>CM031244.1:504944680-505267180 GCA_018340775.1 Taxus wallichiana var. yunnanensis | reverse complement strand
GTGACACTGGATGTATAGTTTGATGTTGTAATTTTATAAAAATACACACATGACTCATTACTTTTCATTCATAATTGATTAACATTGTTAATTATAAAATCTTTAACATTATATATATATATATATATATATATATATATATATATATATATATATATATATATACCTACTTGTTGGTCAATACCAAAGGTCGAATCTAGTAGAACATTTGTGATGATGATATTGTCCAACATAGAATCATGATGTGCCTCCTCCAATCAAACACCTTGCTCAGCATGTGGAACATCCTAACTAGGTTGTGGAGCTACCTCACGAGCTTGTGGAGTTGTCTCGCTAGGTTGTGGATCTGCCTCATCAACCACGTAGGTGCCTATACTCCCACAAGCATGACAAGTTATGTTATATGATGTCTCTCGCCTAGAAAGAACAACCTCATCACTGGAGAGAGAGTGTCATGCTGAAGCAATGAATGTGTCAATGATCTGATAGAATCAAGAGTCTCAACCTTCATTTTCTCCTTCACAACAAGATGGGTTGAAACAATGAATAGATGGGTGAGCAATGGGTCTAGATGGTTGGTTCTACAAATGTTGTGCCCCCACTCTATCATGTGCGAGCCTTTGCCTCTAGCCTTAAAAATATTGAATGTCAAAATAGTTTGGTATTTTATTGAGGATGAACTCACAATAGAGTTTCCTCAAGAAATATTGTGGCACCTCAAAATTGTTACAAGGTGATTGGTCAAAAACCATCCACCACCTATCCCAAAAATTATTTTTTATCCCCTCATGATTACACCAGTGGATGGGGAATCTTTTGCAACTCAATAATAACAGTGCATTAGTTTTAGGATCAATAAATAATGCACACAATTTGTCTTTTGTGATTTTTTTCTTCATTGCATCATAAGACAACTTGTCTCGCATAAAAATTGTGACAATTGGTTTTAAAACTCTCCCATGTGTTTATTTGACCAACCACATTATCGATATTAGATAATAATGATTCTAATGATGTAGCAAGGTTTTGGCGATGTGGATTTGTCGCATTGGGGTTTCTTAGGGTTTCTATTAAACCCTCAATTTGAACTTTGTTATTTTTAATCTCCCCTAAAATGTTTTGTTGGGTGTTTGGAGGATGTCTTGCTATTGAAGGGGGTATTTCTGGAATGTTTTCTTCTTCTTCTTCTTCTTGGAATTTTACAGATTCACCTTGGTGACGACCGCCCAAGTGAATCAACCATGATGCTCCCCTTCTGTGACTATTGGGATGAGTTGAATCATCCAGTTTCTTGCATCTAAGTGTGACATACAAATTTTTCCTTAAGACTAGTGTTTTGGGAGCCTGTGAGGGTTTTCTTTAATGTTTGAACCATGAGACAATTCCCTAGCCTTGCAATTGTGACTATATCCTTGCCCACCCCTGCGAAGCAAATTCCTTAGTTATGATGACCATGTTGTTACTAGCTTTTGATCATAATGATGTGCACATGCCAGGCCAAGTTTGGTGCTTTGAACATAACTTGAGGGTATCTTTTCTTCCACTCCTCCTGTGGCTCGCTTCAACATTTTGGCTTTCAAGTCTTCCAAGTCCATGTGGGTGACATCACTTGTCCCCCACATTGGAGTATTCAGCTTATCATTTTTACACTTTGGGTCCAGACTTGAATACTTGATCTTTATGATGGCAAAAAGTAATGAGATAGGTAGAATGTGAGTTGATACAAGTGACTTGAGCCCGATTGCAAGACTTTCTATTTTTGGCGTGTCTGTCTAGGATGACTATAGTAAGTTTTCACAATTTTCATTTTTGATGGTTTTTACTTGTTTGGAGTAACAAGGATGCTCAAAGTTTACTATTTTAGAAACTTATTATATTTAGACATATGAGACCTTGCACAACTTACTATTTTTAAACGGAGGTCTTGTAGGTGTCGGATTGGAATGAAACTAGTCTCAAAAGATTAGGTTTTGCCCCCATGACCTTCCACTCCAATTTTTAAGGTTTTTATTTTCCAAAACTTTGTAGATCCGAAAAGGCATCTCTATGGGCTACAAATTTCTTCTCGATTGCTATAAATTATACAAAGCATCACCGATTTCACTTTTACAATCAATCTGAAGGCATTTTTGGGAGGAGTGCACTAGTAAAATTTGGTGGAAATTGGGTGCATGGATTGTGAGTTATGAGCAATTTTTAGTTTTGGAGTATGAGGGTTCTAAAAGAATTCTGCAAAGCATCACCGATAAAATGGATTTTTGGAGGGAAAATAACAACACCTTGAAACATGAAAATGACTAAGTGTTTATGATTTTGGAGTTACTCACATTCACTTTGCAAATTTTAACTTGAATCTAACCCAACAAGCTAAACCATGGTTGGAAGAGGGTTGGCATGTGGTTACACCCTAAAAATAGGGGACAAGATGTGCAAGGGGAGACATGGGGAAAAGAAGTGTGCTTTGTCCCAGGTGATGACAAGTGGCAAGTTGTGGTGCAGTGTGAGGGAGATGCAAGGGGCTGAAAATGGCTTTCGAGGGCTAAAATTTTATTTTTGATATGACATGGGTCTCGAGTGGAAGGATAAGGAGCACACTTTGGTGTCCCTTTGTCCCTTTTTATGTTGGTGCAATCCAAGGGGACACCATCAGCTCAAAAATGTGTCATGGGGGTCTATTCATGAGGAGGGGACAAGGGGTTAAGTGATTTTGCAAGTTGACATGTTCCTAGGTGCAAAAGAGATGCGATGCAAGTTCCGAAAAGTGAAATCTTATGCGAGCACACTTTTGTATCCCCCATGTCCCTTTGCACCTTGGTGACAAGTGCAAGGGGACACTCAGTCTCCCAAAATGTGCCACTGGGTCTTGGGAACCTGAGAAAGGGGATTGGGTAGAGTGAGTGCAAGTTAGAGGCTCCCTAGTTGCAAAAGTTGCAAGTTGTAAGTTGCGAAGAGGAAGCCAATATGGGGAGCGCACTTTTGTGTCCCCTTACATCTTGGGGACAATCCAAGGGGACATCACATGCTTAGAAATGTGCCAAGGGGTCTTCTCATCATGGGAAGGGGACTTGGGCACTTAAACTCCTCATATGCTCCGCCTAACACCCCAAGTTGTGTTTTAAGTGACGAAACATCATGAAAAGTTGGGGGCCACACTTTGGTGTCCCTCATGTCCCCCTTGCACCTTGGGGACAATGTGAGGGACACCAAGTGTGAAAATTTGTGTTCAAGCATTTTTGGTATGTTGATGTCACCCAGTAACTCCATTTTAATACATTGGGAGTGCTTTTTCTACCCTAAGAGCATGGAATGGTGTTTTGGGGTCAAACCTTATATGATTTTGACTCCAAATCACCTTTTGAGATCATCCCAGCCATTATCGGGGGTCAATTATACATGCAAATTGATTTTTAGGGCTTATTCCACGTTTGACTTAAAGGAGCAACAACAATGTCATGGATTATCACAGAAGATTTTGAAGTCTTGGAACAAAAGTGATGTGCCCATCATGTGGAGGATTCCAAGAGCTTTCCATTGACTACTTGTTTGCCTCTCGGAACTCCCGAAATCATTCGGACAATTTAGCTTTTAACGTTAAAGTATGGCATTCCCTACACCCGCAATGACCCTATTTTGCTAGTTTGATTCCCGACATCACTTGGCTTCACAAATTCCCAAACTATCGTGAATGCATTTAAAACTCCTCTACACAACTTTCATATGGGTTGTGCCCATGCAACCACCTTTTGAAGGGTATTCACCAGTGCAAAATAGCCAAAAATGGCCCTTTCTAGGCCTCCGGGATAGTTGTTCTTCGGATCACGAACTTCTTCAATCACCTTAGGCATACATCCCTGCACATGAAACACACTTGAAAATCTTGTTAGGGTGTTTGTCCTTGCCAAAATAAGGATGACATTATGGGCAAGTTGGCTAAAGGAAGGGTTGACATTGACCGCGAGAGGAATTTTCAGGTAGGAGCTTGGTTGTCATGGTCAAAATTTTCAATTTTACAAGTTAGACATTTAGCATGAGAACACTTTGTTCCTCACTTTCTAATCTATTTCCCACTTATTACAAACATTGGTCTTCTTTCCCCTACTCTCATTTGGAAAACTACCGAGGTAGTGATACTTATTCAAATTTAGAAAAAATACTGCAAATAGTTGTACAGTGGGAATGGTTGTCTTAACTATTCAGCAAGCTTATCTCCACTCTTGTATCTCTCTATAATTAGAATAAATTAACATGCAAAGCCAAGACATAATTATGATTATTGATAAGATCAATGATCACCTCAAATAGCTGCAACATTAATTATATGTTTTGCTCCTACTTTCAAACTACAATTGTACTTTTCAAACTATAATTGTTAATGTCTTGTTTCAAATGGTTTGTGTCTCATATGAAGGTCTCGGGACTCGTCGACTCATATACTTTGATTAGTTAATTTTTTAATGAATACAACATTTTCAACCCAAAAAAATAGTATTGACTATTTTTTGATGACCTATGAAACACAAAGCCATAACCTAAGTCAAAACATACTTATCAATACATTTTGACCTATCTACGAAGAGGATCCAACAATAAGGATTATGAAATCTTTTTTTTAGGTAATCTATTTGCAACTTGAGTTCTGGAATATTCTCTTTATTGCCCGACACTCGCATTTTTTAATGTTTGGCCTCGTACACTTGTGAGTTGTGTGCAACAAACTAATCAATCAAACTATGAGGTTCTTCCTACGTCTCAGAACACACTTTCTTTGACGAATTATTGCATCAGTGATATAACAAACTCTAAAGTGATCCGCCTGTTAGAACAGAACAAATCTGGTATATCGAAAATAGCTTCGTGTAACTCTGCTACTTGAGGTCACACTAGCTTCAGATATCTTGCAACCTGTTTGAAGCACTTCTTATACCCTTCCTACTTCCCCTACTTCATGTTGGTGGCTAAACTGTTTCTGGTTGGAGTACCCTTTTGCATTTGACACAATGTGGCATCAATCCTGTTCTTGAATTTACAACTCAATTATAGCTGAGAAAGATTAGTGCACATTTTTGCAGTCAAGCCTATATCTTTATCTCCTCTTGCGGTAGTATGGAAGGCACATTCTACAATGTCAATCTTATCTACATTCCCAACATTGTCACTAGATTTTCACACAACTCTGGTAAGACTTCCAATTGACATCGTCATTAAATCCTCCTCTTTGATCATTAATTGATTGCTTTAGTTGCTCCAATGGCATCTTAAACTGATAAATAGACTCTGCAATAGTTTTGTTTCCAACACCTTCATTATGGTACTGTTTGTGCACAACCACAATTGATTTAAAAAAAAGTTTTGCAGGTTTGCAGATACCTTTTATACACAGTACCACATTAACGTGTTGGAGCAACGCCCAACCAACACAAAGGATACAAGACACTTAGGACAAATGTGCATGATGTATTGGCTTTGCAATGTGCACGATTGTCTTAAGGGCTTACGTGCACAGAAGAACCTATCTATCATGCAAGTTTGCATAATTCAGGTGGCCAGGTCAAAAAGTATTTTCTGTTAATCGCCATTGTTTAGTATTTGCTGTTAATCACTGTTAGTCCTCGTTAGCAAGAATTTGCTCTTAATCACTGTTAGTCGCTGTTATCTATTACACCATTTCTAATGTAAAACAATGTAACGTGTTGTTACCTTTCCTGTCACAATTTCATAACATCAACTTTATCAAAATAAAAGTGAGCTATATATTTTCAAAACAAAGCATGCACCTGAATGGTAAGCCATAGACATAATAAACTGCAGGTTGTGGGTTTGGCAGTTGGTGGCAAGGCAGAGTTGGTTTGGGCAGGTTCACAGTCAGCGAAATCTGGGCAGCCTGTTGACTGTGAACCTGCATATGTCACCATCACACTACAATACACACACAACTTATCATCACTACTTACTATTAAGATGTTAGCACTTAATGAGCACGATAGTGACCAAATGGTAGAATCTAAACGTTCATAGTATCTTGCTGTATCTTGTCCTTTGGGCTCTTCTTTTCGTCACACTACTGTGAAGTGTTACCCTTTAAATTAAAGCATAGTTAAGGTGACAATTGATAAGGCTACTTAACAAGACATACTGGTGCTTCAACCAGGCTGGAGAATAGACTTCAGATTACCTTCCCAATTTGTTGCTATCTGTCTGTTTATATAAACACGGTTGCTCTAAGAACAATTCAAAGCTTGAAAATGACAACTACCATTAACTTCCCAATTCTTACTCACACTTAAACAAGATAAGCTAATGTACAGCTCAAATAATGAGGTTGACCCAATAATGGCATCATTGTACTTAGACATATCTATATTATAAGGAGATTGTCTGCAATCCATACACAATTTTCTTCATTCTAATGATGGATCACAGAGTGTGATCCGATACATTGATCAGAAATTTGTTATAGTTTTACCAAAAGCTTCCTCTTAGTCTGTCAAAACCTTATTTCTATACAAGAATAGGCAATACTAAAGAAAAAGTGAACTTAACCTCTTTGAAATAACTCTATTGTGCTAGCATGTTTAACATAAGCAACAAATCATGGTAGAATCCACAGCTCCTCACCAATTATCTTGTCCAGTTATTTATAATAATTATCCAGTGTTACTGAAACTTTCGGATGCCAGCTTGTGATTTCTCAAAAGATAATTTCAACCACTTCTTTATAATAATATCTGAATCCATTCAGGGTAAGATGTTCTAGATTTTGTCCAGGCCTCAATATATGCAGCTAATATGCTTCAATGCTTAATTAGATTGCACGCAATGATAGTCAATCTCACTTCACAAAAATTCATGTTAAAGAGTAGCACACAAGAGCATCAATGACAAGATCAACAAAAGAATGGCTATCTTAAATAGAAGTTTAAGTTCACCTTTCTTTACCCGGTACATAACAAGTAGCACCATCCAGCAGATACAACTCATACATAATCTTTTATATTTATTGTAGCTGATATTCCATATAATGGAAAGAAAATACAGCAGGCTTATATTTTCTACCTGATTACAATTACAATAACGATAAACACAGTTTCTCAAAGGGAAAATAAGGCAAAATATTATTTTTTTAAATGCTGCCAAAAGGAGAAGATGTACTTCATAAGCATACCGACAGTAGGAAGACTCTGTACATCCTTCTGATTTTACGCACCAACCATTGCATTACAAATATGTGGCCCCAGTGTTGTGGATTGCTTCCATCACAGGTTGCATGATTTCAGAAGGTTGGAATACTTTCAAGGTGATGGCAATATGCAATGATAGATCAGATTATACCAACAGAAACAGAGCAGACTACAGGATCCGAACACTCCAAGCTGAATAGTTAACATGCTCTGTGCAAGAGAAGTAATACCAGGTACATTGTGCCATAATTGTTAGAATGTCCCTCTAGTAACTCAATTAAATTGCTGTGATCTTACTTATGATGACTTTTCTTTTTAGAAGGTCACCAAATTTTCGCAGCATGGCTTTCTTTTTTCTTTGTTGGGCTTTCTGGTTGATCAATCTCTTCTGACTTCACTGTCTCCGTCTGATCCAGGTCCTCTGATTTTAATGGCGATGGCTTTTTAACATTCAGCACACCCTCAAAAGATTCAGGTGATAAGTGATCCTGCACTGAAGGCGGGCCATTAACAACCTTACCATTCATTTCACCATTTCGAGATGCTGATACTGCAGCTGTAGATGTCTCCGCGGCCATCTTCCATTCCTCCGCCTGATCCCTTGACTTTTTAAAATCTGCTTCCAATGCTAGATTCGCTATTCGCACAGCCTCTAGATGCTCAGATGATTCATTTGCTCTTTGCCTGAGGTTTTCAATCTCCACATTCGCTGCATTCAACTTCTCCCAGGCTTCTTGTTCTTTGATATTAGCAGACTCAACTTGATGGGCAGCCTCTGCTATCCTTTTATTTGCATGTTCTTCAGCTTCTTGGGCTCTCCTCTGTACCAGATCAAACTCTTCTTTTGTAACTTTAGATTCATCTGATTTATGGGATGAAGCTATGACCAGTGACTCCTTTAATTGTTCAACTTTCTGAAGATTGGTGGCCTCGTTGTGCTTCAAATCTTCATTTTCTTGGATTATGTTTTGCAGTTCATTTTCCTTGTCCATTAGAGCATCCTTCATTATGGCAATTTCCACCTTAGCATTATCTGCATCTTCTTTTGCTGCAGAGGCCTCCGCTTCGACTTGTTTGAGTGAATCCAACAAATTGTTTGCATTTTCTTCTGCTGCATTAGCTTCATCTTCAGCTTGACGAAGAGAAACTGATAATTTTCTTACATCTTGTTTTGCTGAGTTTGCCTCAGATTCACTTTCTTGAAGAGAAATTAGTTGTCTATTAACCTCTTCTTTTGCTATTTTTGCCTCAGATTCTGCTTCTTGAATGGACTCTAAGAGTTTGTTTGCATCCTCTTTTGTTGCATTAGCCTCAAATTCTGCTTGTCTGATACACCCTACCAATTTACTCTCCCTTTCATTCCACGCAACCATGGATTCCTCAACCTCCAACTTTGCTCTCTCTGCTGCTTCTTTAGCTTCCTCTACTTCTGCTCTAGCTTCATCTAACATCTCTTGATACTTTTTCTGTGTAGCTTCTAAAGCAGCCTTCCAATGCTCTAATTCTAATTTTGCAGTCCTTAAATCTTTATGAGCATCCTCAACCACATGTCTTGCATCGCCAGCTTCAACAGTCACTTCATGCAGAGCCAATACGAGGTCATCCATCGCCTTCTTACTTTTCTCCTCTGCTGCTAAGGCCTCCCGAAGTTCATCTCTGACCCTGTTCAATTCATCAGTCAAGTCAGATGCTTTGGAAACTGCAAGTTGCTCCTGCTTCTGTGCTTCCACCAGATCTGCTCTGGTCCTATCAAGCTCAATCTTCATTGATTCCAGAGATTCTGTAAGAGAACCTGATTCTATCAATGCCTTTTCACAACGCGTGTCTGCATCTTGTAGCTCTTGATTTCTTCTTTCAAGCTCACTCCTCAATGAATCCACTGTTTCACTAAGAGATGCGGAATCAGACTTGGCATTTTCTAAGCACATGTTTGCCTCCTCCAGCTCCGCGGATGCTGACATAAGAGATTCAAAGGCCTTATTCTCAGCCTCCCTCGCTTTCTCAACTTCTATCTCTGCTCTCTCAAGTTTCATATTAGCCTCCACAGCAAGCATTGCAGCCTTGGACTCAGATTCCTTGGCAATTTGTAGATCAAAGCTGAGTTTTTCCAACAAACCCTGGGCCTCAGATAGCTTTGACTCAAGATCTTTGGTATTTTCCAACTCCTTTTTCAACAATTGAACTTCATGGCTAGCCTTGGATGCCAATGCAACTGCTTCTTTGGCCTCAGACTCCAATTGTGCATTGGCAGCAGCCTTCTCATCCTCAGCAGACATGTGATTGGCATACGCCGCATCTAGGGACTCTTTCACAGTCTCTAGCTCTGCAAACAGTTTCTCTGCCCTCTTGGCATTCGACTCAGCAGCACTGGCAGCATCCTCTGCCAGTTTCAGTGCCGCAGCTTTGGACTCTCACTATGGCAACCGACAGATCCTGTTTGACCCTCTGAAGCTCTTGAGTAGTGGACAGCAAGGCAGACACATCCAGAGCATGCTGCCGCTGCACAGCTTCTAGCTCAGATTGCCAAGCCTGATCCCTCTTCTGAGAGGCCTCAATGGTGGCCTGCTCCAGCTCATCGGCACGAAACTTCTCGCTCTCAGATTGCTCCAATGCCCTCTTCTGGGAAACCAGGGCCTCACTTAATTTCAGACTGGCCTCATCAGCTGCCTTCTTGCTCTCTTCCACTTCCTCGAGAGCCTTGGCCTTAGCATTCTCTGCAAGGGCCAATTGTTCCTTTGCTTTTTCAAATCCTCCTGAGCCTGATTCAGCTGCTGCTGAAGCTCTGATGCTTTGGGGGTGCTGCCTCGTTTCTACCAATTACAGATTAACTAAATAACTACTTGTTCCCTTTCTTTTAATTAAAACCATGTGCAAATACAAAAACAAAACCAAAAGCAAAATCACCCCCATTTGAATCTCATTGTAAATGCGGAAACAAACCTTCAAATAAGGACTTGTTCCACATGAAGTAAAGAGATCGTAAATGAATATTTACCCCCTTATAGCTTACATCCCATGAACCAAACGGAGAGATTAAACTGAAAGAAAAAGAATGAATTCTTACCTCTGTCAATGTGCTTCTGGGAGATCTACGGTCTACTATTTTTACAGTTTTATCCACCGAATTTCTCCCAGTTTGTAAGGTGGGTGCTGTCTCTGAATCAGAACCAGCTGAGCCTCTGGGTTGTTTGCTGACTCTAGGAGTGCCAGTAGACGTCCGGTGGGGTATTTCGGACGACCCAGATCTGTTACAGACCGGAAAACAAAAAACCAGAAAGAAACAAACTTGAATCAGATCTATTTGTTTTTCTACACATTCTCTGAAAATCTAAAACACCAAGTTTACCAATGACAGTCAGCCAAAAAAACCCAAATGATAATAAGACGAATGGCAGTTTCAGAAGCCATCCATACCTTGACTTAGAAGCCAACATTGTTTCTTACTGCAGAGCTTCAAGAAAATCAATGACAGTTGCAGCAAAAACAGGTAAACCGGCTGCTGTTATACTTATTATAACTACCTTCTCCTTCCCATGGCAAAAACAATCAATGAATCTCAACAGTCTCTTGATTCCTCTTCAATGGCAGACCCCAAAAACGAGGAGCAAAACTTAACGTCCTTTAAAGAACTTTTTCCATGATTTTTCTTGTTATTTCTTCTGCGAGCACATGCCCAAGTGGGGAATGTAGCATAAGGACAAAGATACACAGTGTTGACACAAGGATAACAACCGTGTAATGGAAAGACGGATCAAACCTGCACATTATTAGCATATATTTTTGTCATAGAAAAGGTTAACTAAGTCTAAAGATACAAAAGTTGCCCCACCTTTAACAAACATGACTCTCTTTTCCTTTTCATTAATTTTAATCTCATCCAAATTGCATTTTTCCAACGCCAATTTCGAGTTTTCCAACAACTTTTAACTTCGAGTTTTCCAACCACTTTAACTTCCCTTCTTACAAAGTCTTCCTTGCGATATTTACTTTTTTTTAAATTACACTTTAGTCTAACATGTGGTTGGAATTATAATTTATAATTGATTAAATTATGTTCTATATTTTAATTGAAGTTGGATAAATGAATATGGATATTTGCAATCATAACTTAGTTTACTAACTCTTAAATCATAATAAGTTTTTTCTTAATATCCATGAATGCCATAAATAATCATTCTATGTATTTGGAAAATTAGATGGTATTAGTTTTTAATAACAATATTATTTTTTGGGCAATTTTAATTTATAGACTTTACGACACTATATTAGAGTTTATGTTTTTCTATCAAGTCATGAAAGATGAGTTGTTTGACAAAGAGAACTTGGACAAGCAAGTGAGAGATGTTCATATTTAGTTCTTGTGTCTTCCATATATTCGCAAGGGATTATCAAAAAAAGGTTGAAGTATTTATGAGATATATGTAGATCATTGTATTTTTGTTATGATGTTTTAACTTTCCTGCTTATTGTTTTTGGTGGGATCCACATGCCTTTATTCATTGGTGACTTTATTTATGCATCTCTTAGAGAGTGACATCTGATGTAGTTCTACTACATTTTTTAATAAAATTAATAACTAAATAAAGTTCCATGATTTTGTTAAAATATAAATTGTTGCGTGCACAGGGGAAATAAGGTGTTAGATAAATGTTTCTTTCTTTTGAATTTAGTTATTATATTGTTTATTTTGTGATTTCTTTAGCCAAAAGAATTGGTAAGGATAACACTTTCGACTAGAGCTATGAATAGGAATAAGTTTTTATTTAGAGTCCAAAATGAGTATTGGGACACAAGAAACGGTTGATCCCCCAAAACTCAAAACTAAAAAGAAAAAGCTAAAAAAAAAAAACCAACTCAAAACTAAAAATTAAAAAACCATAAAAACAAACCTCAATAAGTGTCCACACTAAAACACTCCAATAAAGTAATACAAAAATAAGAGTTAAATGGAAGCCACCTCCTAATGATTTCATCAAGCTCAATTTTGATGAAGCGGTTAAAATGCTATGTACCTTGGGATATGATAATATACTATATATGGGTTGATGGAGATGCCGACATGTGGCACACATCCCCTTAATTAGCTATATGGGCTCACATAGGAATTAATTATATTGGGTAATGGGTCGGCCTACATTGGGATTAGGTGTTACCCATCCTATTTAAAGGATGTGAGTATCATTATGAGGGGGATGTATGAGTTGAGTCTTCTACTTGGTAGAGGTATATTGGAGGTGTCCCCCTCGAAGTGAATTCCCATCTTGGGAGATTGTGGAGTTACTCCTTCCTTAAGGAGCATTGTATGGTGTTGTCCTACCTTAAGGGTATTATTCTCGCATATATTGATTATTAGGGCACCTTGGCCCCACACATATCCGGTGTTGTGTTATCTTCTCTAACAATTTATAGATTTATTGTATGCAAAGTTCTTATCAAGTGGTATCAGAGCATCGATTTCGGCAAAAAAAAAAAATTGGGTGTAAACCCTAATTTTATTGATTCGGCTATATTTTGGAAACAGCTACGAATATTTTCTCAAATTTTTTACCACAGTTGCAAAATGGTTTTATAAATATACAGTCCAAATTTCAAAAAAATTTGAAGTGTTTTGTGGAAGTTATTGCATTTTTAGGGTTTCGCCTAAATTTGCTTTACAGGCTGTAATTTTTGGAAATAACTTTCTAAATTTTTACCAATATTGAAAATCCCCTTCATAAATCTATGGTAAAAATTTCAGAATTTTTGGATCTATTTTGTCAAAGTTATCACAGTTTTATGTTTTTTCAATATTTTGCTCCTCAAGCCGCAATTTGAGGAATTTTTCTAATTTATTACATTTTCAAAAACCTCTCAAAAATTAAATTGGGGTTTGTGTTCTATGATTTATGAGTTTTGGCCAAATTTTATCCGAAAGGGTTAGAACAAGTTTTGATCAAAAGGGTCTATTCCTAAAACCCTAGTTTTGTGGATCATGGGGATGGTAACTTTTTTCGAGATAACGGGGTTGATCTTTAGAGAATGGTGGAACAAATTTAGGCATAAATTCTCTAAACCATCAGATATTTGGTTCTTCAAATTGTGGATTAGTGGCTCTGCACATATTTGGTTTTCTGAGTTAGAAAAGGAAAAGTCTAATTGGTCCTTGGAGGAACTGGAACAAGTTTTCATGGACAAATGGGAAACAAAAGAAGAATTTAATGATAATAGTGAGGAAGAGGAAATAGCGAAGAAGAAGAAGAAGAAGAAGAAGAAGAAGAAGAAGAAGAAAATGTTGATGATGAAGTTGTTACACATGATAGTGCATCTCCAAAGAAGGAAGCTTCAATATTTCAGTTTGAAGGGTGTATTCAAAGGAAAAATGTAATTGTTTCCATAAACCCTAGTAGCAAATATAACTTCATCAATATGGATGTAGCTCAAAATCTACATGTACAAGCAAAACATATTAAGGAATCTCAAGTGGATGTTAAACATATTCAATTTTTTGAAGATTTACTGACTCTCATGGATAAATATGTTTTACATTCAAATTTTTATGCTTTAGATATGGATGGTATGGATATTGTTCTTGGATACCCTTGGTTAGAGAGCTTGGGAACAATTAATCTTAATGTGCAAAAGAAATTCATGAAATTATGGTACAAGAGAAAGAAAATTACATTGCAAGATATCACACTTAGCAAAGAAAAAAGTAATGTAAAATTAGATCATGAAGATAAATTTGAAGATGATGAAAAAGGGAATAATGATGAATCAGAAGGAAAGGATGAAGAACATAAAGTCACAAATAATTTCTCTACTCAAGAGAAAAAAGAAGTAACAAACAAGGTGGAAGAGGACAAGAAAGTTGAGGAAAAGGTTGATAAGGTTGAGTATACAAAGGAGGCACCATATAGACACCCACATCATCATGAGAGGAAAAAATCATGGAGACATGCTAGGACACACAAGGGCAACAATCTATATGGATATACAGGGAATTGGAGGAGTAATAATTTTGGCTATACATGGAATCAATGGAACAATAATTATATGACACAGAATCACATGAATAATAATTATGGATATACATGGATGCCGAGGAGGAACACATATGGACCAGGATGGAATCAGATGAGCACAAGGGAATATGGAATCGGGTTTGGGCAAAGATCACCCCATAGGATTTCATATGGGTGGTTGGATGATCGAGCATGGCGACAAGTGTGTAATAATTTAAAGCGCACTCATTATATGGCTTCTTCTTATGTTTCAGGGATGAAACATGTCAAAGAGGGAGGCAATGCTATATACCTGTAGGATATGATAATATAATATATATGGGTTGATGGAGATGTCGACATGTGGCACACATCCCCTTAGTTAGTTATATGGGCTCACATAGGAATTAATTATATTGGGTAATGGGTCAGCCTACATTGGGATTAGGTGTTACCCATCCTATTTAAAGGATGTGAGTATCATTATGAAGGGGGATGTATGAGTTGAGTCTTCTACTTAGTAGAGGTATATTGGAGGTGTCCCCCTCAAAGTGGATTCCCATCTTGGGAGATTGTGGAGTTACTCCTTCCTTAAGGAGCATTGTATGGTGTTGCCCTACCTTAAGGGTATTATTCTGCATATATTGATTATTAGGGCATCTTGGCCCCACATATATCTGGTGTTGTGTTATCTTCTGCAATTTATAGATTTATTGTATGCAAAGTTCTTATCATAAAACTTATTCGGGAAGGCTCGGGGTAGGTGGTATTTTTCGTAACTCTTTAGGGAACCCCATTCTTGGCTTTCTTGAGGCAATATTGACACTGCTCCAATAAGCTTGCAAAGGCTAAGGCTTTATGGCATGGTCTTAAAATCGTAAAGGAAAAGGGTTAGGACAACCTCATTATTGAAGGTGATTCACAGATCATTATAAATGTGGTAAACAAGAAAAAATGGAACATTGGAATTCCTACCACATTGTGGAGGATTGTATCACCTTAAATAATTCAGGGCAAATTCTTCACACCCTTAGAAGTGTGAACAAAGTTGTTGATAGCCTTGCCAATTTTAGGGTTGAGCTCAATCTTAAAAATGAAAAATGATTATATTACAACCAATTGATTTAATTAGGGAGATTGGTGATTTAATTAAGTAGGATGGGCCTATCATATCACCACAAGTGATAGACACATATTAATGGTAGAGCACATCCACGTACCCTCCTTCACTCATGGGATTTATTTCCATATTTTTTCACATTAGATGGATAGATTTTAGCATGCATGAATGGTATTCATATCTCCAACCTCCATCTACACTCTCCATTCGAACGGTCTCAAAGATATTATGTTTATGCATAAGGAAAATGGAAAAAAGGGAAGAATGTGGCTAGAATTGCTATGTGCACCAAGACAGTAAAGGAAAAATGACAATGAGTAATATTGTGCATGAGATGCAGGACAACCTGGTTCACAAATTCTCCATTGGCGATGTCCATTACTCTTTTTAGGGCTAGTAAATGACCTCAAACTGAGGCAACTTTTGAATGTGGGATGTCTATTGGACAAAGACACTGGTTACAACTAAAGAAGCCATGGATTTACGGTAGCAGATTTTTATTGTAGGTGTCAAAGACCCTAAGCTACTTAGATGGATTCTTGCTAAAAATCGCTTCGTGCCTAATTATCAACCAGGCTTGGGGACTCGGCGATGGTGGAGGAAGTAATTAATGCATGAATGACTCGGGCGAGTCCCACTACTAGGTTGGACAAACCGAAAGTGGCACAAATCAATGGTATCCGGGTTGTGCTTGTTGGAGCAAGCAATTCCTTAACAATTCATGAGGATATGAATAGTTGGGATTTGATATTGACTCCACATGGGTCAAATTTGGAAGCTCTCCAAAGCTCGGGCTCTCGAAAGCATCTCTCTAGGTAAAAATTGGATGCAATCTGCACCATGTTGAATATCTCGTCGAGCAAATTTGAAGACGCTAAGTTGGTCGAATCGATGGCTTCTCGATGATGGAGGAGGAGACCAAGGACACCGAAACGCCTACATTCATGGTTTCTAGCTCCTCAAAGGAGGGTAATTAGTCTTGGATGTGTTTACTTTAATGTCTTTTAACTATAACATAATCGTAATATGTTTTCACCATCAAACTTTTACCCGTTTCTGAGTCTTTTTATATAAATATTTTAAATAACGAGGCCAAGAGCCTCTTTTTTTGACTTATCAAAAACACTCTAAAATACAAATAAATAAACCAAGACTAAATAATTCTTTAAATTTTTATAATAAACCCTTCAAATGAAATAAATATTATGAAAGTTGACTTAAACAACAATTACAATTACAAAAATGATATATATATATATATATAATATGATATATATATATATATATATATATATATATATATATATATATATATATATATATTTTAATATTTTTTCACATTTTTAAAGTGTTATAATTATTTATTTATATTATAAATTTTATTTTATTTTATTGAAAAAGTTTTATAGATATCAACATCACAATAATTATTTTAGGTTTTATTTTAATTAATAATTATGTCGTTTTCTCTAAAAATGTCCATTTGAATGGTAATAAATGACATCAATTTAGTTGTACCAATGTGTTGAAGTAAAATAAATTTTGGAAAAAAGATTAAACTCCCCATATAATTAAGATAATACAAAAATGTATTGACTTCTCAAAACTAAATAAATAAATAACGGTCACAAAAATTATTGAAATTATCATACAACAATCAAATATAATCATTATTAAAATCATCATTAAACTTTCAAATTTAAACTTTACAAATACAAAATTATTACTAGTCTGTTTTCATTTAAAAAAATTCAAAACTTACTCCAACCTCTTGAAAACAAATAAATAAATTACTTCAATCATACTCTAAATTTTACTTTGTAAATAAACTTGAAATTTAAATTCTAGAAATTCAAAGCCTTCTTCCAACCCATACCAAAAAAATTGCAATTAAAGGTGAGGTAAAATTTCAAATCATTCCAAATATGTACCATCAACATTAATCATGAGAGTAGTTTCTATTCCAATTAGAGAAGGTAAATTATAGTTTAAAACCAACTAATTGGAAAGTCTTAAACCAACTAATTTGGAAATTATAGTTGTAATGAAACCAATAGCAAGTGGGTCATAAGGTAAATTGGTTTTAAGTAATGTTTCTGTGCCCATTTTGATTTGACACTTACTTGAAGGCATGCATCTTACGTAATTTGCTTCCAAAGTCAAATATTTGCACCATCATTGTCTAAATTCAAAAGGTTTCATCACATTAATATAAGAATTCTCTTAAACCTAAAAAAGGTTTGATATGGATATGATTTACTCTCATTTATATTTTATTAATATGTCACATCATTAAAAGAAAATGGTTAGGCTTTCTTTTCACAAGGAATAAGACACCGGGAAAAACTCTTTCACCTAATTCTTTCTTTCTTGGGAAGTTCAAGCAAAGTTTTGTATATTTATATAAGGTGTATAGTTTAATTTCATACTCGTCTAGATCTTATAAAGAAATATCAACCAACACACCTTTTTAATGTATCATACGTATATCAAGTGATACTCTAGCAACCAAAGATATGTTGGCCTAACTCTATGATTCAAGAAACTAATTTAAAATTTGAAGCACCATAGTAGGTGGGGAATGTGGAAAATGTGATTTCAAATATTAAAACAAAATATAATATATAGTATTCTAAAATGGCCTCCAAGACATAATCTATGTCCATTTATGTTAGTTATGGTATTTGTAGATACTCAAATTTGACACCTCTTTTAATATTGTTTTTTTAATGATTTGTGTGTATGGTACATTAATTTGAATGAAAGATTAATTGATACTCTTATTTGTCTCTTTCGCCTCTTTATTTCTTTTGTGGTAATCTCCAAGCAATTATTTAGCTATCTATTTTAGTTGGATTCCTGGGATTCCTGTCTCATGACTTGTATTGACTATAATTTTGTTATGTCTAGAACATGGTTGACAATCTTAGACAAGTTTGTCCTCTAAAATTGTCTCAAACCTACGAACTTGTTTTATCTTCATTTCCTATTAAAAGTCCAAAAGCAACATTCACTATCAATCACAAACTTATGCGAGAGGTAGTTGTTGTCACAACATGAAGTGGTAGACCTCTTCTCAATCCTCTTCCCACCAGAGACATTCCTCAAAATACCTACCGGTTATCCTTCCACCACTTAAAGCCCTTAGAGAAACAACAAAGGATTATGATCTCCTCAACCAACTCAAAAATACACGTGCTAAAATCTCCATACTAGAATTGCTCAAGTTTTATAATCCGCATAAAGGATAACCTATAATTAAGCACTACAATAAGCAATTATAGGTCAAATAATACAAGCACTTGCCTATTTTTCATCCCTTGTCAACACCTTAATAACAAGTAACAACCACATATCCTTTGTTAAAGAGGGCATCTCATTGCAGCATCTCAATGACCTTAACTTTCCATCACACATCCAAATTCAATTACTTAACAAAACCATCAAATAAACCCTTCTTGATAATGGGTCAAGGCTAAATAATTTTAGAATATATTTTCTAAATGTAATAGGCCTTTATACAAAACTACTCATAAGATATGATATGATAATGAAAGTGTTTGATAACATTGCTAACCCAACAACTAGTGTCATCATGTTATCCATTAGTTTGGGTTCTAAAACTCTTCCAACATAATTTTGTGCCATGTCTTTGGATTTAAATTACAATCTTATACTTGGGAGGCTGTGGACGTGTGATATGGGGGTGGTCATATCCACCCTACAGTGATGCCTCAGTGTATGCATGATGGGTATGAATACGTGTGCCTTAATTAATGACTCTTACAAATATTGTCAATTTATTGAGTTATCTGCACACTTTATCCCATGATATAGTATTTTGTAGCTGATAATAAAACTACATCTATCACCTATGCCAACACAAGAGTGAGGTTTTCATTAACAACAATAAGAACCCAACACTAGCGCTAACCTCGGTGACCACACGAGAAATAATCCAAGAGCCATGGATTCACATACCCCATATATTGAGAAACCCCCAATCAATGACTATAAAAATGAAGAATATATACTAGATAATAATGACAACATGTTGGCCAAACTCAAGTCTAATCCAATAAGATATGGTCATACCAAGATGACTTAGAATCATTTGACATGTATTGACTATATGGTCTATACATAAAACAAAAATCTCCTCACAAGTCTCATAAAAGTCTCGACACTACCGGTGGTCACACAATTGAGGATAACCATGTTATGGTAATCACTACATTAGAAGCTACAATTCATAATAAAAAAATTAATAACAAAGAGACATACCACATGTAGTAGCACATCCTAAGATATCAAGGACCCTTGTGCATACCTAAGTTCGGTTGTTGCACTTTGAAAAGATATCATACACCACTCTTGGGCACAAGCCAAACTTGCAAGTACATTAGACCTACCACTCAAAACCCCTCATGACATCTTGTATCTCATATATATATATATATATATATATATATATATATATATATATATATATATATATCTTCAAAACTTCCATGATTCCTATGGCCATGCACTCCACACGATAGATCCACCATAGACTCACAAGTGTAACCCATACAAGACACTAACACATCCCCTTATTGTATCACATGGTCATCTCAAAAGTAGAGCTACTCTTGGCTGCATCTTAGATATACACATCCTCTTTCTAGTTAGAGTTATGCTCTTATATTGCATGAAACTACTTACCTAATTATGACAATGAATTTTATCCCAAATCTCTCGCGTATGATGTATTGATACACTCATAGCTATGGGACCTCCACTTGAGTAGCAAATGCACTAGCATGCTTCTTTTGTCAATACATCACTTGTAGATAGCTCTTACACACACATGTAGACACAAAACCATGCACATATCATCATTTTGATATGCCATTGATATGTTGTTATATGCATGAATCCTAAGTAATAAAAGTACACATTGGTGACACTTTCCCTTGTCCCTCTACGTTCTTTGATTGATTTCTATTGTGAATCTCTTCTACATCTCTAAGTTATGTATGTACTTTTGGTTATGTCACAAGGATGCTTGTCTGTCTGTCTTCTCACATCTATCATTTTTGGTCTCAAGACACTAACACCCACTCTGGACACTAGCACCCAGTACCCATGTCCCTTGGGCGCTCTGTCCTACTTGTTCTTTTTACACATATCGTCATTTTTGGTCAGACTTTTTTTTCTTTTACTATCCTTATCTTGCATTCTTAGTTGTCTTTCGATGTCACTAGTGTCGAAAATCAAACAAGGGACTCATATATATACACAACATACTAACTATTATTTTGGCTAGAAAATCAAGAGGGGCTATCACATCTACATATTACTACTACTACATTATTGGTTACATACATTGCATAGAAAGGGAAGTGTTGAATTCCATACCACACATTTACATTCTTATATCAAAGCTAACTATAGCACGTTATCTTGGCGTCATTGATGCAAGGAAAATCCTAAGCTAAGGACATAATTTTGTACATGGGTACAAAGAACTACATGGAGTCTGAGATGTAGTACAACACTTGGTAATAAGTTCACTCATCGGGTGACCGTCGGGGTCAGTTTGACTTCACATGTTGCATATTTTATTCATATCTAATGTCTTTGTGAGATTGTGTAGATAGCTAGGGTTTGTTTTGCATGTTACAGGTGTGATCGGAACCCTAACGATAAAACTAGAGTGATAAAGAACGAATATAAGTGAAGATCTTCCGATTCAGAAAAAACCATATCTTGAACATTTGTGTACTCGCAAGCACCCACAACAGTCACCAGCACCTGGGCACTTCTATCCTCCCATGGGTGCTTTTTTCCGGTATGATCTTAAGTTACCAAACCCTCAAAGAAGCAATTTTAACGCTACTTCCAAATAGATCTAGCACTCGACATCGTGATCACTTCTAGATCGGTCGAAATCGAGACAAGTCTCTATTTCCTTTGCATTTACCTATGGTTAATCTATTTTAGAGACTTGTAAGTTGAATATTGATGTATGTAATCACTTGAATTTCATTTGTTACAATAGTTACTCTGAAATAAGATTTAATCCAAATTATATTAAATCATTTGGTGAACCCCACTTCTTGATCAAAATCATTTCCCTAGGATCCACATCCCTCATGGCTAATAAATGGTACCCATCCCCAAATCACCCTAAGACCTTTATGAAAATTCATCCAATCCTTTCCCAAACCTATGTAGAATATGAATTTCGTGATTTCATCCAAAATCCCGAGTATCGGCCCCATGTCATCCAACAACTCCTTTCATTCCAAGCATTTGATCCTAATGACCTCCCAAGTCTTGACTCTTGTTTTGTCTCCCCCATTCAAAAACTTGATGAATATTCTCTTCCACCTATTGCAAACATGAAAATTTCCCCATCTTATCCCCTTGTACTATGGTAAATGATAGCACTAATGAATATTCTTTGCATGATGTTGATTCTCTTAATGAAATTCTTGCTTGTGAAAATATGGATGATAGTGATTATGATTATGATAATGATGATGCACATGTTAATGATGATGTTTCTTGCATTAATATTGTTAAATGTGAATCTATTCCTCATATCTCTTTTGTTTTTGAAATTGTTTCCAATGATTGCCATGTTAAAACCAATGTTACTCCTAGTACATCTCCTATTATTCATAATGATCATACACCAATTGACTCCTCACATACTACACATTTAAAGCCTCCACATATGTCTCTATCTTCTACATCCCATTCCCCTCCTCAATTACATATGATCACTCATAATGGTAAAACCCAACCCCTCAACATACCTCTCACTTCCTAAGCCATTCCTCCGTAAGACATCCTTTCTCTCATGCATGTTGTTGGTGATTTGCAAAGAAAAGTCCATACCCTTACCTTAGAGAGTGATCCGAAGGTCAATTCGGTGGACGAAAGTTCCCAAAACCTCTTAGAATCACTACGGTGTAGAAGGAGACTCGAGAGATTTCCATTGATCTGCAAGAATGCCAAAAATAGAGTATGTATGACAAAGTTGTTGTTGATCAAAGTTTGGTCAAAGTTTAGACTTAGCGGTCAATTAGCCACATGATACGTGGAAAAAATGAAATCGGTGAAAGGTGAAAAAATTGGGTTTGTGAATCCGGTCTTTAATGCTCAATAATTGTCATTTCATCAAAATAATAATAAAGTGCCACGTGGTGGGTTCTCGGGCCACCACATAGCTTACCACCATTAGTCAATATCGGACGAGCTAAGGGCGAGTCATTAGGCGAGATAAGAGTGAGCCATTGCATCGAGTCATGATAACCAACTCGACCGGTTGTGTCTTGAGTGACCAGAGCTCAGATGAAACCAATAACTAATGTCGAGCCATTTGGTAAAAGTGAGGGAATATGTGGCTGCACCACGGGTTGAATGGGTGGAGATAAGCCTTATAAAGGCTAGTTTATCCCCTACTCTCATGCATGTGGGATAAAACCTTCACCGTAACAAACAACCCTAAATCGGTGAGAGCCCATGTGGTGAGTGACGTCGACATAGAGACCGTTCTATGATAGAGGTTGACTGGTCGTAAAGGATGTGGTGGCATTGGTGAGGTCAACATTCCATGTTGTATAGTGGGCGACGAGAGTTGATAACAATAGTAGGGGATGTGGCCACGCGACAAGTGATGTCGGCGTGGAGACCCATCGATGATAGAGGTCGGCGGGGTCACGGAGAGGACATGACAACATCGGTGAGGTCAATGATCCACATGGTGTAGTAGGTGGTGAAGTTGACAATGATAGCGAGGATGTGGCAAGTGGTCGACATAGTGGTCACAAAAATAGTAGGCGGGAGGTGGATCAAACCCCGGACTTTGCCTCCTGGAAACACGATGGCCCAACCAACTCGGTTAACGAGTTGATTGGGATAAGAAACAATGATAAGCCATATATGCGGGAGTTATGGCTGAGCTAGGACTATATAAAGGCCCCCTCTCCATTGAATAATAAATCATCTCCTCACCAAAGCAAGCTCGACGAGAGTTATAGGAGAGGGTAAGTGTAGCAAGTTGGGGGGCCAAAAAGAGGTCATAAGTGTACGTCATATTGCAAAAAAACAAAAAAATCTTTACTTGTATAGATTAATAGCAGCGCGTGCACTCAAAATTAGAAAAATTTATATAAATATGAATCGTAGCATACAAAATCTAGTTTCTAAACTACTAATTTTTTTAAAAAACGGACAAGTTTAGCTATATTAAACACTCGAAAATTCAATGACTTGGGTTTTTTTATAGGCCTATAAGATTGTAGTCTGTTTGCCCGCGATTTGGATGACCAAAACATGATTTTTTTTCCTTTGGTGAAAAGTTAGACATCGCTGTCTATCTTGCAATAGATTTTATTTTGTATTTTTTTAGCAATATTTTTTTAATGATTTTTTTTTTTTTCTGAAAGTGGTCGAAAACATAAAGAAAACGGAAATTTTTTTGTTTTCCCTCCATAACTTCATCAAAAAATATTGAAATCAAATAAAAAAATTTATGAACGTGTATAGAATTTTGCCACGGTTAGGATGGTATAGGTTTTATCACATTCTGACAAGTGAAACAAAAGTTGCAGTCTTAAACGTAGACATGAACATTCATGGGAAAAAGTGTCTTAAAGACCTATTATTAGTAAAAAATTATAAAATTATATTTATCATATTATATTCACTTTAAAATTAATATTTTTATGAAGCTAACAGTCTCCCCTATGCGATGGTACTAATTTTGTGACATGTTTTCAATTTTTTGGCATGGTTCAAGTCCGTGGAAGAGAAAATTTGATGTTTTTGGCCTTTCACATGCCATAATGACCTCCCAAATCTTAGGTTCAAGAAAAATAGATATTTTCGAGCCTTGAGGGTTGGATTTGATGATACATGTAAAGACCGCAATCGTTTTTCTAAATTGGCCTATATCAAAAGAACCGTGATCACAGTTTAACAACCACGATTGCGGTTATTAAAATCATATTTACACAAATGCCAACATCCGATTCACCATGTGCTTTTATTCTTTGACCTGACTGTATGAATTTATGCAAAATTATGCCACCTTCGGCAATTTTTATTATCATTGGAAGCTATTTTTTTACTATTTTTAAGGTGCATGCATCATTTGGAGTTGTCCTACATCGATTGAAACATCATGGGAGACAAGAAATGAAGTAAAAAAGGAAATTAATAAGTAAAAAAACACCGGAGGAATTAGAGGCAAAAATATTGCAAGATTCTGAGCGAATGTAGAAACTTCGTGAATCAAGAAGAGGTTCATCTTCAACCCCTACTATTGTAAGAAATGAGGAACCAGGTAATGTTTTTATTGTCAATGTTGAAGATGAATTAAATACTCATGATGAATATGAATTAAATACTCATGATGAAGATGAATTAAATACTCGTGATGTAGTTGATGTTGAAATTGAAGGAGATAATGAAAATGTGAATCAGGAAATTCATTTTGAAACCGTAGACAACCAAAATTTGGCAAAAAAACCTCCTAGGATTTTACGAAAGAGACCTAATTATTTTATTGAAATTGATGAGAACATTTTGAAACCAATATCGATAAAGCTTTACAATGGAAAATCGGAAGAAAAGCCATTATTTGGGATAATCATTTTGAAATTTTGAAATAATTTCCAAAGATGTCCATTATTGGTTAGTTTGATGAAATTAAATAAAATGAGAGCTACATTAAATACCTTAGGATTAATGATATCTAATATAAGTGGTCAAACCACTTTGTAATTTTCGATAACCTACATGATGCATATCACATTGTTGGTGTAAAGAGATGCACTGAGGGATAATAATATTGTGCGTCATGTACTTGCTAATAGTGTTGTAAGTGAATCAACAAAAAAAAAGTTTGATTAGGAAAACAAGCCTAATGTTGAAAGTTAATCGATAAACTCTAATGAAAGCAATTGAAAGGTGTAATATTCTTCAATCACCCAATAACACTTCGATTTTAGGAATTTTCTACGCTGGAGAGCCTTGTGTAAAAACAAAGATATATTTGATGTTATAAGAGAAGTTGATCAATTTTGGCATGGTAACACTAGAGTTTCACCTAATACAAGAGATGTTGTAAAACAGAGTTGGTTCTACTAATCGTGAACCACATCCAAAGTATTTCTTAGATATGATTCAAACTCAATTTTTTCGTAAGTTTGAACAGAAGCATCCATAAATTAAAATTAGTCAACATTTTTTTGAAATGTTGAAACCATTCTATGTGAAAACCAACCACACTTGCACCACTTGTTGTTGTAGGAAACATGTTGAATTTGTGATGCATTATGATAATTTTCGACGTATTTGTTCTTATTTACATTCTGAAACTATGTTACCGAATGTGGTGTTCAAGTTCCACCAATATCTTCTAGGGATTTCATTCCTACGATATTTTGTGAAAGAGAAGTTGGACAATTTTTATAGTCAGGATTGTTTAGATGGAAGTTGTGGTACGTGCACTGGATTACCTAAATTGGAAAGTTGTATCCATGAGAAAATTAGAGGTGCAATAAGACATAATTTAGTTGGGTTTAATAAATATAAATTAGTACCATACCAATTGAAATATGGAAAGGAGTCTAAATGGTGTGAGCTAGTTATAGAACATATACCTATTTTTCAATTTATGAGAAAATTTAAAGATGAAATTGTTTATGAGTATGCTAGGCATACACACGAGCTCAATGGTTGGATGAACAATTCAAGATATGCAAGGACATATTTCCTATTAGTACTATTTGCGGTAGTTAATTTTACTTGAGAATTACACATTACAACCACAAATGGAGGTTCAATCGCGATATTACAAATCATAAGTACAAAGTCTTGTCATTTTTGTGTATATAACATTTATACATTCTCCTAAAGTATAAAGAATGATCAACAAATTTTAAGAGAGTACCAATTTTATATCAGTGATGATCGGACTCATTCTACTTGAATTTGTGCAAGGTTGTTTCTAGTTATTTTATGAAAACTTATCCGATAAGGACATCCACTTCAATCAACATTATATATGGTGAGATGTTGCATGTCTCAATTTAAGAATACATGAATGTTTTATTAGATGAGAAATATGTACGTAAAGATGGGTGTGCAACATATTTAGCGTTTATTTGACCGAGGTTGGACATGGAAAATGAGAGCATGACGGTGTATGGGCATGCGTGAAAATATCTCTTACTTGCAAGAGAAGAGTTGAAGTATAAAAATGGTGGTAAATTGAAAGAGGTAAATAACATAGTGGAATGGTGTATTGACAACATGGCTCGTGGTTCTCAAGAAAATTCCATAGTTCGTAGATATTTTTGGTTGATAGAGGAACAAAAAATTTCTAACTACGAGGATTGTATGACACTCATAGGGTCTAGTGATCTACACTCATTTTGTAGCTCAAACGCTTCTTTGTGGGCCACATGGACAAGAAAGTTGGCGTGTTTTTGTGCATATTGTATCAAATTTGTCACTGCTGAGTGTGATTCACAAGAATGGGTGGATGGATGGATTTGTAGGCCTCTAACTCCACTTCCCAGTTATCAACTTCCACAGGCATCATGACTTGTTTCTCCAGATGAAGTTGCAACATCCAAGGACTTTGACGACATTTTGATTTTGGTGTGATAAGGTAAATGGTTATTTACAATTTTTGTATTGAGTTATGTCCATTGAAATTAATATGTAATTTAAATTTGAGTTGAAACCTCTATTTTTTGTAGGACATGTGTTTGCAGTTATTGCGATAGAAGACAATGAAGAAGGAACAAACTATTTCTTATGTCATTGCATTGAGGAAAGAAAGAAGTTACCTTCTCCTGTTATAGATGGGAAGATATTGAGTACCATATAGGGTCAGGTGGTAGTTCTTTGGAACTTGGTTTCGATGGTATCCATTAAAAAATTCCTCTATTTGGGTGTTTGAAGACTTCGAGACACACAGAAAATACTCTTATATTCACATCTAGTTCTAAAAGACAAATATTTAGGTGTATAGATATTGTTGGGGTTAGCACACTTTGTACACACAATATATCGATCTAAGCATACATGCAAATAAAAGTAGATATTCTACTAGAAGAATTATACAAAATAAGAGACATAAATCAACACTAGATTTAACGTGGTTCACCCAGTGTGGGCTACATCTACCAAGAAACAAGCCAATCTATTATCCAAAGCTTTGACAAGATATACAATGAAGATTTACAATCTCCCACACCTTCGGATGTTCAAGTACTTTCTTCCTTCAAGCTTTTGACTTCTCCAAGAAATCTCTCTCACATAATTATCTTGTAATTATAATCCATACATCCTTCTAAACCTTAGCTTTTTATATAGTCGTTTATAGACTTAGGGCACTTAGCCATGCAATTACAATTAATAAATCTATTTTAATGCTAAAAATATATATAATTCCCGAGAGTTAATTAAAACTTCATCGCACAGGTAACCGACGCCGGTTCTACCTAACCACTGCTGGTTCCTTACTTGCTTGACTGATGCTGGTCATACTTGACCAATGACGATCTGCTTCCCTCCATACCGATGTCGGTTATTGTATTTTCTAGAAAGTTCCAATTACATGCTAAAATGAAGTAATTAAGCTTCACAACTCAACAATCTCCCACTTGGAGTTTAATTACTACACCATACATGTACAACATCATTCTTGGATCCTTCCTTGGCTTTGTTTCTTCCTCTTCAAGTCTCAAACTTGAAGACCAATAGAAGTGGAGTGTAGCTCCAATTTATCCTTTGCTAATGGCTTCATTAGCATATCCGCAGGGTTCTTGCTCGTATGAATCTTTTCCAGATTCAACTGTCCATCCTCCAATACTTGCCATATGAAGTGATACCTCAACTGAATGTGTTTCGTTCTAAATGAAACACTAAGTTCTTTGCCAAATGAATTACACTCGACTTGTCATTGAATAGTTTATAATTACTTTACTCCTTTCCCAACTCTTCCATGAACCTACTCATCCATATCATCTCCTTGCTAGCCTCTGTAGCTGCAACATACTCTGCCTCTGTAGTAGACAAAGCCACAACCTTCTGCAATCTTGAAATCCAACTAATTGTCGTTCCACCTACTGTGAAAATATATCCAGTAGTGCTCCTCCTACCATCCAGATCTCCAGCCATATCCGAATCAACATAGCCACGTAATGAAATATCTCGAACCTCCATAGCATAACTGCATGCTAGATGTCCCTTTCAAATACCTGAGTATCCATTGGACTGATTTCCAATGCTCTTTACCTAGATTAGCCATATATCTACTCACAACTCCCACTTCCTATGCAATGTCTGGTCTAGTACAAACCATAGCATACATGAGACTTCCAATTGCTAAAGCATATGACACTTGTGTCATGTATTTGACCTCCTCATGTGATGAAGGACACTGATATTTGCTCAATTTGAAGTGTCCAACCATAGGTGTGCTAACATGATTTTACATTTTGTATGTTGAACCTTTCTAACACCTTGTAGATATAATCCTCCTGAGACAAATACAATTTCTTATTTTTCCTGTCTCTATGTATTTACATGTCAATGATTATTTTTGCAGCTCCTAAATCCTTCATTGCAAATGTGTGAGATAGCTTTCTCTTAAGCTCACCAATGTCCTACATACTAGATCCTGCAATAAGCATATCATCCACATACAATAACAAAATAATATAGCTCCCATTTTCAAGCTTCTTGAAATAAACACAATGGTCAGATTCACATCTCAAGTAACCATGCTCATGCATAAATCTATCAAACCTCATGTACCATTGTCTTGGAGCTTGCTTGAGCCCATATAAGCTCTTTTTCAACCTGCACACTAATTTCTCCTTACCCTTGACTTCATACCCAAGCGGCTGTTGCATATAAATCTCTTCATCTAAATCACCATGAAGGAAAGCCGTCTTCACATCTAGTTGCTCTAAATGAAAATCTTCTACTAAACTAAACTCAATACAGTACAAATGGAAGTCATCTTTATAACAGGAGAAACTATTTCACCAAAGTCAATACTTGCCTTTTGTGTAAATCCCTTTACTACAAGCCTTGCTTTGTACCTTTTCTGTCCACCCTCTTCTTCCTTAATTCTGTAAACCCACTTGTTTTGCAATGTTCTCTTTCCTGCTGCAATTTAACCAAATCCCAAGTCTGGTTCTATTCCAAGGAGTCCATCTCCTCATCCATGCCATGCTCCCACTGAACATGAGTCTTATCCTACATTTCTTCTTCAAAGCTTTCTGGTTCACCACTATTAGTCAATAATAGATAAAATAGAGGTGTAAATCTTTTTGGAAGTTTACTTACCCTTTGTGACCTTCTCACAGGAGTTTGGGGTACCAGAGGCTCAATCTGGACCTCCTGGACATTAGTATCAACTTCTAATAGTGACCAATGCCGGTCACCTCTAACCGATGTCGGTTCTGCTAACCGATACCGTTTTGATCCTCTGTAACCGTTGGCGGTTTTGATCGATGCCGATCAGGGCCTAACCGACCACGGTTACTATGTATTTCTTTAGGTGTTTCTTTAAAACCCGAGAGTTCATTTTCATCAATAAACATCTCAATTTTCTCATCCTTGGGTACCAAAATTTGATCCCTATACATTCTCTTTTCATTCCATTCAACATCACGACTCCTAATAATTTTAGAATTCTCTAAATCCTAAAAACGGAAACCGAAATCACTAGATCCATAACCAATGAAAGTGCATCTCTTGGATTTTGCATCCAATTTTTTCTATTTTCCCTATCAACATGCACAAAAGCTTCTGAACCAAAAACTTTAAGAAAATAAATATCTACCTCTTTTCCGATCCAAGCTTCCTCTAGTATTCCACCATCTAGTGAACTTGAAGGGCCACGGTTAATCAAATAAATTAATGTATCAACTGCTTCTGCCCAAAACTGTAAGGGCAATCCAGAATGTATCCTCATACTTTTAGCACGTTCCATGATTGTCTTGTTCATTCTTTCTGTAACACCATTCTCCCATGGTATTCTTGGAACCGTTATTTTCTCTACGTATTCCATTCATTGAACAATAATCATTGAAAGCCTTGCTACAGTATCACCACCATTTCTAGATCTAAGGCACTTTAACTTAGAATTTGATTCATTCTCAACAAGGGATTTCCATCTTTTAAAAGTCTCAAAAACATCAGATTTACGTTTAATACAATAAACCCATACCTTTCTTGTAGCATCATCAATGAAAGTAACATAATATTGGGATCCTCCATGAGAAGCTACCTTAGCTGGTCCCCACACATCTGAGTGTACAAGCTTCAATTTTGCTCCTTCTTAGTTGCCCCAACTTTGAGAAATCTCACTCTCTTTTCTTTCCAAAGATACAATGCTCATAGAAATCAAGATCTAAATCTTTCAAATCTGATAACTTACCCTTAGCCTTTAAGATCTGCATTTCTTTTTGACTCATATGACCCAATTGATTATGCCACATGCATGCATCTAAATCTGAAGTAGATAATGCAGAAAATGAATCAATAATATAAGTAGATAAATATAACGTTCTTACCTTCTTACCTCTTGCCACAACAAAAGCACCCTTGGTGACTTTCCAAGAGTCTCTGTAAAAGTAACCATGCAACTAGATTCACCTAGTTGCCCTACAAAAATAAGATTCCTCCTGAGGCTTGGCACATGCCTCACATCTTTCAATACCCATGTATTTCCATTATGTAATTTTAGATGAACTTCCCCTTTACCAGTAATATTGCAAGGTTCATCATCACCCAAATAAACATGCCCAAAATTACCCTGGACATAATTTCTGAAATAACCCTTATTAGGGGTTGCATGGAAAGAAGCTCTGAATCTAAAACCCATGATTCAATTCTACTATCTAAAGAAAGAATAAGAGCATCTTACATTACCTCTGATGCAGCAAGATTCACCTCTTTACCTTTGTCTGGTTGTTGGTTCTCTTTATCCTTTGACCAACAATCTTTCTTTACATGTCCTTTCTTTCCACATTTCTAACAAGTAATTCCCTTACTTTTGGATTTAGATCTACTATCCCTTGACTTTGATTTCCCATTACTCTTACTCTTGGATCTTTCCTTCGCCTTCCCTTGCTTTCTACATTCAAAGAATTTCTAGATGATGTTTCCTCTGTACTCTTCCTACAAATTTATTCATTCAAGATTATACTAACCACATCATCAAACTTCAAAATATTATTAGCAGATGTTGTATTACTAACAACCATTACCAAGTTGTCCCAACTATCAGGAAAAGAACATAAGAATAAAATTACTTTTACTTCATCATCAAATGGTATTGCAACCGATTTTAACTGATTTACAATAGATCGGAAATCATTCAAATGACTAGAGGTAGATTCACCTTCATGCATCTTAGAACTAAATAGTTTCTTCATCAAATAAACTTTATTTGAAGCACTAGGTTTTTCATATAAATTAGCAAGAGATTTCATTAAGTCTACCGTAGAAGCCGCTTCTGTAATATTGGAAGCCACGGATGTTGCTAGGCTCAATCTTATAGATCCCAAAGCCTTTCTGTCAAGAATCTTCCATTCTTCATCAGTCATCTTTGTAGGTTTAGACTTCTCATCCAACAATAAGTACAAATCTCTTTGATACAGATAATCCTCAATCTGCATCTTCCATAATTGATAATTTTAGCCATCAAATTTCTCTACCTTGTATTTATTATCTTCTGTCATTGTTGTAGCTCCCACTCAATTAGAAAACCCTATGTGAGTAAATCACAACACACAAAACCCTCAAACAAAGCTTTGATATATTGAAAACACACCAGATTTACACAGGAAATTAACACAAAATATTATTTTTATTCTTCACACAAACAATCTTCTTTTCTGTATTTTGATATTCAGATACATTTACATATATATAGGACATATGATTCCTATATTTTAGGAGGTAGCCTTAACTACTTCTCCCACGAATCTCTCCCACACTCTATATACGTGAGTGGTTAAAACTCACCAACAAATAATTGTTATATGTTGTTTTATATAACAACCATATAACTATTTCACTCACACACTTTATGTATATTATTATTATTGAGTTATAAACTCATATAATAATAATATATTACAAATATTCAATCCATACAAATGGGAGCACTAACAAAGTATATTTCCCAACATTCCCCCCCTTAGTGCGAACATGGAGAAAAACTTGCCTTTGTACTGCAACATGCCGCTACGTAGCATGCTCATGATCTGGATGGTTTCAAGGACAATACCAACAACCTCTGGATGGTTTTCCAAGTGGTTAACCAACAACCACACAACAGATGGTTTTTGAGGATAGTACCAACAACCTCTGGATAGTTTTTCTGGATAACTAACAACCACGATATCATGATGATGTAGTAGTATCAACAACTCTCATCACTATCTCACTGCAGGGAATAACATAGGAAATTCTACTGAAATCATTGCTCATACATACATAGAGAAAGCTGACATACTGGAAATGGAACATTGGATCATGTTCCCCCCCTCAATGTGAAATTTCCACTTATTGAAAACAGGATCACTGCAAACTGAGGCACACCACACTGGAAGCACTAAAATCAAACTACACACACACACATGTCACCAAAGCTGATATGCGGCCCCGTCGTTGGCGACTGACGAGAGGTCGCTGAATGACCTCCAACCTCCGATGCCTCCTGCCTCCGGTTTCATGCTGCTAGCTCAGCTGGATTTGATCATGGAGCTCAAATGCATATCAGAGGACGTCGGATTCCACCGATAGTGCGTCCAGTTGAAATGCAGGGAATTTTTTTATTTTGACAATTTTCCTAATAATCACCTAAATGACAATAAAAAACTGACACAAATATATTTTTGACACTTTGACTCTGACTATTTTGACAGACTAATGAATCAATTTTTGACTAGATAAAAATAATAATTGACTCAACAATACTTGTCTTACAAATATTTGACATTGAATCTCAAAATGACTAATTACAAAGACAACGTTGACTTTATTGAGAACATAAAAAATCTTGAAACTTTTACTCCACAAAAATAAAATACAAGACTCTTCACTTGACTCATTTTAATACATAATGATTATTCAACTTAATAACAATTACTAACAAGACAATATTTGACATATACCTATTTGATAACTCAAATATAAACAACACTTTGTTTATATAATTACAAAACAAAAATTGTGGTATCAACCACACTCAAATTAAAAAGAAACTTCAAAATTTAATTTTGACTTGACTTATACTAAACCAATGACTATACTACAACTTTGTATCAAAACAATGAACAAAGGCTACTAAACTCATAATAAAACATTAAACAAAATTAAGAATATTTTAATTACTACACACCATGCACACTTCGAGTCATTTTCACGGTCCTGCAAATTCTCTCCAAAGCCCCGGCATGGTTTGTATCGTACGCAAATCCTTTCCAACGTGTCAAAAACGCCAAAATATCTCCTAACACAAAGAATCTTCGCCGACAGGTCTCATACAGGATACACTGCTTCAAATCAGGCACAACATTCCAACCACTTTGTTTTTTTTTTTCCTTGTAATACTCAAACTCGTATCTGAGTCGTTCCTTAGTGGATTCCTTCAGTGATCTCGATCGCCTGATCCGGATCGTATGTGGAGTCGTGGCATGTTTGATCAAGTTCTTGTGAAGACTGATACGTGACGTTGAGATAAAGCAAACAAAATTAATGGAGACACGAGCAGCGTGCTGGTGATGTAGAAGACCCGGCCAGAGATCTCTTTGTAGATCAAATAATACGCAACAAAATTGTGTTGAACCAATAGGTCTCCAACACTATCTATTCACTTTGATTTTAGTGCATGGATGGATCCTTCTAAGGAATAAAAGACTCGATTCTCATACGTTATATTTTTACAGCTTCATGAGCATCCAGACGCCTTTTCTTTCAGAACAAGTTAAAACTGTATACGGTCACTCCAAACTATGCCAAAGAATGATGAAACTCTAATCTTCTATCACTCGGAGCAATTCAAATTTCATGTCATTGCTCCTTTTTAATTCTCAAACAACCATTATGCTTATCAGGATGAATGTAAATGTCGCTCTGATACCAAATATTGAAAACACACCAGATTTGCACAGGAAATTAACACAAAATATTATTTTTATTCTTCACACAAACAATCTTCTTTTCTGTATTGTGATATTCGGATACATTTATATATATATAGGACATATGATTCCTATATTTTAGGAGGTAGCCTTAACTACTTCTCCCACGAATCTCTCCCACACTCTATATACGTGAGTGGTTAAAACTCACCAACAAATAATTGTTATATGTTGTTTTATATAACAACCATATAACTATTTCACTCACACACTTTATGTATATTATTATTATTGAGTTATAAACTCATATAATAATAATATATTACAAATATTCAATGCATACAAATGGGAGCACTAACAAGTATATTTCCCAACATGATACCATTGTTGGGGTTAACACACCGATTGTACACGAGATAATACATTAGATCTAAGCATACATGCAAATAAAATCGGATATTCTACCGGAAGAATTATACAAAACAAGAGACATAAATCAACACCAAATTTAACATGGTTCACCCAAAGGGCTACGCCCACCAAGAAAGCAAGCCAATCTATTATCCAAAGCTTTGAATATATGATGAAGATTTACAATCTTCCACACCTCTCAGATGTTCAATACTTTCTTCCTTCAAGCTTTTTGATTCTTCTCCAAGAAATCTCTCTCACATACTTATCTTGTAATTATAATCCATACATCCTTCTAAACCCTAGCTTTTATGCTTATATAGTCATTTATAGAATTAGGGCACTTAGCCATGTAATTACAATTAATAAATCTATTTTAATGCTAAAAATAGATATAATTCCTGAGAGTTAATTAAAACTTCATCACAGAGTAATCGACTCCCGATTACGCCTAACTCCTGCTAGTTCCTTACTTGCTTGATCGATGTCGGTTTGCCACCGACTGAGTGGCGGTTCTTGTAATTTCTAGCAAGTTCCAATTACATGTTAAAATGAAGTAATTAAGCTTCACAACTCAACGAGATATTGAGGAAGGCCTAATAACAAGATTCTTTGAAAGGTTTGAGAGTCGATCATGAAGCAATCATGTCCATTATTCAAAATATATATGATCTTGAAGGTTAATTGGAATGAATTTACATGCTTGAGTCTAGTATATATTTCTTTGAAGTTTTTAAAATTTTTACTAGATTCAAGTTCATATATTTTATTTAATTTGAGTACTTTGTATATATCTAGTATGGGTTTGATTTAACATAAATTACTTTGACTAACACTTTTATGCAGGTAAAATTGGTGTCATAAAAGCTTAGATACCTTCACGTGGTTGGCACTATTAGTAGATCCAATCCTGATAGTTAATTGGAATGAATTTACATGCTCGAGTTTGGTATATATTTCTTTGAAGTTTTTAAATTTGTATACTAGATTCAAGTTCATATATTTTATTTAATTTTTGTATTTTGTATATATCTAGTATGGTTTTGATTCAACTTAAATTACTTTGACTAACACTTTTATGCAGGTTAACTTGGTGCCATAAAAGCTTAGATACCTTCACGTGGTTGGCATTGTTAGTAGATCCAATCTTGATGGTTCATTGGAATGAATTTACATGCTCGAGTCTGGTATATATTTCTTTGAAGTTTTTAAATTTGTATACTAGATTCAAGTTCATATATTTTATTTAATTTGTGTATTTTGTATATATCTAGTATGGTTTTGATTCAACTTAAATTACTTTGACTAACACTTTTATGCAAGTTAAAATAGTGGCATAAAAGCTTAGATACCAATTTCATTGAACATCTATTATAGTAATGTAAGTTTATTATGTACTTATATTTGGAATGTTATAATGGATTGGTTCAACTAGTTTGTGAACCCAGAGACGTAGGCATTCTACCGAACTCCGTTATCAACCCTTATGCAGTGTGGTTCTTATTCTTGCATTGCATTTGTTTAAAGTTGATTTATTTCGGGGTTAATTCGGTAAAATAATTAATTTCCTATAAGGGTCCGTGGTCAAGGATTTTTTTGGTCGGTTTGAGATCATGTTATGTATCGAGCAAGCTTAAAATGTGTAATATTGCTATCTCCAGTAAGTTTGATATCGAGAACTGGTTATCACCTATGGTAAGATGAGATGGACTTGTACCATTTCATACTATGACTTTGTTGTAATTGTGATCTTTTGGTACTATTGGTGTTCATTTTGATCCTCTATGCTTTTGCCCTAATTTTCCTTTCACTTTGCATTTCCTAAAATGTTTTCTACAGTTTTAATGGGTGAAATGAAGTTGTTGCCTCTGTTCCCATGCCTTAGTCCATTTAAAAATCATTTTCCATGCCTCATTTGTGAAGAAACACCCAAGTTTTCCATTTTCTGTGCCCTAATTTTTCCAAATCCATGGGCCTTGGTCATTTTTTCCATTTTTTCCGGCATGTGGAGCTCGAATTTGTTCGTTTCATGTGTATTTTCCCTCAAATATCTATCCCCATGGTTGAAACTTGCATAAAATCAATTTCCCCTTGTTTTTTGAGCAAAAAATCCCTCACCCACAAAGAAAAAATCAAATTCGGGCATCTCTGGTAAATTTTGCATTTTTGTGACAGTCATACGGGTGCCATTTGCCCATAAAAATTAAGCTCAAAATTCTCCTCCTACGTGGCTGCTTCTGGTTGGACAAGGATCAACGGGTTTTCTACAAAAACTTAACGTTTTTTAGCCTTTTCAAAAATTTCACAATTTTCCCCCGCAATCCCGTAGGTCCCAGAGGAGGGACATGTGTTAAGTTCTTGTGCCAAGGTGGAAGGGAAGGCCGACGGAAGACTTAGGCAAATTTTTCCTTTTTTGGCGAGGGGAAAAATTTGTAGAAGGGCTTGCGGGTCCTGATGGAGCAAGGAATGGACACGTGGTAGGCGCGGAGGAGAGTGCGGATTGCCGAGGCGTAAGGAATTTTTTCCCTTTTGGTAGAATAAGCTAAAGTCAAAACTTGGGTGAAGTCCCGTGGCGATCACAGGTGGACACGTGTCCATGAGAAGTCAGAATGGGGGCGGATTTCTTGGTGACTTTGAAGTTTTAACTTCAAATGGATCAAAGTCAAAACTTGGGCCAAAGTTCCGCAACCAATCCAGGTGTGACACGTGGCCAATTTTGAAAGTCAAAGGAGGAGTGGGCCGATGGAAAACTTAATGATTTTTAGCTTTGTTTTCTAAAGTTAAAAAATGGGATGCATCTCTGCTCCAATCAGCGATGGACACATGGCGAAGGTAGAGCGGGTCGGCGGGATGAAGGAGGCAAAGGGAATTTTTTTCCCTTTTGTAAAAAGGACTTAGAATGGAAGATTCGAGGCGTGGCTCCATGACAAATCAGAAGGGGACACATGGTAGGGAGGAATCGGAGGCACGGGCCCATGGAAGAAAAATTGAAAATTTTCCCTTGGCGAAAAAGGGGTCAAAACATGAAATAAGCCCGCGGTTTTTAGCGATAGAGAGCATGACACGTGTCAAGGGCAAAGGTGGAGGTGTGGGCTCGCGGGGCAAAAAGTGAAATTTTTCCAAATTTCCAAAAAGGTCAAAATGCGCAGAATTGAAGCGTGATACCAATGGGACCCACCATATGCCATGTGTCATCACCAAATTTCAAGGGTGAAGGGCGGAGGAAAAATTCAAATTTTTCCATTTTTCCAAATATGTTAAAAAGTCAAAAGGTGAACCCGAATTAATTCCCAATCATATTTTGACACGTGGAGGGCCCAGATTGAAGGAGAAAGAGAAAATCAAGGGTAACTATACATTTTCATTTTTGGCTGCCATTTTTGCTCCAGGAAGCTTGGAGATGTGAATTTTGCATCATTTTTAATCAAATTTTTGATGAATTTGTGTCCTTTGTGCCTGCAAAGATCAATACAAGTGGTTTTAGGGATTAATTTGTAGATTTGAGGTGTTTTTGAAACAAAGTTTTTCCCTAATCCGTCCAAACACGTGAAATGTCAAAATTGAAAGTTACAGAGGTAGTTTTAAAAGGTGAAAAGGTGAAATGATGAGAGGAAAGGCATCTACATGCCTTGATGATGAAAAACATGCCTCCAGGAAGGATAATGATCTGAATATTTGTAATGATTCAGTCTTTTTAAAACACTGACAACTCTCGTTGCAAATTTGTTAAATGTCATTTTCAGTGAATCATGAGAAATTGTTGTAACAAACTTGATCCCTTGGCATATGCTTTGCTTGGGAAAGAAGGCTCTAATGTGGAAAGAGATATATAATGCATTTTTGAGAAATGCAAATGGTCGAAGTTGAAAATCATGAGAAAATTCTGAGAGAAAGCTCATTTTCTAAGAAACCCACCAAAGAACCAGGTTAATTTCTTCTGTGTTGGATTTGGTTACAAGTGTATAACCATCACATAGCTCTGAGATTGTTCATGAAACTCTCCCCTATTGATGAATCTAACAAGCTTTTGAGTTAATCTGTGTTTTTTTGTGCAATATGATGTCTGTTATCATTTTAAATACATGCAAATAGTTTTCATTATTCTTGTTGCAATATTGCATTGAAAGTCTTTAGAAATCACACAGAATCTCATCCTTATTGATAGTTTAGTGGCACTTACAATTTTGTTTGTCAGAAGAGCTTTCATCTAGCATTGAAAATAAGTAGTTTAAAATCACTCCACCTTCATTTGTTGATTGGGATTGCTTGTAAGCCTTTGGGGGTACCTTAGGCATGGTTTGATCAAGGATTTTTGTGTTTAATTGAGTTCTTTACTTCAAGATTTTGTGGTGAGTTCTCAAAGATTGTGTGAAGAGTGCAACCTGGGCTTCCATTTATGCATCTTCTGGTTGAAAGAACATCCTGATTATTTGAAGCATTTTATTTGATAGTTGTTCAAGTATTGTAGAGGTTGTCAAAGATTTGATATATCCAAGTTTGTCTTGTCAATACCCCACCAAAAATCATCTGAATAACTAATCCTACCCATACTACCCCTGCATTGCATTGTGTGTCAACAAAAGAATCTAACCCATCTACAAAACTAAGCAAATCAAGATCATACCATGTCTCTAGTAGCCTCAACCTTGTCTTGAAAGCATTTCCATCATTTAGTAGTGACATCTCTGTTGAGTTTGAATAATGGAAAATTGATCATGTTTTCCCAAGGTCATCTCCATAGAATATGCAAAGTATAAGGATATCTCCACCTCCTTCACAAAATAGAGGCTGCAATATAGGTTCTCTTACCTTGGTTGAAAGGCACAACCTAAAATAGTGAGGATTAGATCAAAATACTTTCAAAGTGCTATCCATCTCTCCACAAATCTGAGTTCCAATTAGATCACATCCCTAGATACAAAATGACATACATCAAGATCTATCTTGCCTTCAAGCTTCATGCCATATTTCTGATGCTTCTCAGTTGAAAAGGAGAACAAATTTGGGTACAAACAAGTACTATGCTACAAATGGTGAATCTACATCAACAAGATCGGGCATGCCATATTGTTGAACTGAGATGGAGCATGGAACTCCTACGAGCCTCTCGTTATAATAAGAATGTCATAACCAAGGGACATAAGAACAATGAGATGGTCCTCAGGTATGTGCACATTACTCTATGATTGGGCATGATAAGGAATAATGTTGGTATTTGGTACTATAATGAGCACCAAGGTGGTTCCAACGTTGAATGGTAGAATGCGAAAGGCACCAAAAATATCGGTAGAAGTCAATCTATTGTAGAATTCACACTTGGAAAGCACACCATATCCCGAGAATAATTCTTAGTTGAGGAAACATTCACAAATTTTGAGAGTGGAGAAGCAAGATCTACAAGACAAGTTGGAGACTCGGGTATAATTCCTTGGAGGAGTGATCACATAGTTACGGTGTGAATTGCATCCAAGGAACGGCTCCTAAGAACATTACATGATGGTGAAGTGCGGGAAAAGAAAGGTACGCCCATCGATAATCACCCTATAAAAGATGTATTGAATTCCTTCCCATAAAAATGTAAATCCTACTTTTTGTGAATTCGAAAAGTACACTAGAGGTATAGGATCAAAATTAATTTTTAAAATGGGATATGAAGGAAAAGGCCTTGGTATGAATAGCCAAGGTATCACTAACCCTATCTAGGTGGAGGAAAGACCTCGATATATAGGTCTAGGATACAAATGTGGTAAAAATGAGGCAAAATAAGGCTCCAAGACAACAACGAGCACACAACCCAAGCCACCAATCCTCCCAAAGTAGCCTATAGCAGGGAACAGACTAGACTCTCCAAAGAAGAATGACGAGAGAAAAGGAAAAGTTAACAACCCAAAGAGGTATGATCGTGTCTTCTTTGACTACAACAAGGAGCCCATAATAACCCTAAAGCTATTATGGACATATCCATGTGCATACTGTGGATCCAATAGCCATTGTGTGATTTGGTGTGGAAGAAGAAAAAGAAACACGCCAAGAGGGTTAAGGTCGATGAAGACAAGGGTAAATCTACCTCGTCTTAAGGAGAAGACATAGGGGACCAAAGCCACCAAGTAAGTAAACACTTCATGACATGTTTATCATGCCTAGTGTTTGCTTGTAACATTGGTAATTAAATCTCTATATGAAGTCCTCAAAATACTAGTTTGAAGATAAGTCATCTTGATTTGACATCAGAGTGGCACAGTAGAAGGAAATGAACCCAAGTGCTATAGGTCCTGTGGATTGAATCGATTGTTGAATTTGAGGATTGGTAGTTCGAAGGCCATTGTGTTCGGGCTGTAGAATCTCTAGAAGACAACATCGGGGTTATGGATCTAGGAGTGAAGAAATGGAATCTTTTTGGGACAAAAAATCTCCTCACTAGGGAGGTGTGATCTAGAGTTCAATTCAATGAATAGAAGTTCCCAAAACCTACCATAATCACTACACTATGGAAGGAGACTCCTGTATCTTTTCGTTAACTACAAGAACACTGAAAAAAAATTCCACACGAAAAATTTGTCACTAGTCAAAGTTTGGACTCGGTAGGGTCAACTCGGCCTCAATGACACATGGAAAATTGGAATCGGGTGAAAGGTGATAAAATTGGGTTTGTGAATCTAGTCGTCAACACTCGATAATCATCATTTCACCAAATTGATAAAAAAAATTCTATGTGATGGGTACTTAGGCCACCACGTGGCCTACCACCATTAATCAACATTGGACGAGCTAAGGAAAGTCGTTAGATGCATTAAGAGTGAGTCAGTATGACAACCAACTTGACTTGTGAGTTGTGCCACTGAGCGATCAAGCTTGTACCAAACCAACAACCAATTACGAGCCATCTAGAAAAAGCGAGGAATACATGGCCATAGCCACATGTTGAATGGGTGGAGATAATCCTTAATAAGGCTATTTTATCCCCTATTCCCACGCATGTGGGATAAAATCCTTACCACAACAAACAAACTTTGAATTAGTGGGAGGCCACGTGATGAGTGATGTTGATATTGAGACCGGTCGATGGCGGCAGAGGTTGATGGGGTCGCAGAGGATGTGACAACATCGGAAAGGTCTACAATCTACATGGCATAGTGTGTGGTAGAGTCAACAAAAAAAGGGGATGTCTTTAAGCAATTGGTGTAATGGTCACAAAAAAAGCAAGTAGGTGGATTAAATGACTAGTTTTTGGGATAAGAAATGGTGATAAGCCATATATGTAGGAGTTGACGAGCTTGGCCTATATAAAGGCCCCTCTCCATTGAATAATAAACAAGCTCCTTACCAAAGTAAGCTCGATGAGAGTTATAAGAGAATAGGAGGAATATTTTGAGGCCTTAGAAAATTAAGAAGGCAAAGTAAAACCTATTATTATTATTATTATTATTTAATAGGCATTATGGAGATATAAGTCTTATATTGTTTATTATAGGCATTTGAGAAGAATAAGACCTATTATTATTTTAATAGGCAATTGAGAAGACCTATATCATTGTTATGGGAAATATTGAAGAAATAAGTCCTATTTTGTAATAGGTACATTGTAAAAATTGTAAGAGTTATTATATTTTAACTCACCGACATTATAAAGGCCGAATTGACACCTTATTCTTGTGCGGGATCCTGGAGATGCCATGGGAAGCCGAGGGGCGTGAAAAAGCACCGAGAGAAACAAAAAGCTCGATTCTTAGTACACTTTGGGCATATCACTAAGTTAGTTGCTTGGATGCCATGGAGGAGAGTCATAATCACCGTTTAACTCATTGACAAGACATAATCTCGGATCTTCACTCTGCGTAGAGGATGATTAAGGCCACGTAATGCATTAGTAGCTGATCTTCTTCATCACCTAACATCGGGTCGGATCTGTAGACACCAAAATTGGGTCACACTCCCCTTGGTCCCTCATCAAATAATCACCTTGAACACACTCACCTAACCATGGACCCTTACACCCCACTCTAATATTAATTTAATTAATTTAATTAAATTAATTCATGATCTCATAATATTTATTATTTAAATATCCTAATTGAGATAATTCTCACACCACCACCTCACCTATACACCTCACCTAGCCACACATCACCTCACCTAGCCACCTCACCCTAGACCTATTCTTAGTATGTTGCCATAACTAACTAAGACCTACCTAAACCCTAAAAATCAAAGCCTACATTCCCTCTAACCACATTCCTGCCCATTAGAAAGGAAGCTTCCATTCTAATCCATGGAGGAAAAATGAACAGATCCAAGAAATCAAGTGGATCTACCCATTTTAGTAAACCTAGGAAATCCCGCCTAACCGATGCCTAAGTCACCTAAACCACCACCGGCCAACCCCAGAATTGACGTTGGTTACCATTTATTCCCCAAAACAACCTTATTCGAGGTTGGCGGATCCAAAAGTAGGGGACGAAAACCAGAGCTACATGCAAGCGAACCAACCAACATTCACACATGCATCGAACATACACAACCAACACCAGAAGTGATCACAGAGCCATTTGTATTCACGGAAGCATTCGAGGAAGTGCCATCACCACATCAAATTCCATCCATCTGATCAACTGCCATTTCCATCTAGCCATCAAACTCATACAACAATAAGTATTTTATTAACTAGCATTCATCCATTTTCATTTTAGTAGGCTCTGTTACCTCTATTATCAGTTTCTACTTGCACCCCCATTCTCCCACCATTTACCTTCATGCAATTTTGATCATTCCTTCACCCACACCACTAAATTGCCCATACCTAATTTTTAAATACCTCTTGAGTATATCTAAGATCTCCACAGACCTTTTCATTACCCTCTCCATTTTCATTTAGCCTCAGATCTGTCCCAACACCAAGATTTTAATAATTTTCTGTCACTCGACTATACCAACGTCGGTTACCCATGACCATCGTCGGTCCATCCTGAACCAGTCATCGGTTACACTAGACCGATGTTGGTCTCTGTGTTTTACCCTCAAACCAAGAACAAAGCCTAAATTCCCCACCAAATACCCAAAACAACCCAAAACCAGACCTTGACCAGTACCAGTACTCTGACAGAGACCCTACCCTTCAGATTCAATCATAGCTTAGCCTGTTGTGAACGAATTTGCTTATTGTAGTCAAATGAGATACCTAAATCATTTTAACTACAATAGGATTTCATTTATTGTTAACATTGAGTTGTTTTAAATAGTGGATTGATAGCCTTCTAGGGAGTATCACACTTCCCGAAACTAGCACATGCTAGGTAGTCCATTGTCATATGCTATTTAATCTCTTTTGGTGGTCTTGTTGTTCATTTCAGGTAGTTCCTCCTAGCCAAAAGGAAGCTCTCACGATCAGTTGTGGATCAAGAAGTCATATGTGCACAACAACCTTCAACCAGCTTTAATAGGTATTCCTCCTAGCCCATTTACCCTTATCTATTTCATCAATATTCAAAGAAACACTCTAAGAATTAGGTGAAACATTTTGGCATGCCGGTGGGACCCATTCGGGGTTCCTTGCATTTCTTCATTTCTAGGTGAAAATTTGTATGTTTGTTTCCTTTCTGAAAGGTTCTCACATTAAAATTTCTCCCCTGGAATCTTCTCTTCTTTCTATTTGTCTCAAAGCAATCGTGTTTTGGTGCTATAAAAAGAACTCTTCTTCTCTTTCATTTGTATTGCATTAGTGAAAGATCATACTCTCTCCTGTTCATCTTTTTATGTCATTGAATTTAATATTTCAATTTGGGCTTAAAATCAACTGTATTTCATTCTACTTTATTGTATTATCTCACATTAAATGAGGGAAACCTATACGCTGGAAGTCATGCCCAACTGATGGTTGATAAATGAATCATAGAAAAGCACTTCCTTTCTCTTCTTCTCTCTCAAGTCTTACCTAAAAATCAAAAAATCAAAAAATATACACATTCTTAAACAACATCTTACCCGGAAGAAGGCGTAGGTGATCACACAATCACGACATAGTGGACAACTAGCTCATTACTTCTGCTAAGTCATTATCTCAAAGGATGGCCCACCATTGCCATAACATAACTTGAAACCTCTCCTTGTAGATCTCCTTCTTCGTAGGAAGCCTTCCTCACCAAAAAAACTCTATTCTAAAGTTCATGAGTCAGTATTCTAAATAGCATAAGATAAACAAACATAAAGGAAAGAGCACTCTTAGGATCATATTTTTCTTAGTTTTTTCTTGGCTTGCATGTTTTTGAGGTGAGAGGACACATTCTTCATCTTTTTATTTCTCCTTACACGCTCCTTATCATAGTTGGTGTATTCCAACTTCGTCTGAGTGTGCCTGGACCCCATTTTCATCATTCTCAGAATTCGGGTTTGATTCCACACTTGATTTTAAATCACAACCACCTTTTCTTCATCTCTGTTTTAATTTCATAGTAACCAGCTTTCGGTCCAACAACCATTGTCGATTACACTCTGATCATCACACGGTTTTACCCAAATTGTTCTTTTGGTTAACTTGCCCAAAAGGACACCTATTTCATATTCTTTGTTATTCAGAGTCTCTAACTCTCATCATCTTCTCTGTCCTGATAAAATCCATCTGCATCTTATCTACTTGGCAGATTATTAGCCTTTTGCCTTGTTTTGACAAACTGTCCATTTTCCACAGTGACCGACCACGGTTACCTGTGACCGACGTCGGTTTACCCTAACCAACATTGGTTAGCCTATTCAAATTTCCAGCTGACATTTTATACCTAATCTACCTACCACCACATATTTTTCCTATTTTTGTTGTATTTCTGTGTCATTTACAGAAAGTAGTCCTACCACATCAGTACTTGTTCACATAATGCTGACTCATAGCCAAGTAAATGCCCTCATATTCCACATTAGTTTTCAACCACTCCCACTTAGTCCTTCAGCACCTTCCATTCTATCACCCATGGATCCTACCCAACCTATCACTATCACCACAGGGGACGAGGAGTTTACACGACTCCTTGACTAGAACCCTGCCTCCTTACAGTTCTATCTTTCCCACTCATCCACTTGAGATGCCTTGGGTCAGTTGATATATGACATGCCCGTATCTATCCCCCCAACTCTCGTTCCTACTTCATCCGGTGTCGGTCCCTTCTAGCTCGTGTTACCCACATTTTCCTTGCCCCAGCTTTCGTAGCTAGGCCTTGTACCTCGCTTATGACCGCCACATCTGCCACATCTATTGCACCCGTAACATCCACTATACCTTCGTCCACCACCCATAACATAACGTCATCTCGCGCCTATTGTCTCACATATACCCATAAAGCAACAACCACCCCGGTGTCAATGACCGCTACCCCATTTCAAAACATTTTCCTTTCTATTCCACATTCCTTAGCTCCCATCACTATTGGGGTTACCTTGACCCTTCCACCTCCATATACGTACTTTATCAATGACCTCTCGTTTCATCCATCATTCATTCAGGGTACGTACCCCTATCTCACTCCCTCATTCCCAACCTACCTATACGGCATCACCATATACTTTGGAATGCCACCTCCATCATATGTCCAACACCAACCCTCTTACACTACAGGAGGTACCCATCCATCACCACCTACCAATGACCTCATCAAGTTAATGATGGATAAGATGCAGACATTGGAGGCATCGGTTTCTAGCTCATACAACTCTCTCACCTATGATGAAATTTATAATGAGCCCATACACCCATCTATTCCTATTCGTCCATATCCTCGTACATTGGGAGATGCCTAAATTTAACCACTTCAATAACAAAGAGGACCCACAATAACATTTGTGGTCTTTCAAATATGGGTGTTATCTGATCGCCCATGATGACGCTTTACTTCTAAGGAAATTTCCCATGTCTCTGACCAAGCCCGCATTAGACTGGTATAGTGGGTTACCTAGGCATTCTATCTTTTCATTTAATCAGGTAGCCCAAGCCTTCTTGGATCACTTCTCCATCAACGTTGTTAAGAAGGTGACCATGACTGACCTCTACTCTACGCATCAATATGATGATGAGTCTATCACAGATTTTGTCACTCGTTGGCGTAGCCTGATCAATCAACTCACATTTCAATTACCACAAACCGAACTCATAGAGCTCTTCACTTGGGCTTGTGCTAGACATATCTTGCTGACCCTGTAGGTGGAGACTTTCTGAACCTTCGATGAAGCATTCACCATGACACCAAAATCGGAGATTCGGGCCATTAAAGAAAATAAAATTCAACTGCACAATAAGAACTCGACTTTTAAGTCAAATGATACCTCTTCTTCTTCGAAACCACAGAATAATTATTCAAAATCCAAGGGAACCGCTAACGCAGTGGTACTCAAGGCTGGCCTAGCTCATCCATCAAATGAGGCTAATCCCTCATCTAATCTTTCTCATATCTAGACCTTTCAATTCAGATGAGAACAACGGAAATACACCCCTATTGGGAGCCTTATTCTTCTATCTTAGAAAATCTCATTAAAGTTGGAGCCATCACCCTTCCTCCTATAAAACCACACACTTGGTTTTGATCCTGCTCGCCCCACACCCATGTGGTACAAAGAGCACAACTTCTACAACTATCATCGGGTAAAAAGTCATAATGACGACAATTGCATCACTTTCAAGAACATTTTCCAAGAAATTCTTGAGAACGAAGAGTTAGTCTTGGATAATCCTAATGCACCTGCCAATCAAAACTTGCACATCTTCAAGAAACCATTTCCTAATCATGCCCCTTCTTCTGATCAAACTAGAGAGACCTCAACTAATGATAGCCATACCCGTGAGGTCCATGTTATTTTTAGTGATGCACCAGTTGCTTCCCAATTACCTCATATTCCTTCCATAGAGGAAATCTTGGCCTGAAGTCCTCCACCTACACATGAACCCACTTCACCTATTCCTCCACCCATAGAGGAACACCCTTCATCTCCTCCCTCACTTGTGAAGGAGTCTTTTGTTAACATCAAGACCATTTCACCTTTGGCTTCTCCACCTAGAGAGCCATCACCAACGCAGTACCTCTCCGACCCATGGGAGATGCTTGTTCATCTCCTCCACCCATAGAGGAGCACCCGTCATCTCCTCCACCTATCAAAGATCCAGTAGAAATTCCATTACCTCTAGGTGACTATTCTCCATCAGTCACCCAAGACCTGCCGACTTAATTTCGGTTCTCTAACCCACGAGAGGCTGAATTTAGTGAATTCCCGTTTAAAAACACATTTTATAGGAATCACAATTAGATCCACATAAACCTCACCCACTACGGTGTCATTCTCATGCTTAGCCGACCACTTGGATTATGTGGATAGAGCCTACTTTAGGGCATCTTCTACTTCGTGTCTCAACATAAATACATATGTCACTCACTGACACCTCCACTATCTATCCAAAAGTATTTCACTGATTGAACCAAACACAACCACAACTATCAAAAATTCTCCCATGATACCACTCATGGCTCAACTTACACCTCTACCCATAACCCAACATGTATCTACATCTAAACCCACACCTACATCATCTTCCTTGCCTAAACCTATTACTACTTTAGGGGTCATCCCAACGGCTAGCCTTACTCATCCACCCATCAAATTAGATTTAGCTACATCCTCCAAAGCCAACACCAAACTTAATCTAGCCCCCAAACAAGAAAAAATCCCCTAGATCTTGTACCCCAACCTCGCCAATCACACCTTCATCACCTTCACCCCTTCCATCCGTCTTAGGACCTCACCCCTTGACCCTGGCTAAGAAACCCCACCCCAGTAGTAAACTAAAAATGTAGTAGCCCATTCCTCCCTTGCAAACCTCTAACATACCCAAGCGCCTGACACAACTTCTACCCACACCTGCAACATTTTTACCACCCATACCTCCAATACCATCGATAACTTCTTCACTACCCATGACACTTCATTCCCTTTCCCTTACACCTCCTACACAACCTATGCCATCTACCTCCACAACACCTCGGTTATCCCCATGGGTAACCCACCCTCTTCCACCATCCGTTTTCCCCTCTAAATCTCATGTGCTCATATCACCTTTACCCAAGAAGGTGCATCCTAAAGGAAGAAATCCGTTACCCTCCAATAAGGTAGTCAAACCAACCACACACTCTATTTCCAAAGTGTATCCACCATGCCCTTACCTAAGCGAGAAATGAATAACACCTAAGACCATGGCTCAACCCACTCCCCCTCTTGCAAAGACCCTTCCTATACAATTAGCCGCACCTGCACCCAAACCCACATTCACTTCCCATTGTGATCCACTAGCAGGATCCTATGCCAAAATCTTAACCAACCTCCTCAAAACTTCCATCATCACATTACCCCCTCTTAGACCTTACGACCCACTCAAGCCCAAACCAAAGGGGTTTAATGAAACCAAAATTTGTACCTACCATCGTGTGCCAGGACACGATGTAGAGGACTATAAGAATTTGAAAGCTTTCTCTTGTCTAGTTGTGTCCTCCTGAAGAAAACTTTGATGATGATGACCTTCTCGATGAGGACCCCATTTCACCAACACCAGTTTCCATAGTTCTTCCCTCATTGCCTACTCAGTGACCAAGACCTCCACCCCCACAACTCTTAGAGCCACCTCTCGAGATTTGAAATTAACATGGTGCGCATTAGAGAACTCACCAAACCTCCACCCAAATGTCGGTGTGCCCAACTCATCTCACAAGGTTCCTTCCCGCCTCTTGGCTTCTTCCCTTCCTGTCGCTATACCTTTCATGGCTCACCTACTTCACCTACCTCCCCACCTCAAATCAACATGATCCACGTTACTACCCACACAGAAGGAAAAAGGAAAAGAAAAGGCAACCACCCACCGACCAACCATATACCTATTATCTCATTTTTGAGTTTACGCCAAAAATGAGATAACCCTAAGAAATTTTTGGAGCTGATTTTCTAAGGATCACCTCTCAGAGAGAGATAATCGGGTTTTCGGGTTTCACAAGCAAGACAACATGTGTTTTGGGTGCTTCATGTCGTGTGTTCCTCGAAACCCGAAACCCGCATCAAGTAAGGCGAGTCGGGTTTGCGGACCTTCCAAGCATCGGAACATGCCTTCGTCAAAACATGCTTCATATCGCATGTCTTCCGATCCCCGAAGCCTGATTTACTCCTTTGTTTCGGGTTTCCCGGGTCATCAAACATGATGCTTCATGTCGCATGTTTCCCACAACCCGAAACCCGAATTGCTCTAAAATCCTTTGTGTCGGGTTTCCGAATATCCTAAGCATGCTGACATGGCATTTATGCCGAGTTGTCGGGTAGTTGGCACATGTCGACTGAAGTGTATTAAATGTGAATTTTCTTATATATATTTGGATTTCCACGTCATTTTTACCAGATGTACTTTTTACCTCATGGATTTTCGCGCATGCATCTTCGACCCAAACACGACTCGCCTCTGTGCCCGATTGCATTTCTCATTTTTGATCATTTCTTGTTCTGATTGAAGGTATTTTTCTTCATTCTTTGTTTATGGTTTTTGTGGAATAATTGTGTAAGGAATTCTTCCAAGTTTCTTATCAGGGTTGTTGGGGTTTTATCTTTTCCATTTTGGGGGTTGTTTTCTAAATTAGGTTTGTGTTTTAGGGTTACCCCTTTTGGAATTATCACTTTGTTTATTCCTTAAAGATGTCATTGTAATTAAAAATATATTGGGGATATCAACAGTGAAGAAAAAACTTGCATGTTTCAACTCAACAATTACCCTATTCCCTCTTCTCGGGTTTCGCAGGGTGCTTTGCAGTGTTCAAAACCCGCAGTATATCGGAAAGTTTAAAGTGTCAGGTTTTCCGAACTCTCCAACATCCTCCCAGTGTGTCGGGTTATTTCAATTCTCTGGCATCTCCAGTGTGTCGGGTTATTTCAATTCTCCGGCATCTCCGAGTGTGTCGTTATTTCAACTCTTCTAAGCATCTCCAGTGTGTCGGGTTTTCCGAAGTGTTCAACATATTCTGATCTCCGACACTCTCCTTTGAAATTCCTCATGTCGGACCCTGGTCCATCACAAGATAATACTGAAAAATCAGGGAGGATGAAGTACAAGTTCAGGAATGTGGAGTCTCCCTCCTACATTGACTGTAATTACAACATCCGGGATACAGAGCTCGGAAACATAGATATGGAGGATTTTTGGAATAGGGTCAAGAGCTCTTCTCAAACTCCATGGATGAAATCAATAGTTGATGATGGTCTACCCTTGCGAGCGAGGTTTCCTATGTCCGCTCGGTGCCTCGAGTTCATCTTAGCCTGTGCTTCAATTATGACTCTGCTTCTCGTTCTGTGAAAAACCAGGTGGGAGAAGTTGTAATCAAGTTGGACGGAGGTTACTTCGATGACCTCCTCAAGCTGCCTAATTTTGAGGAATATGGAGATGTGGATCTCAAGTCAGCCCAAAAATCTTGGGAAAATGATCAGGAAGATTGCATCAAGCACGTGAATAAGAAGTTCCTAATCAAAGCCAAACCAGTTGTTTCCAGGTTCCCAAGACTTGTTCCCAGAAGTGATTTCATTCAGGAAATCAATGATATCATTACTCTGTTGAGTCGGGTTTTTGGTTTTCCCGAATCAAATGTTTTCCAAGGATGGATGTATCAGTTCATGATCATTATTAAGAAGAATCAACAGGGAATTGATTGGGGTACTCTTATCAGTAATGAGATAGATTCTCAAATGACAACAGTCCTGTCTACGGAAAGTTTTATATGTCCTCGTATGTCACCTATGCAGCGGCCGGCATGAGGAACTATCCTAGGTTGGACACCAAGGGGAACAAGACAGTGGACCATGTTTATCATTATTTTCCTCAGCTGACAAGAAAAGGGTCCGAAGATCAATTCAGAAGGGTAAATGATGCCTTCTTTTACGAGAACATTTGCAGGTTAAACCCTGAATTAAGGAAAACGAGAGTCTCAGATGAGGCATGGGCTGAAGTTTCAAAATGGGGTTGTGTCTTCTTGCAATTTAAGAAGTTCACATATCTTTGAGTAGTCATGTACCCAGGGATCCTTTCCATTTTCCCAGATATCCAGGGGACAAACTAATCTTGATGGAGTTGGTTAGGCAATTGTTGGATTTTCACAAGTTCCAACAGAGTAAACACAAGGCATTGTATCTTTCCCAATTTCTATTGGAAGGTATACTTGTTCGACAGTGGTGAAAGCCAAGAATGTTTTCCATGAGCTTCAAGATAAGTTGAAGAAGCACATGAAGCCCCGAGACGGGTTTGATTTTCGAGGAGTCCTTAAGGCATATGGAACTCTGCACCTACACATACCAAGCATAGAAGACATCTGAATTGATTTATGAGATGAGGTTACTGTCTGAAGAAAAGATCATAGCAAATTGACACTTGCTGAGATTCAAACACTTGAGCTCGCTAACATACCAAATGGTGCAAGTGATAATGAAAGTGTTCTGGATCCTTCCTATGATGGATTGAATGAAGATCGATATGTTTTCCCACCTATTGATTGGTCCGTCAGTGAAAAAGCCTCCGTTACAGATAGATCAGCCCTGATTCTTGCACGCACCAAAGCATGGCTCGCCTCTTGGGGAATGAGTTTTAAAGATGATAATTTTTCAAAGTTGGTTACTGCAGAGGTGGGGCCCTCTAAAAAGGGAAAAGACAAAAGATCTTCTAAGGGACCTATAAAGGTCAAGTTTGTCAAGAAGAGAAGAGAGCAAGAAATCTCTTCAATTGTTTCTCTAGTTGAAATGGTGAATGTGCCAGAATCACCAACACCACTAGAAATAGAAGAAATTTCTTTGGAAGGAGAAGTGAGCCAACCGCTAATTTTGCCATTTGTTGACTGCCCAACTGAAGGGATCTTGTCTCTTGCATCCCAGGCTTTGGAGTCGGGATCTACGCTTCCTCCTTCGCAACCACTTCTACCTCCTCTTTCCCCATCGACTTCTTTGGTCATGGCCAGCATTTTCTCTAGACTCTCACCCCTCTCTGCTGGTACCAAAGTAATCACCAACACGCCCCCTCCTGTGCCTCTTTTTATTGAATCTGCTACCACATTGGTAACTGTTTCCCCTCTGCTAATGGATCCCTCTCCCCCTGAAAGTGTGATACCAACTTCTACAATAGTGGAAACTCCCTCTGACATGCCTCAATGGCTACTCGAGAAAACTCCGAGGAAGAGGAAGGTGATTGTACCCATACCAGCCTTTGATTTTAGCTCACTCAAGGCTTCTACTGCTAAATCAGCCAAGAAACCCAAAACAGTTTCAAGGGTTTTGGTGAGCGCTTCAGGGCATAAGTTTGCGAGAGATCACCACTCCTATGACCGATAAAACCAAAGAGGACATAACAGCCTCGATTATCGATAACCGGGGTGGCTCTAAGAGAAGTGACAAAGAAGGAGCACAACAAGATGCACGGATGCTACAAACGTCTTTGTGCAAGTTGAAGGAAACAAAGGACAACAGAGATGAGCTTAAAGGAAAGGTGGAGCGGTTGGTCGAGGTATTGCTCCAGCTCTCAAAACCCCTTGGATCCATACCATCTTCCTCTTTCCTGTCGATTCGATTTCTCATCAGTGCCTATAATTGAGAAGATTAATAAAAAAGGAAGGGTGGTCGATGAATGGATCCAAAGGCTACTCCAACAGGGGAAAGAAGTGATTCAAGACGTCGTGGAAGTCTATCAATCTTTGGGGAATATTCAGAGTGATGGAGAAAAGATGGACGATGATTTCTCCCAAGAAATTGGACATCTTGATTTGACTTTCGAAGCTCTCCAGGTATTAAAGCAAATACCATCACACCTCTTGGTAGAAGAAGGCATCATCCCACATGTGGATAAGCATTTCCAGCTGACCAAAGCCATCAGGTTCAGGGTAAAGATTCTCAATGAAGCCTGTGGTAAATTGAGAGAATCAAGAGATCAATTGATTGATGGAAAAAGTGACCTGGAGGAAGAATTGCTGAAAATTTGTGCAAAAGTGTCAGTTGGAAATTCGGGCATCCTATCAGCTGACGATCTTTTCAAACAAGTCCAAGAGTCTGTTCAGCATGAACCAACTCATGGATTTGGTATTGAAATCATTGACAAGTTTGTAAAGATTGAACATTCTTTGGAGGCCTTGAGAAGACTCAACAAAAGATTGAGGAAACTTCCCGGTAGTGCCAATGACACTCATGAAACCTGTGAAGTTTTGAGTGATCATTCCACTGCACCTGACGAAAATGAGATGCAAGGTATAATCCGGAAGTTCCAAGAATTTCAGAACAAACAGGGTCAGCTAGAGGAAGAGAAAGATGAAGATGACGATTCAGACTAAGTCCCGATGCGACGTGTCATTTCAATCTTGAAATTGACATGTCTTTTTCATTTCTGTTTCGTCACATTTTTGAATCATATTGTGACTTGGTCTCCTGCGTGAGAGCCAAGCAAAATAGGACTCTTTTTAAAAGACTGTTTTATAGGGTTTGTCCTATTTTCTCTCTACTCTTTTTATTATAAATAAGGGATGTTTATGCATTCCAAAGGGTTGAGATTTTTGGAACATTGGGGGCTATTGTGAAGAAGAAAAACTTTGTGTTTTCTTTTAATCATTTGATGAATAGAAGCTGATACTATTTTCGCAAACTTTGTGTTGTGAGATGTGTTTTTCTTAAGATATTGTTCTTATGTTCATGATCTTAAGCTATTCTTTGTTTAGCATCTTGATGATCCTAATAATTTCAAACATTATATTTGTGATCTAAAGCTCGTATGATTATTTCATGCTCTGTGTTTACTCGGAAGAAAATACGTTCCTCTCATTTCCTTTCCATTGTGCTTTTTCCATTGTAATAATTTCCAGCCCAGTCCATTTACAAAAACAACATCTTCACATAGTGTGGATATGGATTTCGGGATTCTATCCCAACCCCAATGGTTAGAATAGTGTGAATACTGTATATATTATTTTTGTTGTGTTTTAGATTAGTAATAAACAGGCAGCCTCACCTGTCTTTGAGGAGGGATTTAATCCCATGTACTGTGGTTGAACCTCATATTTTGGATTGACAAAATATCCAACCAACAATACCTAACATACCATCTCGCACGCTCACCTAAAGTCACTATCCGCGGCCCCACATATCCTATTTCCAATGGGGTTACACATCGTGCGATGCTCAAACAATTACACCAATCCTCCCTCAAAATGTCCCTATATGACCTCATCCAAACCTCTGAATCCCATCGCCAAGCTCTCATGGAGGTTCTTCAGTCTATTGAGGTATTACCCAATGACCCTATACCCATAGCCTCCATTATTACACCTCATCATGTAGCCTCTCTTACCAAATTATCATCTTCTTCTACACCTCCACCTACTCACCAAGTAGCCACCCTCAGCGTCTCAGATGAAGAGATCGCACCGCACCAAACCGATGACCCTAATCCAGCCCTTTTCATCTCCGTCCATATTGATAATATACGTGTACAACATGTTATGATCGATGGGGTGCTAGAATTAACAACATATCCTCCCATGTGTTTGACCAAAGGTGCATACGACAAATGCATGCATAAACATCCCATCATGTTGCATTTATTTAATGACGCTATCACCTCTACACTTGGCACCATCATCCTCCATGTTTACATGGGCCCCACACTATTCCAGAGTTATTTTATGTCTTGGAGGGGGAATTTCAATATAACCTATTACTTGGTAGACCATGGATTCATGTTATGGGTTACGTTCCTTCCACTTTGCATCGTTGTGTGAAGTTTGAGCATGAAGGGCACACCTATACCATTTTGGTTGACCCATCACCTTTCAAAACCTGCAACATGCTTTACCAACCCAATGACATGCTTATACCCATTAAGGCATCTTCATCCATGACCACTTCCTCTTCACCTACACCTCTGCCCACCAGTGCCGCTGCTACCTCAACCACACCTAACTCCTCCATCCCTACCGCTACCACGACTTCCACTGCTGACCCATCAGCCTCCCAATCAGCTAGCTCCACCTCCAATCCAATCTCTAACACATCATCTATCCCAACTACCCACATATCGACCACTCGATCCCTTGGAAGGCATTTTTCAACGCCTCACTGGGGAGTATTGCCTATATAATGTCAACACATTCCTTACTCCACAACAAAGATGAAAGCATTCACCAACACCCTCACTATGATCACCACATAGGAGAGTGTCTCCTTTATGGTCCTCCCCACCTTCACACCAATCTCACCTATGGGGGACTTGATACTACCACTTATACACCTGAACCACCATCACAAACCCGCCCATTTTTTGCCAACCTCTAGTCACTCACCAATCACCGTTTCACCCACACCTTCCTACACCGATGTGCATGGAAGGGTTTTGGTTTGGATTTTATGAGCAAGGCCGTCACCTTTGTTATTCCATGTACTACCCATAAACATAATGATCGTAGTGGTATCGACCTTTGCTTTGAACTACCTACCAAAAAGGCTCACATCGAACTCATTGAGGATATTGACCCTTCTCCACCTTCTTCACCTGCTCCACCTTCTTCACCACCTTCACCAACAGAGTCGATGGATCTAGAATCCATCCCTCCTAATTTTTTTCATAAACACCATTTCCTTGGGGCCTCTGACTTATCAACGCGAGGGTGAGGCTCCCTCTTCTCTTCCCTTCTTGTATCCTAAAATGATTGATGATGATACACCTTCTATTAATGTCATTCAATGTCAAGATGATGAATCTATACTCACCTACCTTGGTGTAGAAGACTCATATATTCATTAGTCGTTACCATCTGAGATGCAAACCATGTTGAATGAATCGACTATTGAAATCAACATCCACACTCAGGATGACCCGCACATTCTAAATATTAGCAAATCTTTAGATACTGCACTGAACATGAAGCCATCACTTCTTTTCTCAAAAATCATAACCACGCTTTTGCTTGGTCTTACACAGACATGCTTGGTATTGACCCCACCATAGTGGTCCATAATATCGTAACCATTCCCGATGCCAAACCCATAAAACAAAAGTTGAGGAAAATGCACCCTCGCATTGCTCTTCTGGTCAAAGAATAACTTCAGTGCCTTCTTTCTGTTTCCTTCATCTTACCCATTGATTATCCCCGATGGATTTCTAACATTGTCCCAGTCACTAAGGCGACAGGGGGACTTCACATTTGCACAGATTTCTGTGACCTCAACCTAGCTTGCCCAAAAGATGACTTTCCTCTACCCAGTATTGACCAACTGGTTGACCTTACCACTGGTCATGAGATGCTATCACTCATGGATGGTTTCTTGGGTTATAACCAAATCTTGCTTGCCCTAGAGGATCAACACAAAACCACATTCATCACCCCTTGGGGGACCTTCTGCTATCAAGTCATGCCTTTTGGCCTTAAAAATGCTGGTGCTACATATCAACGGCTATGACTTACATCTTCCATGACATCATGCACCGTATATTGGAAGATTACGTAGACGATCTCCTTGCCAAATATAAATGCCACTCCGAGCACCTCACCATCCTAAAAACCATCTTTGACCGCCTCATTAAGTATTGTGTTCACCTTCATCCCAAGAAGTGTGTCTTCGCGGTTCTCTCGGGAAAGCTCTTGGGATTTATCGTTTCCTTACGTGGTATAGAGGTTGACCTGCTAAAGTCAAGGCCATTCTCGAAATGCCTCTCGCCCATTAATCTACAAAGAGCTCCGTAGCCTCGCAAGGTAAGTTAGAGTCTATTCACCATTTTATTTCATAATTTTCTCATTGATGTCACCATTTCATCATCTTCTCAAAAAGGATGTCTCCTTTAAATGGGATGATGACTACCACAAAGCTTTTGAGGCCTTAAAACAATACCTTCTCTAACCACCCGTACTCATTCCACCTAAAGATGATCAACCCTTCTACCTATACATCTCTACTACCGATCACTCCTTAGGGGCCATGCTTGCTCATCACGATGAAAAACATAGGGAGAAGGTGGTTTATTACATAATCCATACTCTTTTGGACTACGAGACCCGATACACCCATGCCAAAAACTTTGCTTAGCCTTAGTTTTCGTTGCCACCAAACTCTGCCATTACTTACTTAACCAAAAACCTATGTTGTGACCAACACCGACCCCTTACACTTCATGTATGCCAAACCTTACCAAAATCAACGGGCCGCACGCTTGGTGGCTTATTTACCTCGTGAAGTTTACTCTATTAGAACCAATACTCTTGACTCGAATGAACTTTGGTAAAAATAATACTCGGACTATATTTCCCTCTCCATCTTGCCTCCCGACCTCACTCGTAATGGATAACATGCCTTTCTTAAATGGGTATCTCGTTATGTCATCATGGGTGGCCTCCTCTATAAGCATGACTTTGATGGTATTCTCTTACGATGCCTTACGAGTTCTGAAATTCCCTATACCATTAAATAAGTTCATGATGGCATATGTGGAGGTCACTTGATGGCCTTGCTATTTGATAAGCGTATTATTCTCCTAGGCTATTATTGGTCGACCCTTAACCATGATTGTTGTAACTACGTTAAGTATTTTGTAAAATGCCAACAACATGCTAATGTTCATCATATACCCAATCATGCCTTACAGGTCACCCGTGACCTTTGGCCCTTCTCTCAATGGGGTTTGGATCTTGTTGGAGAGATCAATCCCCATTCTTCTTAGCAAAATCAATGGATAATCACCACTACCGAATATTACACCAAATCGGTTGAAGCCATACCTCTCATCTCCAAAAAATCCAAGAAAATATGTGAGTTCATCAATCATCACATTATTTGTCGCTTTGGTGCCCACATTGCCTCATCACCGATAACGAAAAACAATTCAAAAATAAAACCTTGCATGGAAACTTTCCGATGCCTTGATATTCAACTAAGTTTCTCGTCACCATATTACCCATAAACCAACAAAGAAAATTGAAGCCACTAATAAAACCTTGAAAAAATTCTCATGAAAATGGTTAATGGTGCTGGAAGGACTAGCATACGCACATTCCTTTTGCCCTATGGGCATCTTGTACTAGTATTCGCACTTCTACTACTACCACACCTTTTTCTCTGGTCTACGGTATAAAGGTTGTTCTGCCTCTTGAAGTCTAGATTCCATCTCTTCGTATTTCTCTCCATGACATGCTCAATGATGATGAATTTTACTAGGACTATTTAGCACAACTTGAGTTATTAGATGAACGTTGTCTTAATGCTCTTGATCACCTTCAAGTTTACCAAAAACGTATCAAATGTGCCTATGAAAAATGTGTCCATGAACAAACTTTCCGAGTCGGTGACCTTGTCCTAAGGAAAATCAACATGTAACTAAAGAAGAAAAAAGTAAACACGATAAATTTGCTCCTAATTGGCTTAGACCATACATCATGACTCATACTTATGGATCAGGTGCATATCATTTATCTTCACTCGACGGTAAACCCGAACCTGAACCCCTTAATGCCTTACATCTTCAACCATTCTACTATTGAATTTTAGTCCTACCTCACCTTCTACCTCTTTTCATGCTCGTCCCTTGAGCACTATTCACTTCCCTCCTTTCACTATGCCATCCCCAATGATTAAACAAGAATCATGTGCATACCGTCACTCTTTTACCCTCTCTTAAATATGTGTACCATGGCTCTGCACATGGCATGATTCTCATGGATACTTTTTGTCTACTTTTAGATGAGATCCCATGGTCATTTCACCTTACTTTCTGAACAAGAATCTGATTCTTCACCTTAGTCTTGTCCATGACTTAAAATCCCTCACATGGGATCCAACTCCTTGAGTCAAACTTCCAATAAAAGATGACTCCCTCAAAAGGACATCTTTCTCTCTACATCACTGCTATAAATAGATGCTCCCTCGAAGGACAACTATGTAAAGTCTACTTTTAAAAAAATAAAAAAATAAAAAAAATCCGAAGCTTCCCGCATTGAATAGATTCATGAATACCTCAAGGAGTTAATTTCCTCATCCCATATAGACTTCTTGCATCGACCAGTCTATCTCAAATATAAGTCAAAACAGAAACCTTTTTCATCATGGACTTGTTTATTGTGATCTTGGATCTCTTGCCATAAGGCATGCTCCCTCACACCATATAAACTAACCACTTTTCACCTTCTCACCATTCACACTTTCATTTCCTACTGCCTCAAGGGACCTGCTGGAACCGTGACATTTGGTGATCATGTGACTACTCTTCACCTTTAGAATAATCAATCATGCAATGTCTTTAGGGTCTTATGTTCATCCGCCTATCTAAGGTATGAACCACCTATTATGATCCTTACCAATCAGCATCCTCTTATCTTTTAACTTCTTCATTACGTATTGATCATCTTATACAGGACTAGGTCCTCGGCGCTTATCTCTGGGAAATTTTCCTCTTTCACCACAATCAACTTAATATCACCCATGCCTATTTTCCCATAGTTCAACCATACCTAAAAGACCTAGACTCAATCATGCCTATAACCTACCAATCCATTCTCATACCTCCTTATATTTTCCCTAGCTTATGGGAGAACTATATCGGCCTGAGGTCCCTTTCACGGGACTATATAGGTAACACTGAGGGCATGGGGCCCTTGGAGGTTAGCTTGGCCACTCTCTACCCTAACCAATTCCCCTTTTCCCTTTCCTAATCACATTCTACCCTAGTTAGTGCCTAGCCTACCATGGTTGGTCCATAGTGACCAACATCGATTCATTATAACCATTGTTGGCTATCCCGCTTACTCTTTTTCTACCCACTACCCCTAATTTACTCGACTGAATCCTTTTTTTTTTACCTCACCCACACCTGACTTGGACACTTCACTTTACCCTCCTGACCTCATCATTTACTACCTAACCTCGTCCTCATTTGGGGACTCGTTATTTTACCCATACCTTAGCCCTACCCATGCCGTGACCTAGTTACTTGGACCTGGAACATTACTAGTGACTTGTGACCTCATGTGCTTGCTATACCTTGTGGCACTATTACCCATGTTGTTTGACATACTGACCTTACCTTGCCTCTTGTTGTGACCATTTATCCTGACCCAACCTTTGGTGTATTAGAACATACCTAAACATTCCTACACCTGACCTGCATCATGTTTCCTGACCATATCCTATACCTTAGATACCGAATCACCTCAACCTTGTTTGGATAAACCTATCGACCTTAGACAATATAGAGTTTGCATGCCCTTCCACTTGGTCTGTGCTACAATTTATACGTGTGCATGTGTTTGATCACATTACTACCTTTGACCACGACCCATTACATGGATTACTCAATTAGACCTTTACCCCTTTACCCCTGTCATATACCTTCCCCTTCATCACATTCACCTTTATCAAACCACTCACCAATTCTACCTTCGCCTCATCGGTCCTTGGTTTGAGGGGGATCACCTTTATGCACACATGGGGCAACCACACCTTATTTTTGTCAGCGTCGCTTACCAATACAAGCTACGCAACAAAAAGGGCAAAATGTAGACACCAAAATTGGGTCACACTCCCCTTGGTCCCTCGTCAAATAATCACCTTGAACACACTCACCTAACCATGGCCCCTTACACCCCACTCTAATATTAATTTAATTAAATTAATTCATGATCTCATAATATTTATTATTTAAATATCCTAATTGAGATAATTCTCACACCACCACCTCACCTATACACCTCACCTAGCCACCTCACCTAGCCACCTCACCCTAGACCTATTCTTAGTATGTTGCCATAACTAACTAAGACCTACCTAAACCCTAAAAATCAAAGCCTACATTCCCTCTAACCACATTCCCACCCGTTAGAAAGGAAGCTTCCATTCTAATCCACAGAGGAAAAATGAACAGGATCCAAGAAATCAAGTGGATCTGCCCATTTTAGTAAACCTAGGAAATCCCACCCTAATCGATGCCAGTTACCCTAAACCACTGCTGGTCAACCCAGAACCATCGTCGGTTACCATTTATTCCCCAAAACAACCTTATTTTGGGGTTGGCACATCCAAAACTAGGGACAAAAACTAGAGCTACATGCAAGTAGAACCAACATTCGCACATGCATCTGAACATCCACAACCAACATCAGAAGTGATCACAGAGCCATTTGCATTCACGGAAGCATCCGGGAAGTGCCATCACCACATCAAATTCCATCCATCTGATCAACTGCCATTTCCATCCAACCATCAAACTCATATAACAATAAGTATTTTGTTAACCAACATTCATCCATTTTCATTTTAGTAGGCTCTGTTACCTCTATTATTAGTTTCTACTTACACCCCCATTCTCCCACCATTTACCTTCATGCAATTTTGATCATTCCTTCACCCACACCACTAAATTTCCCATACCTAACTGTTAAACACCTCTGAGTATATCTAAGATCTCCACAAACCTTTTCATTACCCTCTCCATTTTCATTTAGCCTCAGATCTATCCCAACACCAAGATTTTAATAATTTTTGTCACCCGACCATACCGACGCTTGATTACCCATGACCATCGTCGGTCCACCCCGAATCATCATCCAGTTACACTAGACCGACATTGGTCTCTGTTTTTTACCCTCAAACCAAGAATAGAGCCTAAATTCCCCACCAAATACCCAAAACAACCCAAAACCAGACCTTGACCGGTACATACTGCACTGATAGAGACCCTACCCTTCAATTTCAATCATAGCTTGCTTTAGCCTGTTGTGAACAAATTTTCTTATTGTAGTCAAATGAGATACCTAAATCATTTTAACTACAATAGGATTTCATTTGTTGTTAACATTGAGTTATTTTAAATAGTGGATTGACACCTTCCAGGAGTATCACACTTCCTAGAACTAGCACACATTAGGAAGTCCATTGTCATATGCTATTTAATCTCTTTTGGTGGTCTTGTTGTTCATTTCGGTAGTTTCTCCTAGCCAAAAGGAATCTCTCACGATCAGGTTGTGGATCAAGAAGTTATATGTGCCCAACAACCTTCAACAAGCTTTAACAGTATTCTTCCTAGCCTATTTACCCTTATCTATTTCACAATATTCAAATAAATGCTCTAAGAATAAGGTGAAATAGGATCTATGCAACAAAATGCTACTTAATCATCATCGTCAACTAGAGACTTAGCTCTTTGCAGAGGTTATTTTTCCGTATAATAGAGTGAAATTCAACATCATACATTGTCCAACCTTAACACCGCATAGAGGTTATTTTTCCATGTAGCGGAGTAAAGGTCAAGAGGAAGTGTCAAACCGGAGAGCCGTGGAGTGGGTTCATAGGATCGACTAGTACTAGATTTTTTTGAACGTCCATTGTAGTAATGTAAGTTTATTATGTACTTATATTCGGAATGTTATAATGGATTGGTTTCGATAGTTTATGAACCTAGAGATGTAGATATTCTTCCAAACTCCATTATCAACCCTTATGCAATGTGGTTCTTATTCTTGCATTAATTTTTTTAAAGTTGATTTATTTTAAGGTGAATTTGGTAAAAGAATTAATTGCCTATAAGGATCCGTGGTCAAGGATTTTTTTGGCTAGTCTATGAATTAGAGAGAAAATCCTATTATACTTCTATTAACAATAATAACCTTCCAAGAAATCCCATCCCTAAGAAAATTCATAATTCCATTTTTCCTAAGGGTTTCACTATCCTTACTTTCTCATGTTTCAATGGTACGGAAATCCTTAATTACATCTTAAAGATTTTTGATTAGCCATGGATTCATATTCCAATGATACGTTGTTACTAAAAGCTTTTCATCATAGTCTTATGGATATTGCTCTTCACCGGTATACTCATTTACCTAGTGGATCTATTAGCACTTATTATGATATCTAGGATGTACTCGAATTTCCATTTCTAATAATGGACCTAAAGTTACATATGAATTCTTACCTTCTTTGCATCAAGGAAAGAAAAAACCAATTTTAGATTATCTTTTATGCTTTAATTCTTGATTGTAGATGTAAACGTGCGTTTAGTGGGTGCCTTGGGATGGGGTCCTTGTGAGAGCTTCAAAAGTGGGTCCGTCTGCATGACTTGAACTTGCTTGAGTCTCAGTAATGACATCACCAACAACATGTTTGTTTTTATTAAAGAACTTCAGTTTGTCTACGATTTGGCTTCATGTTTGTCTTAAACGACAGACTTAAGCATTCCCTTTGCGATGAGGGCTTTCTTGATTTGACCACCTTTCTCTATGACCTCTTCGAAGTTTGAGCCATAGTCCATATGTAAATGGAAGGCTATTTCTGGGTTTAAGTTAGGAACAAATATGCTCACTAGTTATTTTTCCGTAATGCATAAGGGAAACGAATTGCCAACCCTCACCATCGTTGTAAAAATCAAACGAACGAGTGCCTCTTTAAAAAATTGAAAAACACAATGTAAGTACCAAGATTTTGCGACTAGAATATGAGAAAACTATCCACTCAAGAAGAGACAAATGATGAACCAAACTCACAATAGTGAAGATGATCTTGAAATCAAGATTGAAGGACTATAAAAGATATGAAAATGTACTTGTGCACTTTAGACATTTAACAATCCAACCATAAACATGGATGGACGTAAATGGACAAAAAAGTGGTGAGTACCGTCTTTGATAGGACACGTGAGGTATGCCCCTTCTCACCCCAAAAGTAGGAAGAGAATGCATGGGTATAGATAAAAAGATGAAAAATAAACCAAGCGCCAATTGGGCGTGCAGCTTCACCTCGTCCAAAGTTGAGAAAGAAGCTGAGCTAAGTGAGACATTGGTATAATTTCTGTGATGAAAGAAACTTAGCTCAAACTTACATGGGATTTTTTCCTTGTTCAAGGAACAAGGTTCAGAATCCAAGTGAGTTGTCACTTCGTGACGGCTTGATGCAAAAATTGACTAGTAAAGTGGGCTCTAAGGAAGAATGGCCTCCTCAATAGGTTCTCTCAACTAGGTGTCAGAAGATTGTCTAATGTGAGCGTGGTTTACCCAAAGAATCGCAATGACTGATTTGGGAGTATCTCGACTTTACTTAACCCATTTTGATATAATGAGAAACTAGTGCATTTAGTTGTACCATCACCGGAACCACGATACATAAAATATTTGAATCTAACTCACAATGCGTACTAGTAAAGTGGGTAAGCGAGCACTTCTTGTTTCATCCATGAGGTTACTCAAAGAATGGATTACTTTAGGGTTGTTGGAACCACCCTCATTGTTACTGACTTAAGGTGTTATGCTAAAGGGGTTATGTTCCACTGAGTGGATAGGAGGTACCCTTTTCCAAAACCTACAATACAAAGGTGAAGGGAAATGGTGTGTTTTTATCTTTTTAACTTAAATGTTGTTTTAAGTAGAACACCATTTGATAATATGCATGTAAACACGTGTATTAGATGTTTTATGTGTCATTTTGACGCCTTTCTTTAACAAGCATTAGGTCTTGTAAACAACGAGTTTAGTAATTTTCCATTTGCAAATTGATATCAAGAAAGAGAATTTACACTTTTCTTTTGATTCCTAAGATTGCCAAAGGGCACGAAGGAAGAGCATATGCAATGTGAAAATTCCACTAAGAAAATCATATGGAAATTATTTTACCCTTTAGAATCACATAACAAGTTTTTTTAAAGTGTGACATAAAGTTTTACAAGTGCTTTTGATCTCCAAGATCACCTAGAAGGTGCGAGGAGAGAGCATACACACTTTACAAGCCTTGTTCAAGCTAAGAAATGAAGACACTTAAGCTATGCAAGATGAAATAACAAACAAAACCCTGCATCTACCTTGTTAGTCTTAAAATACCTCGGAAGGTTTAGCAAAATGATTTTACATCCTGGAGATTTTTTTCAAATTTTAACATAGATGCCTATGTGCCCAAAGTGACACCAACACACCCCATCCAAAAATATGTGCCTAACTGACGCAGACGCGTGGCAGGAAGAAATGATAGATTTACACAGTGGGGTCATATACACCAACGCGTCCAGAGAGACGGAGATGCGTGCCAACCGACATAGATGTGTATGGTTCAATAACTACGCACTGTTTGAAAAATGTCCCGACAGTGAAGGGTATGGACCAAACAGTGTGCACATGTTTCGACAAAGATGCTATGGTTTTGATGGGGACATGCCCCTTTAAGACACCTACGCTTACCCCCTGAAAAACCTATAAAAATCACAAATTTTGAAAAATTTCAAAAGCAAATAGGTTATTTGTTAGTCAAAGAGGCCTATTTCTAGTTCAAACCCACAAAATATATGCAAACAAGGGTGATTTAACTAGTTTTAGAAATGGAAATAAGAAAATAACAAGTTGTTTCCTCTAAAAAACATAAGTGAACTTTGAAAAACTTAAAAGACCTCCATTAATGGAGGATGGACATAAGTGTCCCACTCGGGCGTGCCAAATGTGTTCAAAGAAAGGTTGCAAAAAGCTATGGAATGGGGTAAGAACACTCAAGAACCCCAAAGCTTTGTGTAAAACCAATCAATGGACCATCAATTAAGAAGTAAACAAGGTTTCCTACTTTGGAGGAATTAGTTTAAAGTAAACAAGCAAACTTAACAAATATAATTACCCTCTATTCTTGAAAGCTTAAGTAAATGAGCCTAATAAGGATCTAAGCAATCATTTTATGCTTTAAGAGAATGGGATCTCACCATTAATGGCTTCAAGGCCAATGGTTCTTCCCATTTACTCCATGGTGTGTGGTGTGTTGCAAAGGATAAAGAAAATAGCTCAATAAAATGAAATAAAACTCCTAATCCTAGCAATAATACTATAGTTTATGTTAGAGGGAAGAAGTGTTCTTGTAAATGAGAGGGGGTAGTGGGCTATTTATAGTTTTCCATTTGGGAAATGGGAGGATTTTTGGTGCATGTGGGACTAAAAGGGAGTCAACAAGTTAATTAGCAAGTCAAAGTAAGATTTGACTAGGTTTAGAAGAGGTTGATCATGATTTATGGTAATTAACCTAGGTTAGAATAATTAATCTTGTTTAAAGAGAAATTAGGGTTTTGGGAGGGTTTTGAAAGGCCTAATCAATCCAATGAAATGGATTGATAGTCTAGGAAGCTAATATAAGTGGTAAAGAAGAGGATTTTAGCCAAGAAGAGGCTATAATAGCCTATTTAATTGACTTATAAGAGGAATAAGACCATAAGAGTGTCGTAAAAAGGGGAGTTAGATAGATCTAACTGACGATGTGTCGTCAATTTGTGAGGAAGAGAATAGTTAGTGCAATATTAGAGATAATAGTGCTTTGATCAAAATACAGGTGTCTTGTTGATCGAGAATAACTATTAGAGATCACACAAGAAGTTTGCATAGGAGAGAAGGCTAGGATCAAGGGCACAGATGCACAGAAAACCCACGCGCGGAGGGCAAGTTCAACATTCGTGACTTAGCTGATTTGTAGCATGATGACCTATTTTTAGAATATGGCATGTGGAACACATCAACGACGCAGAGACGTGCGCACCACACATTATCTATCTTTGGAGGATCGGATCGAAGCATTTTGCATGGAGATGAGCTACGAATAGGATTAACACTTCGCTTAATCGTAAGAGGTCTATAGATAACACACTTGCACGTGTGGCTATGCCTATAAATGGTGTGTGGCTTTTGATAGCATGTGACCTATTTTTGGAATAGATAAGTGGTGAAGAGAAAGTCCCCATCCTATACATATATGATGTGAAGCACTTAGTAGAATATATGTGTGTAATAGAGAGTATACACAGAGAGAGATGGATGTATGAAGGTGTAGAGATATACGCATATGACTGAATTATTGTAAGAAGCTTATGTGTTTATTAATAGATGGAAGATATTGGCTGAATCTAAGTGTCATTCCTATGTGTATTTGAGTAGTGTATGTTATTGATTCAATCGTGATTACTGTTTAAGCTTGTTCTTTCATAGATTTGAATATAACATGCATTGTAGAATGATGGATTAGTTATGGATCTATATGTTTCTTCCTTCATCATGCTAACATCATGCTACAACAACCCTAAAGAGGGACCTAGTACCTTTGTACACTTCAGGTGAGTGTTCAGTCTAGGATGAGTGATGTGCCAGCAGTGTCTAGGATATTATCCGGTAAATTCTAGTATCATTCATTCCATTGCCATTGAGACCTCTTTTTCAGCTTGTTTTCAAGATGGTTCGCGATGAATACGTACTCAATTAACTTTAGCAAGTATTGAGGAATGGTTCAAGATAGTGGATCCGAGTTTAACGCACACACTTGGGTAGAACAAAATCAGTGATGACACCTATATGAGATCTTTTTCACCATCTTTCCGGTGGAACTATACAAGTGGCTTACTACTTATACATCTCAGTGGAATTGGAGGTATCACACACTTGTCTAGATATAGGAAGAATTTCAGGCCCTTTATGATGCTGATTTGATCCTGGACTCACGCCCGTGGATACATGGTTTTTTTGTATTCTAAACATTTATATTCTGAAGTATTCAATTTCAATGTACTCTTTCCCGGAGGTAGTTGAATTCAAGTTTTTGCGGTATCCAAGAAGAGTATATCTGCAAGGTATTCCACTGTGATCAAGATCTTGATGGTAACTTTGAACTTGGAGAGTAAACCAATGGCTAACTAAACTTCACCAAGCGCGACGGAAAGAAAATTTTGGTGAAAGATGACAGACCTAGTGGCAGAGAGGTAGAGAGAGGAGAGGTAGCTTAAGTATAATGAGGCACATGAGAGGGAGATAGAGAAGCAACGTTCCATTGCAGAAAGTATGGAGTTGAGGAGAGAGATGGCTCATGAAGGATTTATAGCTCACGTAGAATACATGGAGCCAAAGCATCAAGAACTTCCCCATATTGGAAAACATGACAGAGATCCCCCTTGGCCTCACACAAAAGTGCACTAAACAGATACTACCTTGGCCTTAGGTACACATCTTAATCCACCTGGTGACCTAGCCCTTGTGCTTGGTTTTCCAGTATCTAGTATGATAAGTAACCAACAAGCTAACTTGGGAAGTAGGAGAGCAGGAGTAAGTCAGGGAGCAAGTACATCAATGGCAGGATAGACGAATTCAATGATATTTGGAGGAACATTATTAGGTGCATCATCCGCATAGAATGTGAGTGTGTAAAATGTTAGATTCACCTCTGGAAGTGGAACTACCTCACAGACTGTAGGGGTTCAATATAGTACTACTATCGGAGCACATGGGAGTACATCTATAGGTCATATTCCAGCTACAGGTGGAGGATCAGGAGGTATAGGTGGTTCTAGTTCCAGTGGATCTGGTGGTTTTGGAGGTAGAGGGAACACAGGAGGTTTTGGATCAGGTGGTTAAGGCCCGCAACAACCACATAATATCTATATGGAGATGTCTCTTTGTCTCCCAGAATATAGAGGTATAGAGGATGCTTCTAAACATGTGCATATGTGTGAAATATTGTGGTGTGTTAAAGGGATCACAGATTCTTAGTGAAAGGCAAGTCAATTTGCTACTACATTACAGGGACATGCACACAACTGGTATAGGAAGTTTGACCCTGATCAAAATTCTGTGGATTATGCAGCATTGAAGGATGCTTTCTTGAAAGAGCTCCATATTCCTAAGTTTGAGTATAAAAGTATTAGTGCGCTCAAAGATATGAAGCAAGGCACTATTGAGAGTGTACGTGAGTATGATGCCCATTTTAAGACACTTCTATCTAAGCTATATTATGATATTCACATAATCTAGCATGCATAATGGTTTGTTAGAGGATTGATTACACCATTTAGAAGGGCGCATCATATAAGACACACCGATCCATGCGAAGCACTAGAATCAGCTTTGTGTCTTTGAGGATTTGAGAGTATTGACAGTGGCGTTAGTCCATTCTTAGAGGCACAGATTGTAGCTATGGTAAAGTAGTTAGAGAAGCTATCGGTGAATTCATCCCATGAGACGCGTTCAGGAATTTGGTGTACAAATTGTGAAGTGGAAGGTCACACCAAGGATAGTTGCCCTCGCAGATCTGTACGCTCAATATTGTTGGATTGTGAGATCTGTCATTTAAATCATGATGCTAGTCACTATCCTTTGTTACAACGTGTGATAAGGAAGAATGTATCTTGCTTTTGCAAAATTTACAGCTCCAAAACTCATGATACTGAGGATTTTCAGTTGATTGATCGGATCGATCCAAGATGATATAGATATTGGGGTATGAAAGACAAGTGTAACAGAGATAATTCTAAGGGTACGAATAAGCACCAGGACCAGGATCATAATCAAACGTGCTATGACAGGGAATGAGGGATTTTTAAAGGAGGTCGTGGAAGGGGACGTGTATATCATGGTGGATATGGAGGATGAGGCCGTGGTGGAAGAAGAGGTGAGTTCCCTCATGGAACATGTTATACATGCAGATCTCCTGACCACTATAGGTGTGAATGTCCTCAGAATATTGCATGTTCTTTCTACGGGAAGAACCATAGCTATGAAAAGTGCCCATATTTATATGAGCATATGAGTAAGTAGCATAAGCAAGAAAACAAAGGTGCCAGGATGTTTATAGAATCTAGTGTGCGGTAGAACATCAGTGGATGCCTAAGATAGCAGAAGGACCTGAGGCATTGACAGTGAAGATTACTACACGAGCTGAAGTGACGCGCATAAGAGAGGCATTACACCGTAAGGCTACAATCACAAAGGAGGAGGTTTTGGAAGCAAGGTACCCGATCCTGCTCATCGAAGGAAGTTTACCAGATACCATGGAAGTGCTAAGGAATCTTCGGGTGAGATACAATACTTACTGGAGTAGAAGAAAGCATCGAGATAGTCCAAACCGATATCGCTGATCTGTGAGAAGTGTGTAAAATGTTGCGTCAGGAAAAAATTATCCCACTATTAGGAATTTGGTTAAATGGGAACACTCTTCTCGTAATTCTTGAAACCAGATTTAAAGATTCTACATGTAAATATTCCCCCGATAAAGCATTGACTATGAAAAGGAAATTACTCGAATGTTTGTTGTTAATGGATGGTCATGCTAAAGCAACATATTAATTGATATAGGTGCAGTAAATGTGATTACATTAGATGCATGGGTACAAATGGGGAGGCCTCCATTGCAGCCATCACCTAATGTGTTGTTTATGGAAAACTGACTAAGGGCACTCCCATAGGAGTTTTGAAAGATGCATCTATAACTATACAAGGGGCCAAGTTCACTGGGATTTTGAGGTATTAAGCACTTGCAGAAGAAGACAATTTTCCAACCTTCCTTACGCCCTTGGTGTTATGTGAATAATGTTGACTTGAGATTTAATAAGGGGTATATCATCTTTGAGAACAAGGAGGAAAGGGTTCTGATACCTTTGTGATGGGAATTCTACACCATATGTTGAGCATCTAAGTGAGGAGGACTTAAACAAAATTTATGTACGCATAATTCAGACCCAGAGGGTCAATGAGCCATCAAAAGAAGGCATCCTACAGTGGGAGGATTCTCATTCTATTAGTGATACTACAAGTATTGCTTGCAATAATTGGGCTCATGGTACATATGAACTAGTAGGGTGTGAGGTAAAAAGTGTAGTTGTGCGTAAGAATGGACTTCATTCGATTCGATGGATAGGTAGCACAGTACCTTGGTATATAGGGGAATAAGATCTTCCTGCATTTTTGAAGGCCATGGAAACATAGTGGACAAATCAAATTAAGAGAAGAGATATGTTAGTATATACCTTACGCAGGAAAACAACGCACTGGTGGGTAGTCCACAGAGATAATCTTATAGAATGGAAAGAGATTGAGTCGCCTTATCTACTAGGTTTGTAAGGAGCAATGAACCTACACACTCCGCACTTATCATGGTGATCAACCCGTTCAACATCACATTCAAAGCAAGTGTGAGAGACTCGGACAACATGATAGGAAGCATTACCACCTTCACTTTGGGTACATAAATTGTACTCTATGCTACAAGGATGCACACACACCTGGTATGTATATGTAGAACTACATCGAGAGACTAGGAAATGGAAAAATTTGAGTGCGGAATGATCCGATATTTGACTACTTTTCTTCCCAACCTTTAATAAAAGAGGCATTAAAATCTATCAAGCGCTTAACCATGGGAGATAGTGCAAAAGTAGAAGAGCATATTCAGAATTATTTTGTGAGACAATCTGGAGCACATTTTGAAAAAGAAGAATAAATGGACTCCAAGCTACTTAAACACGTTTACCTTGAGAAAGAAAAAGGAAAGATGGTTTACGCCATGGATGATGATGAAGTTGAGAACCTGGATATTGAACATTCATAAGGGGTGCACGAGGTCTTGGATAGTGTAGAAAAGGATACACATGCCTATCATGAACCCATGAAGACAAAGAAGGTGAATATAGGTTTGGAGGCTGAGCCTAAGGAGGCTATAATTGGAGACTACTGGTCAGATTTGGAGGTAGCAAAGATCATTGAGTTACTCAGGGATTATTAGGGCTTATTCCCTCGAGGGTATCATGAAATTAAAGGTGTGCATAAATCACTAGGGGAAATGAAGATAACACTTAAGGATGGTGCATGAACAGTTAGGAAGCGACCTTATAGAATGAATCCTAATTTATATGAAAAGGTAAAAGAAGAAATTGATAAAATGTTGAAATCTAGAATTATCAAGCCCCTTGATGAGTTAGAATAGGTTAGTCCAATGGTGATCAGTATCAAGAAGGATGTATGAATTAGAATATGTGTGGACTATAGGGAGCTAAATGCTTCTTGTGTAACAGATCCATTCCCGACACCACTCACCGAGGAAATACTAGAATGCGTGCTGCAGAGTGCGAAATATATTCCTTCATAGATGGGTTTTCTGGTATCATTAGGTTAGGATTTCTCAAGAGGATCAAGAAAAGACAACATTTACTATTGAATGGGGAAATTTTGCCTATACTTTGGGATGTTGTTTGGATTGAAAAACACACTGTTGTATTCTCTCGCATAGTTGTTTAGGCATTCAAAGATTTTATTCATAAATTCTTACAGTCCACCTAGTCGATTGACAATATATGGGTTGTGAAAGATCATTGTGACAATCTACATTTAATGTTTGAACGGTGCAAACAATTAAGTATCTCTTTGAACATCAAGAAGTGCATATTTGCTACACCATTTGGAATACTGTTAGGACATATAATCTGCAAGGAAGGTTTGTTGGTTGATCTAACTAAGGTTGCAGGTCATTCTAGGTCCGGAAGCACCTACCAAACAAAGTGAGGTGTGTAGGTTTTGGGTCATATAGGTTACTATAGAAATTTCATCAAAGGGTATGCCAAAGTTGCTGCACCCTTGGAAGAATTATTGAAGGGAAAAGTACATTTTATTGGGGAGAACCGTAGCAGCAGTGCATGTTTGAGATATTAAAGGAGAAACTTACTACCATGCCCATTCTCGCGCTTTCCCTCATGGGATAAACCATTTCATGTGCATGTGGATGCCTCTGACATGGCCATTAGCACTGTGTTAGCTCAACCTGGTGAAGGTATTGTCGATCATCCATTTTTTTGCTAGTAGGAAGTTGACTCCTGCTGAACAAAATTATACAACTACAGAGTGTGAAGCTTTGTCCATGATCTATGCATTACACAAGTTTCGACAATACTTGTTAAGAACACTATTTGTGCTTTATACGAGATCACATGACATTGAAGGACTTGGTAAAAAGCCTATCTTACATGGGCACATATAAATATGGGTACTCCTATTTCAAGATTTTGACTTCACAGTTGTGGTGAAGCTAGGGAAAAGTAATTTTGGACCAGACCACTTGTCTAGAATTAACTCAGGAGAGGAACCACAAAAATTGAAGAAACTATGCCAGATGCACAATTATATAGGTTACAATGTGTACCCACAGAATTAGAATACATTGATGTCTTTCTACGAACTGGTATGACACAAGAAGGAATGAAGGAATAAAAAAGAAACAACTTGCTATATGTGCGGCACCATTTATGTTAATAAGTGGTGACCTCTAAAAGTTAGGCAGAGATGAAGTATTACACCATTGTGTATTAGATCATGAGCACAAGGATATTATGGAAGAATCCCATGGTGGTATTCTAGGAGGCTATTATGCAGGTGATGCAATTTCCGGAAGATCCTACTTGCTTGGATTATGGTGGGAGACATTGTATAAAGATTGTAAAGAATATTGTAAGGCATGTGATCATTGCAGCGCCTAGGAAAACCAGGGAAAAGAGATGAGATGCCTCTGAGACCAATTACTAGTGCTTTGAACTATTTGAGAAATGGGCCATTGACTTTGTAGGACTTATTTCGCTGCAAAGAACACGCATGACCGAGTCATGCTATATCATTACTTGCACAGATTATCTCACACAAAGGGCATAAGCATCACTTACTAAGGACTCGTATAACAACTACTAAATAGCTAGGTTTATATGGGAGAATGTTCTTACAAGATATGGATGTCCTTCAAGCTTGACAAGTGATAGGGGTACACACTTTTTGAATGAGACAATCAAGATTCTATTAGATGAGTTTATGGTTGTACACCATAAAACTACACCCTATCATCCTCAGGTAAATGGAACTGTTGAGGCTTTCAATAAGATTTTGAGCCAGAAATTGACAAAAATTTGTGATGTTGGAAGAAAGGATTGGGATGACAAAGTGTCACTATTATTTTGGTATATAGAATAAATTACAAGTGATTGAAGAAAGCCACACCGCTTTCAGCTAGTGTTTGGTGCGATGCGAAGCCGTTCTTCCTATAGAATTTATGTTACCTTCTTTACGCATTGCACCCGTTGGAGGTCTAGTTGATGAACAAGATTTAGAAGAGTGTATCGAGAAGATGATTCAACCTGATGAGCGATGAACCATAGCATGATGGATTCGTAAACAAGAAAAGGCTAGGTAGAAGGCATGACATGATAGAAACATAAGGGATAAGAAGTTTGAGATTGGACAAATGGTACTTCTTTATGACTCTAAGTTCTTGTGCCATCCAGGAAAGTTCAAAGTACATTGGTTAGGGCCGTATGTCATAACTTACATACTTGAATCAAGTGCTTTCAGCTTAGAAGCACTTGATGGAACATGTCTACCCAGTTACTTTAATGGGAGTAGGATGAAGCCCTACTATAAATAAGTCTTCTTGGTGTTTGTAATAAGCCAGTATTGAAATTTAGATTAGGTTTTCAATTATGTATTTCCTTAATGTATTTCCTTCATTATCGCTATGATTTTTTAATTTAGTTTTGTGTTTGTGTCATAAGCGCGCTTACACACATGAAGCTAATTACTATATGAAGAATGTTTATGCACGAGGACTATACATACCTTTAGTGTGGAGTGATGGTTGTAGTTATCCAAGTAAAAGATTTTGAGAATTGAAAGGTGAAAGGAATAAGCTGCTATGGGTGTGCTTTAAGTCAAAAGAAGATTGCTTCTCAAAAGTGACCAAGGATGGAGATGAATGAAAGAATAGTATAACACGAGGTAAGTGGAGGCCATGATAACTACCAGGAGAAGGTACAATGATGAGGTACTCAGGCACAGGGCACACACTGAAGAGAAGTCTATGACTATGACCAAAGGGTAGGAAGGCATGCTAGAAGGTTATAGCTGGGGTGTGAAGATGTACCACGTGGAATGAACAAATTTGGTCAATGAATGAGAGGATATTTGGTAGGTGAAGGAGCAATAAATGCATCAAAATTTGAAAAATCTATATAAGGATGGGATGTAGATTCATTTTTACCATTGTGACTAAGAGAATTTGAGGAAAGATCTAAGTGTGAAGAGTAGATTGATCGAGTTAAGGTGTGAAGGGTGTGAAACCAAGTGTGACAAATAGATCTGTGTGAAAAGAAGCTTGTGTCCTTAGTGGTGAAGGGTTTGAGTGAAGCAGGGGAAAGAAAGGAGTTAGAGCATGAAGTTTCCACCTAGGGCATGATTGGATTGAGCTAGGGTTTTATTTGCAAGTAGTAGAGTTAAAGAGGAGATAATTGCAAGGTAAAAATGGCACCCAAGAAGGCATCTGTAGCAACAAAAAAGGAAAGAAGAAGGTGGTCGTCGAGGAAGAAGAGATGGCACCCGAAAGTGATTTTTCAGAAATGCAATATCTAGAAGGAGTCATCATCGGCTAGGAATGGGATTCACCCATCAAAAAGAGAAAAGTGAGTGAATACAATCATAGGACCACAGAGAACAAGAAGGAGCTCGATTCCTTGCTCACTGCTAGGACGAACAAGCATACAACGGATGACATGTTGGTTTATGATGATGTAGGTGAGAATCTTATGAAGATAATTGGGGTCTACCAACTATATAAGCTTCCATATTTTGGGAAGTATGAGCCCTTGTATCAGTGAATCATGAGCAGAGTACACGAGGACTTCTTCTACTTTGTAGGACACAGAGTTAGAATCTCATATGTGCTTATCTCATCAGTTATAGGTTTAGAGGCCACATGAGAGGACATAAAGAATGATCTCACAGATAAAGCCACAATGTTAAATACTAGATAGGAGTTGGGGTACCTAAAGGGTCCGCGCGGTATGGATATAGACAAATTAAAGAACTGTCTGGTTGTGCAAGTAGCAGCACACCTTGTTACAAATTTGAATGATCATGAGTGGTGGTCACAGGTAAATACTATGTGGTTACACGTTACACGTAAAGTGTCAAAAGGGTAATCTACAATATTACAGTTACATTGTAGAACAAATAGTTGAGGTAGCATGCACAGGAGGGAAGATCAGATTTGGGGCTGTTCTACTATCACTAGTATTCATGGAAATTAGAGTGTGAGACGGGTCGAAGAAAAAGTTATGGGAATACCCCATGGAGAAAAATTCACCAACTAAAAGGTTCAAAGTAAGTACCTATGTAAAGGGAACATGACAGATGATGTCAAGCAAGTGAAGAAATGGTATGACAGGCTCAAGCGTGACATTTGGGGAAGAGTGGCACATACCAAAGGAACTTCCATCAGTAGTAGGGAAACAAGTCTAGTTTTCTATATATCAACATTTCTACATCGCGTGCTTCCCAATGAGAGATGGGGTCTGGAGCCCTTGGTGTAAATTACCTTACACATTCACTACAAGGTATTTCCAAGCATCTGTTCACAGATTTATAGATAAGTGCCGACTGGTATTCAATGCATATAAGGTAGATTGTGACTACCATACTTTGAGGAAGAAGAATGTGTATCTTGGAAGAAGTGCCTACACCGATAGGATCATTTCAGAGGTGTTGAATATTAAGCCAATAAGTCCTGGTTGTAGCGGATGTAGGGGAAAGATTGGTGTATCTTCATCCGAAGCCCAAGATGGAGAACAAAAAGTATGTGGAGATTGAATTTGTGCTCCTAGAGCCACCGAGGGTAAGCACACAATAGAAAACATTTCGGTGCGAGAGGTCCACGTGTTGTTGAAGTAGAGGGTGAAGAAGAGGAGCATGAAGATAGTGGAGGATTGGAGCATAGAAGAAAGAAACCATATGAAAGAGAAGAGTCACGACACATGACCACTCCACCTCAAGGATAGGACAAAGAGGAAGATACAGAGGTTGAACAGGGGGGGAACATAGATTTAAGAAAGTCTTCAGACGCACAAGGACTCAAAGTGGAACCCCACAATCGGTACGGAAATCACCTCATCTCTCTCCACACAAGGAGACCACTGAACCAAAGAAGAGAAGAAAGTTGAAGTTGGATAAAGAAGTAGAGGAATCAGAAGAGAGTGAGTGGTCATCTCCTACCCCACTTGAGCAAGAAGACAAGCCACAAAATGAGGAAGAGTAGAAAGATGAAGAGATGAAGGATGGAGAAGAAAAAGAAAAGGAAATATCCAGATCCATGCATGTGACTACTCAGGATGTAACAGATAGGATCCTAACCTTGAAGCTACAATTCCTAAGGGTCATAGATCAAAGAGGATGAGTGGAGAGCACATTCCACCAGCCATGGGGTATGTAGAGGATGTAAGTAAAATTTTCTGCGCCCACTTCCAGAGCATGATAGCACAGAAGGATTTATTCGGTGGGAGCTAATGGATGAGGATATGGAGATTGCACGCACTCTAAGCAACTATCATGGTCAATGCACACCCACATGGATGAGCCTAACTTTGATGTATGCAAAGAATCATGTATTTTGATATGGCTGAAGAAGGCACCACAAGCTAGGCACATGATAGTAAAGCCTACTATCATGTCAAATGAGCAGGTCAACAACGCATTGGTGAAGGTTTCTATTGAAGTTGTTAGAAGAAACATGGATAAAGATGCAACAATCAGAGCATTTCATGAGGAGTTAAAGACAAAGGATGCAGAGATAACACACATAACATAAGAGAGGGACTTCACGCAAAAGGAGAATGAAGTATTTATTAGCATCACAAAGGAGATTGGGGACAATGTCATCAGAGCAAGGCCACACTTGGAGGCCAAGGTACCACAGACGTTTCCATCAGTGATACACTATGTAGGAAAGTTTGTGGAATTGGTACTTGAAGATGAACATCTGTGCATGACAACACCAAGGAAGTTAGAGCAAGATGTAGAATGAGAGAAAGCCTCAATGATGTGAAATATTGCATCTTATGAAGGGTTGTTGCAAGCGCTATAAGAAGTATTGAAGAAAGCAGACCAGGCTTTGAACATCTGCATAGCTCTAGAGGTACTTATCAATATAAAGACCCTAGAAGAAAACAATGAGGTCCAAAAAGCAATGAAGGATGAGACATTGGGCTGCATAGAAAGATTGTCAATGGTTAAGCTGCGAGGCCCTGACAATAACACAAGAACCACATAAGACTCGGCTGGAAGAGCTTGGGAAGCTAATTGCGTAGAAGATGGATCTTCTAGAAGGAAGAATGACCTCAATGTCTAGCATTGTGTTGGTTTTGCAGAATGAAAAAGGAGAGATTATGAGGGATGAGTTAGAGTCTATTCACTGTGGATGTTCATGAGAAAGCAAAACAAGCACTAGCTGAATGGGAGACCTTGGAGGCCAAAATAAAGGAGTATCCAAAGTTGATACTTCAAATTGATACAGAGGAGGCTGACTCATAGCCTCATAAGACTTATTTATTTATTTACATTCTTTCATTCTTATTCTTTCCATTCTTATTCTTTCCATTCTTCTATTCTTTACTTCAATTTTTGAGATACCCATTGTCGGACGACAATGAGATTAGTGTGGGGTAATGTTGATAAGAGAATACCTATTAGAGATCACACAAGAAGTCCGCACATGAGAAGGCTAGGATCAAGGGCGCAGAGGGATAGGAAGAACCCACGCACAGAGGGCAAGTTCAACATTCAGACTTAGCCAATTTTGAGCATGATGACCTATTTTTAGAAGATGGCGTGCGAAACACACCAACGATGTAGAGACATGCGCACCACACATTTTCTATCTTTAGAGGATCGGATCGAAGCATTTTGCATGGAGACGAGCTAAGAATAGGATTGACACTTTAGTTAACTGTAAGAGGTCTATAGAGAGCACACTTGCATGTGTTGTTATGCCTATAAACGGCATGTGGCTATTAATAGCATGCGACAAATTTTTGAATAGATAAGCGGTGAAGGGAAAGTCCCCACCCTATATATATGATGTGAAGCACTTAAAAGAATATATGTGTGTAATAGAGAGTATACACAGAGAGAGATGGATGTATGAATGTGTAGAGATATACGCATATGACTCGAATTATGTAAGAAAATTCTCGTGTTTATTAATAGATAGAAGATATTGGCTGAATCTAAGTGTCATTCCTATGCGTAATTGAGTAGTGTATGTTATTGATTCAATCATGATTACTGTTTAAGCTTGTTCTTTCATAGATCTAGAATATAATATACATTGTAGAATGATGGATTAGTTATGGATCTATATGTTTCTTCCTTCATCACGCTAACATCTTGCTATAACAACCCTAAAGAGGGACTTGGTACCTTTACACACTTCGGTGTGAGTGCTCATTCTAGGCTAAGTGATGTGTTAACACATCTAGGTGTAATCTGGTAAATTCTAGGTCAGCATCATGTCTACCAATAGAAAAGAGAAAGACACCGAACTATAGCAGAAGGATCTCGTTGTAAAAGAAAGTTGTAATATGTGTCATATCGGCCTTATGTATTATTTTCTCTATGAATAAAGGGCTCTCGTTCTGTACATTTTAGCTCTCAATAGTCTACATCCTTCATCCATTATTGCTAGTAGTTTTTAGATAAATGTTGAATATCCATCATGCTATATGCTCTTGGGTTTTCTATATGCATCTATCATCTACATATAATTATGTTTTACACCTTCTCAGCCTTTGACAATTCAATATACTTCTAAAAATAGTAGACCATGCTATTTTATACTATTCTAATAGTTTTTGGAATCTATATTTGTGCCTTCTAAAATCAGTTTTGGCGTATCGCCTTAGTTAGTTTTGCACTTTGATTTATTTTTCCTATAACCCTTACCTCGCACCAACATAGAAGAGCCGCTTTCTATAAAACTTGGAGGTTTCCTAGGGCAAATGTCCCACATCCCTAAGGTATCCCACGAATTTGATGGCTCATCCGCAAAGATAATTGTCAACAGAACCAATGGTGGTTTAAGTGACCAATTTCAACTGAGGATAAACCATCGTCGGTTAGGGAAAAATATTCCTATTTACTAAAAATAGGAATATCTTCCCATATTTTGTGTGCTTTCCTTGTTGGGTCTACTTAAGAAAGTAGAATTCACATGAGAGAAGGAAAGAAGATATTAAGATAATTCCAATTAGGTTTAGGAAGAATTCTTAGTTAGTTAGGTCAAGTAAAGTGACTCAAAGATTAGGAGTGATGACTCAGGTCTTGATAAAGTGATGACTTGGTCACTGTGAGTTAAATGCCCCTGGAATGGGTCTAGGGTGAGGTGTCATGATGAGGTAGAGGTGTGAGGATTAAATTAACTTAACTAAAATAATTAAATTAATTAATAACATGAGGATGAATATTAATATGGGGTAAAGCGGTCATAATTAGTTAAATGTGTTACATTAATTAGTTGAAGGAGAGCAAGGGGAGTGTGACCCAAATTTTGTGTCTACACACAACATATTTGTCAAACCACTTGAGGCATAAGCATTTTGAAGATACTACAAATAGTAGTAGTGTACTTGAGGAACCCGTTAACCATTTAACCTACCCAAAAGAAGGCTATATGTCAGACTAATGTTTTTAAAGAAATCCTCGCACAATGAATTTTGCTAAGGCCAAGAATCCATTTTTTTCAATTTTCGAACTTCGAGTTTTTTCTCTTTTGCGTTTTTAAGCTCAATTTCAGAATTTCTTTTGAAATTTTTCAAGTCGAAAACTCCGAAAGTCTAAAAATTTAGACTTTCAGGTTTTCGGGTTTAAGAAAATTTTGGCTCATTTCGTCTAAATCCCTCTCAGACTTCCGAAGTCCGAATTTCTGAAAGTTTGAATTTTCAGACTTTTAGGTTTTGGGTTTTCGGAGTTCTCCAAGTCATTTTTAGGATTTTTACTTGAAGTTTTTCAAAGTTTGAATTTCTGAAAGTCCGAATTTTTAGAATTTTGGGTTTCAGACTTTCAATCGCCAATTCGTCTTTTTGCTTCCCATTTTCTGAAGTCCAAAATCCCAAATTTTTAGAATTTTGGGCTTTTAGGTTTCAAACTTCGAGATTCTGTGTGTAATTAATTTTCACCTACCTCCATACGGATCAGATTTTTACCATTAATATCGGGATTTCTATATAAACTCAGATTTTTAATTGTCATTTTTACCTAACACATTCGCTCTGACATTTCATTCTTGTACTTTCATGACATCTTTTCAAGGTATGTTTTTTGTTTAATTTTCTTTTGGTTTTAGGTCTTTTTTGTCCGTTTTCTCCTCATTTGAGTTTTCTTTTAGTTTCCATAAAATTTTTTTGTGATGTTGTTATTTTGGTTCACCATGTTTTGTTTTGTGAGTTTTCTCTAGGTTTTCAAGGTTGTTTAAAGGATCTTTTTAGGCCCCTCGTACTTCCTTTTGTTTCTCGATTTCCAACTTAGCAATTTAACATTTATTTTGCAGCTTCTCTAGAAATTGTTTGGAAATACTTATTCGTAAAATTCATTTCAAATAATTCCTTTGGGAGATCACAAGGTGGAAAATCATTCGAGAACTCCTTCGATGAAAATCTTCGAGTTTTTAGCTTCAAAACTTTCTTGTTTTTAGAATTTCGAGAACTCGTTGTTTTCAAAATTTCGAGAACTGTTACTTTTTTGGGTTTTCGATATTTCTTGTTTTCAGAATTTTGGATAACTGTTGTTTAGAGAATTGTTGCTTTCGTGTTTTCGAGACCTCTAGCTTTGGGAAACTCTTTTGGAAAAGTTATTTTTGGACAAATTTATTTAAGAGATTTCATTGAAGTTTTGATTTCGAAATTTTAGTTCGGAAAACTCTTTTGGGGATTTCGATTCGGTGATTCCTTTCAAAAATTTTGGTTTGGAATTTTAGAGTTTTCTTGTTTTTCAAGTTTTCGAAATTTTTGTGAAATTCAGCTCTAAAACATAGGTTTTGATGTCTTCCTCCACTTCAAAGGGAAAAGAGAAGATGAAGTACACATTTCTTGGATTTGCTCCCAATCCTACTGTTTCACCTTTTTCTTAGATTATTTATTTGAATTGTTGATGAAACAGATAGGGTAACAGGCATAGGAGGAATACCTATTCAAATGTCGACTGATGGGTTGTTGCATGGATATGAGTTCCAAATCCATAGGTGACCATGAGAGATTCTTTTTGGCTAGGAGGAACTACCTGTAATGAAAGCAAGACCACCGTAAAGAATTAAACAATATGGGCAAGAACCGCCTAAGCGTGAGCTAGATCCGTAAATCATGGTACTTCCTAGATGGTTGTTAGTCCACTGTTTTAAACAAATTAATGCTGAAAACAAGGTAAATCCTATTGTTATTTTGAAATGATTTAGGTATCTCACTTAAAAACACAATAAGAAAATAGATCTAATCTAACAAGCTAAGCTAGAATAGAATCCACGGGTCAAATGGTTGGTTCTGGGTTTTACAGTTTGATAAAGGTCTCGGGTAGGTCATAGGTAAGTGAGGATGAGGTAAAATTAGGTGGATAGGTCTCTATTTAAGACTGTGTGGGCAAACACAGAGACCGGTGTTGGTCGTGATGACCGATCATGTTAGGTATAACCGGTGCGCTAAGCTATTATGAAATATGGAAACATCACAGAACGAGGTTTTGGTCTCCTTTGCGATTGAATAAAGGATTTGGTTGGTCGAGATGAGGTATCATGGTGACCGGAATAGGTGTTTGTGAGGTTTTGATGGGTCTATGGAGGTTTAAAATGTTGGAGATGGTCAATAGGAGCACGATAAACATTGGGTGATAAAATAATGATGAAATGAAATAAACCAAACAATGTATGATGTTATACTCACTTGGATTTTGTTCCCGAAGGTCCATGTGTGAAGGATGGAGGTGCTTTGATGATGGGTTTGAAGGTTGCAAGTGATCACCAAATGAAGAAAAACTTCTCGCATGGGCTGCATGCACACTCCTCTTTTCTTGGATAGATTAGATCATGGTCGGATGGTCATGGGGAGAAGATCCTCAATCTCCTTCCTCGATGTTAGTTCTTGCTCGAATTGGCTCTCTCGAAGATGCGTTATCTCTCGAGATTTCGTTTGCTTGTCCACCTTTCTCCCAATGTTTTCCAACTTGCTTCCAAGTTCCATCCTTGAGAATAAGGTTGTTTTGGGGATAAAAGGGGTAACCGATGATGGTCCAGGTTAACCGGCGATGGTTAGGGGTAACCGAAGCCTGGCCAAGGCGGATTTCCTAGGTTTACAAAACTTAGGAGATCCTCTTGATTTCCTCGGATCTTGTGTAGTTATCCCGCGAATTAGATTGGGAGATTCTTGTGAGCATGTGGGAATGTTGTTAGAGGGAGTGTAGGCATTGATTTTTAGGGTTTGGGTAAGTCTTAGTTATGGTAACTTACTAAGAATAGGTCTTAGGGTGAGTTGGCTTGATGAGGTCTCCAGTGAGGTGCGTGTGTGGATATTATCTAAATTAAGATATTTAAATAATATATATGGTGGTGATAATGAATTAATTTAATTAGATTAATTAAATTAATATTAGTGAGGTGAAGGGGGTCATGGCTAGGTTAATGTGATGAAGGGTGTTTATATGTCGAGGGACGAAGGGGGAGTGTGACCTAATTTTAGTGTCTACATTTTGCCCCTTTTGTTGCGTAGCTTGTATTGGTAAGTGATGCTAACAAAAATAAGATGTGGTTGGCCCATGTGAGGGTGAAGGTGATCCCCCTCAAACCAGGAACTGATGAGGTAGTAGGCTGAAGCGGTGAGTGGTTTGATAAAAGGTAAATGTGAGGAAAAGGTAAGTGGGTGTAGGGAAGAGGGTGAAAGGTCTACTTGGGTAATCTAGGTAATGGGTCAGGGTCAAAGGTAGCAATAGTCAAACACACGCACACGTATAAACTGCAACACACTACCAGGTTGAAGAGCAGAAAAATCTACATCGTCTAAGGTTGATAGGTTTATCCAAACAAGGGTGAAGTGAATCTAGTATCCAAGGTATATGATAAGGTCAGGAAACACAATGTAGGTTAGGTGTAGGAATGTTTAGGTATGTTCCGATACACCAAAGGTAGGGTCAAGATAAACGGTCACGATAATAGGCTAGGTAAGGTCGTTAGGTCAATCAACACAGGTAACAATGATGCCACAAGGTATAGCGAACACATGAGGTTAAAAGGTCACTATCAATGGTCCAGGTCCAAATATCAAGATCATGGCACAGGTAAGGCCGAGGTAGGGGTAAAATAATGAGGCATCAATAGCGGAAATGGTGAGGTTGAAGAAGGTGGAGGGCCGTAAGTGAAGGTAAAGTGGTTCGTAGGTGGAGGGAAGGAAAAAGAAAGAGGAAGTAAGGAAAATTAGGTGAATGTGAGGGTAATGAGTACATTGGGTAACCGACATCGGTCGGTATGAACTAATGACGGTGTAGGGTAACCGACGGTGGTAGTCTAGGGCATCAGGTCGACAACGGTCAAGGGTTAACTTAAGTCACTTGAGTTGGGTAGGGTATACAAAGTGAAAAACCCATAGTTTGAAATTCATTTGTGCATTGTGAAAAGAAGAAAAGGACAAAAGAGCGCGTCAAGAGCTTGGTTGGTGAGCCATATAGGTGAGAGTGGTTGAGTGAGAGGTGGGGCCGCGAGATCGTGTAGCATGATTTGTGTGGCGGAGGATTGATTGTTCTTGCACGATGGAAAAGGTAGGAGGGGTCGTGTGGTCCACCCGCAAAGGGCTAGATATACTACCACAACGTCGGCGGTAGAGGGATGAGGTAAGCTCCACACTAGAGCTTAATGATTTGATTGATTAAGTAGGTTAAAATATGGGTTGTAATAAAAATAGGGGGAGGTTTTTTAATTTTGGATTGGGAGGTAAATTGGATATAATTGGGGTAGGGGAGGTTGGAATGTAGGTCAATAGTAGTGGGAAGGGAAGTAGGGAAGGTTTAAGTAGGTTTGGTTGGGTAGTTAGGTTAATTTGGTCAAAAATTAAAAAAATTGGTCGGGGTTTTGGCGCCGTTTCGGCACCACATTACGATGACCGGCATCGGTCCATGTTGGCCGATGTCGGTCATGTAGAAGTGGCATAGATCATGACACAGGTGACCGATGGTGGTTAAAGGCTACCGGTGATGGTTATGGGTGATCAAGGCAGTGTGGAAATAAGGAAATGGGGCTAGAAATAGGTAAAAATGGGTTAGGCAGTGGAAATGGATGGTCAATGGGTAGGGTAAGATATGTAAAGGTGTGGGTTAAGAGAGAGGGGACAGGTTATGGGTGGGTTGGGTAAGGATTAGGGTAGAGGGGTTTCAGGAAGAATAGGTGGTTTGGGGGTGAACACAGGGTAAGTTGGGAAAGTGTATTAATACATAGTGTTGGTTGGATGCAGGCCGAGATGAGCTACGGATGAGGGACCGAGAGCCACTTATATTGCTAGAGCTACATGAGTAGGTGACTTTCGAGGAGTGGAGTCACTTTGATGATGTCAGCCTGATTGGGATCCACCGTTATGGGTGGGTTGTGAGAGAGCAGAGTCTGATGGTCGCACTCATCGAGAGATGGGATTCTACGACCAACACCTTCCACTTGCCGACAGGGGAGATGACCATCACTCTAGAGGATATATATAGGATATTGAGGCTACCAATTAGTGGAGCCTAGGTTTACTCAGTGACATCAGAGGTCACAGCGAGGTGTATAGATGAGGTGTTTAGAGAGAGAGCAGGCGAGTTACGCTACCACAATGCCAACCTGAGTTACCGAGAGGTTTATGCTGCCCATCCTAAGGAGATGAGGTTGATAGTGTTGATGATGGAGGTGATTAGGTGTTTTGCATTGCCAGATTCAGAGGGTGGGAGATTCCCATGGTCACTGATGGGTGTCCTTCAGGACATGATGATTGATCATACCAGTTTTACATGGGCACCGGATTTCTTGGTGCAGTTATATAGAGAGTTGTGGGCCTACGGGCGATTACAGAGATTCAGTTTGTGTTGCATTTTCCTTCTACACTATTGGGCCTATGAGCACATTATGTGTGTGTGTGAGCAACAGTCCTACCTTGGGTAGATGCATTTGAGTGGGGAGTCATTCGAGTTGGTTATAGGTGATGGGTGCCGGAGGGCGGTGTACAGAGAGCTCGAGTGACATACGATGTAGCGTATTATAGATAGAGACTGGAGAGCCTGTCTAGTGTGGATATAGTCTAGAGACCCTATGTGACCTATCCCTCTTACAAAGGGATGTATGCAGAGCTGAGGGACTACAGTTATAAAGATGGATAGAGGGATGTCGTGCCAAGGAGCATGAGATGATACCTATCGACCGAGTGAGGTGAAAATTTGGTTTAGTGCAGGATGTGCCCTGCCCTTCCCACAGTATAGGAGAGAGGAGGTGGAGAGACCTTTGTCTCCACCCCATCCGGCAGAGTCGACAGGGGAGGAGGAGGAGCCCGTGGACCATCGCACAGATGATGCGGGGTGACAGATGGATAGAGGTAGTGGTTAGTAGTACAGAGGAAGGGTTAGGTAGGGGCAACTGGGAGGCAGGGGTCATAGGTATAGGTCGAGAGGCTAGAACTGCAGATACAGGTAGAGATGTGAGAGCCTCAGAAACAAGTACAGGAGGAGGAGCCCGAGCTACAGATATTAGTGGATGGTGTGATGAGACCACCATAGACAGTCTCGAGTGAGAAGACATAGTATTACACGTATAGTGCTGAGAGTGTAGGTGGTCGGCGAGCCCAAAGGAGAGAGAAGAGGACATATATCAGTGCACGAGGGTCAACATCAGATGCCGGGCCATCTAATGGTAGATCGAGAGTAGTGAGCTGCTATTCCGAGTCAGAGGGGACTATTGACACTACAGATGAGGCAGATATGTTATAGCAGATGTGAGATAATATATCACCTATTTTTGTATTGTTAGATTTTGGATGTATACCAGCCTGCGAGCCAAAGAGATATTGTATTTATTTTTTTACATGATACCGGCTGCATGAGTGAAGACATTTTTGTATGTATTATATATGAGACCGGCTCAAGCTTCTTGAATAGATTTTTGTATTGGATAGCGGTCATACAAACCAATGATGATTATTTTGGAGATACACATTTATGTGATACAGGTGTACATTGTATTGATACACACATGTATATATGAGGAGATAGATGATATTCAAGTGATGTTTTTATGATGTGTATGAGTTTTACTTTATTATGATATGGATGGAAAATAGATGAGTTAGGCATGATAGAGTCAGGTGATAGGCATGGATTGAGTCAGGTGATAGGCATGGATTGAGTCAGGTTGATTTAGGCATGGATCAAGTCAGTTAGTTTAGGCATGGATTGAGTCAGGTTGGTTTAGGCATGGATCGAGTCAGGTCGGTTTAGGCATGGATCGAGTCAGGTTGGTTTAGGCATGGATCGAGGCATGGATTGAGTCAGGTGATAGGCATGGATTGAGTCAGGTTGGTTTAGGCATGGTGGAGTTAGGTTATTAAGGCATGGATGTTCATTTCAATATTTTGATAACAAATGGCAATATAAATGCATGAGATGGTGTAAAATGTGGAAAATGTTGGTTATGTATGAAAATGTGAAATAATATAAGTGGTAAAAGTTATGTGGTATATGGTTTAGATGTCGAGATTTTTGATATGAACAAGAAATCAGGTAAAGGTGGGGAAAATGGTTAGGGTAAAGAGTGGTTGAGCTAACCTTCTAGGGCCCCATGCCCTAGAAGTGTTGCCTACATAGTCCCTGGTGAAAAGGGACCTCAGACCGATGTAGTTCTCCCATAAGCTAGGGAAGAAGATGAAAATGAGTTGGTAGGTTTGTGGTCAGGTTGTGGGTTTGGGTTTAATAGGTGGGGGTAGATGATAGTAAAAATGTTGCAGGTGAGGGTGATTATGGCAAGGATGACCCCAAAAGGTAAGCGTTGAGGAACAAGTCCTGGATAAGAAGATTAAAAAGTAATGAAGAAGAGAAAAGATAAGAGGGGGAAAGAAAGCCACCCAATTAGTAAGGATCAAAACATATGAAACACATATATAGATAGGCTAATGAACGTAAGACCCTAAAGACATTACATGATTGATAATTCTAAGAGTGACGAATGAAAGGAACGATAACCATATCATATCAAGCCAAGAACACAGATGCTAATCAAACACCATGATTTATAAGATGAAAGCAATTTGCCGTAATAACTTTACATAAAACCTTTGCAAATAAATGAGAAGCAATATCATATATTATTATGGAACTCAATGCAATACATTGAGAATGGTCCTTACTTAAATAGGCAAGGACTAACAATCTAAGAACCAATCAATGTCGTAGATCAAGCCATAAATCAAGGAAATAACTAGTCATCAAAGAACTAGTCAAGACCATAGATTTTGGAGAGAACTAGACATCAAAGATCTAGTCAATACCATAAATCAAGGAAAGAACTAGTCAATACCATAGATCAAGGAAAGAACTATACCTAACAACTAGATAATGTCTCCTAATATCTAAATAAGATAAAAGAAATATCCACACACATAAGTGGGTGAGAATAAATACAATAAAAGTAAATAAAGTACCTAGGTGAACATGAGCTAAGGTAAATACCTACTCTAACACCCCGCCTCAAGTGAAGCTAGGGGATAAAATAGAAGTGGCATGTCCACAGTATGAGTCCCGACAACTAGTCTTGATGAGGTACTCATGTACAATAATGGGGAAAAAGGGACACCGTAAGGTACCCAAAACCAGTAACAACAAAGTAAAGAGAGTAAAGATCTGCTCCAAGGCATCCCAAGAAGCTCGGCTCAAAAAAATCATACAATATTGAAGAAGTTTGGTGTGCACTGTGGTCTAAATCCACTGCTCGATCACAAAACTCAAAAACAACTGACACTGGGCTCTACCAGAATAGTTCCATACAAGGAGACTGCACATCAGAGTGATTTCGAAAGTGTAAAAGAACTCCAAACATAAATCGATCAAGTGCTGCAAATAGGTGTGCCACGATCCAAGAATAAAAACCAAAAAAATAAGGTAAGGACACATAATCCAGAGTGTCACAATCTAAGAAAATCCAAGGTAACAAGGCAAGGACACGAAACCCGAAGAAGCAGGATCAACACCACACCCTCCTATACTACTTGAATGGGTGGAGTGATGCTACAAATCTATATGAGTTGTCAAAATAACTACTTGAACACTAACAAACTAACACTGGGCTCCACCAGAATAGCTCCCCCACAAGAGATACTATCAACATGCCAAAAGTGTCGAAAATACAGATACAAATCTCTCAACAAACAAGAAAGATACACTACACCTGTTAAAGAAAAATGCTCAAAACAAGAAGCATCACAATGCAAAAGGTATAGAAAGTGGAGCAAGAGGCCGAATGGTGGAGGAGCCATGCCTGTAGAGTCCTCTCAATGAATGCCTATGTCGCCACCACGAGTGATCAGATATCCACCCCAAATCAACACGGATGGATGAAGAAGATGCCTGCATATGACTTGGTGTAAAATGCACAATGGGTGAATGTAAAAGAACATCAGAATGTGTATCCATTTGATCATGTCTAAAAACTAAATATCAGGTTTCTCAATCCTGAGTGAAGGTGCAGAACTCATGTGTTGCTCAAGATCCTCAGAAAGAGTCGAGTGAACAAAAAAGGAGCTCTGTCAATGTGTGATCCCAATGAAGTATCTGTTTGAAAACCAATGTCATGACGAGAATTCCACTTAACATGTGGAATAGAGGAAACAATACCTTGTGAATGTCTGCCAATGACTCCTCTAGTGAGACCCATAGAACAAAGCATGCAAGATCTGAATGCAGTGGTATGCTTCTCAAAAAATCCATGCAACTGAGAAGAAGTAGGATACACAATATGTGGTACTGTAATAGGCACAGATGTGGAAGAGCATGTAATAACAAGCCTCATAGGTTTAGAAGTATCAAAAGCAGGTCTAGGCTCAAAGATTGGTAGATCAATGTCAATGGGTACAAGAGAAAAAACTGCAAGTGGACTACGAGCATGTATATGGTTTTCCACAATATGATGGTGATGTTGTAGGCTAGCAAGTTTGTTTTGCAGGAAGTGTATTATTGTATCCTTATTGTGAATGAGTGATTGTAGAAAAGAATTTCGCTTCTTGAGTGATCTATTTTCTTCCACAAATTTTACAATGTCCTCTTGAAGTCCACATACTTGATTTAAGATGTTAGGCTCACTAAAATTACATCCACAATTGATTACAACACTCCTCCATATTTGGCACTTTATAATTATAGTGAAAGTCTCAAAATAAATAACTTCAATGGAAAGAGCACGAAAAAACAAGCACTATTACAAAAAAACGACACTCAAAACCGATCAAAAGTTACAAGCTTTTTAATATTTTACTCTGTTATTTATTTTAGTTGCCACTAAAACAAAATAAATTGTTGTTGCCTTCACCACACAAATAAAATTAAAGGGGGCTGAAGCTAAGCACCTACTAGTAGGAATCACAAGTTTTAAGCTCTCATATGACCATACCATATGACCAAGGGCTAAGGATTTAATGGGTGTTAGTCATCAAAGAACTAGTCAAGACCATAGATTTAGGAGTGAACTAAACATTAAGGATAAATAATACAATCAAGGAAAGAACTATACCTAACAACTAGATAATATCTCCTAATATCTAAATAAGATAAAAGAAATATCCATACACATAAGTGGGTGAGGATAAATACAATAAAGGTAAATACAAGTACATGAGCTAAGGTAAATACCTACTCTAACACCCCCTCAAGTGAAGCTAGGGGCCACAATAGAAGTGGCATGTCCAAAGTATGAGTCCCAAAACTAGGCCTCGATGAGGTACTCATGTACAATAAGCGGGAAAAAGGACACCACAAGGTACCCAAAACCAAAGAACAACAAAGTAAAAAGAGTAAAGACCCTCTCCAAGGCATCCCAAGAAGCTCAACTCAAAAAAACTCATACAATGTTGAAGAAGTTTGGTGTGCAATGTGGTCCAATCCACTTCTCGATCAAAAACTCAAAAACAACCGACACTTGGCTCCACCGAATAGCTCCATACAAGGAGATCACAACAAAGTGATGTTGAAAGTGTAAAAAAAACACCAAACATAAATCAATCAAGTTATGCAAATAGGTGTGCCACGATCCAAGAATAAAAACCAAAACAACAAGGCAAGGACACAAAATCCAGAGTGTCACGATCCAAGAAAAGCCAAGGTAACAAGGCAAGGACACGAAACCCGAAGAAGCAGGATCAGCACCACACCCTCCTATACTGTTGAATGGGTGGAGTGATGTTACAAATATGTATGAGTTGTCAAAACAACTACTGAAACATTAACAAAATAGCATTGGGCTCCACCAAAATAGCTCCCCCATAAGAGATATTGTCAACATGCTAAAAGTGTCAAAAATACAGATACAAAATCTCTCAACAAACAAGAGAGATACACTACACTTGCTAAAGAAAAATGATCAAAACAAGAAACATCACAATGCGAAGGTATAGAAAGTGGAGCAAGAGGCCGAATGGTGGAGGAGCCATGCCTGTAGAGTCCTCTCAACAAATGCCTATGTTGCCTCCATGAGTGATCAGATATCCGCCCCAAATCAACACGAATGGATGAAGAAGATGCCTGTATATGACTTGGTGCAAAATGCATAATGGGTGCATGTAAAAGAACATCAGAATGTGTGTCAGGTTGATAATATCTGACAACTGAAATCTTAGGTTTCTCAAGCCTAAGTGAAGATGTAGAACTCATGTGTTGCTCAGGATCTTCAGAAAGATTCAAGCGAACAAAAAAAGGAGCTTTGTCAATGTGTGATCCCAATGAAGTATCTGCTTGAAAACCAATGGCATGATGAGAATTCCACTTAACATGTGGAATAGAGGAAACAATACCCTATGAATGTTTTTCAATGACTCCACTAGTGAGACCCATAGAATGAGAGCATGCGAGATCTGAATGCAGTGGTATACTTCTCAAAAAATCCATGTAGCTAAGTAGAAGTAGGATACACAACATGTGGTACTATAATAGGCACAAATGTGGAAGAACATGTAGTAACAAGCCTCACAGGTTTAAAAGCATCAAAAATAGGTTCAGGCTCAAAGACTGATAGATCAATGTTAGTGGGTACAAGAGCAACAACTGCAAGTGGACTAGGAGCATGGATATGGTTGTCCACAATATGATGGTGATGTTGTAGGCTAGTAAGTTTGTTCTGCATGGAAGTGTATTATTGTATCCTTATCGTGAATGAGTGATTGTAGAAGAGAATTTCACTTCTTGAGTGATCTATTTTCTTCTAAAATTTTTACAATATCCTCTTGAAGTCCACATACTTTAGAGAAAAACATATCATTCTTAGAATCCATGATAGGTACAAACTGCAACTCCCAAAAATTTAGGACGTCGGGCTCAACTGAAATTGCATCCACAATTGATTACAACACTCCTCCATATTTGGCACTTTATAATTATAGTGCAAGTCTCAAAATAAATATTTCCAATGGAAAGAGCATAGAAAAACAAGCACTTTTTGTAAAAAACAACACTCAAAACCGAGTTACCGATAAAAAGTTACAAGATTTTTAATATTTTTCTCTGTTATTTATTTTAGTTTCCACTAAAATAAATAAATTGTTGTTACCTTCACCACACAAATAAAATTAAAGGGGGCTGAAGTTAAGCACCTACTAGGAATCACAAGTTTTAAGCCCTCATATGACCAAACCATATGACCAAGGGCTAAGGATTTTAATGGGGATAGCGCTCAAGGGATGAGCCTATAAAGAGACACAAGGTGAGGTAGGAAAATGAGTCAACAATAGAATGGTTGAAGATATAATGCGTTAAGGGGCTCAGTTCGGGTTTACCCTCAAGCGAGGACAAACGATAGGCGCCCGATCCATAGGTATGAGTTACGATGTATGGTCCAAGCCAATTAGAAGCGAATTTTCCCCGTTTTCTTTTTTTTCCGCTTTGGTTATGTGTTGATTTTCTTTCAAAACAAGGTCACCGACTTGGAAGGTTCATTCATAAACATGTTTGTCATAAGTAAATTTGATATGTTTTTGATAAACTTGAAGGTGATCCAGAGCGTTAAGATGATGTTCGTCTAATAACTCTAGTTGTGCTTAAGCGGTCTGATGAAAGTCATCATCAGTAAGCATGTCATGGAGAGAAATGTGAAGTGAGGGGATCTGGGCTTCGAGAGGCGAACAACCTCGATCATGTAGACCAGTGAAAAGGGTGTAGCCGCAGTGGAAGTGTGAATCCTAGTGCGGTATGCCCATAGAGCAAAATGAATGTACGTATGCCAATCCTTCCCAGTATCGTCAACCACTTTCATGATAATTTTGTTGAGGCTTTTGTTAGGGGATTCGGCTTGGCCATTGGTTTGTGGGTAATAAAGTGAGGAGAAACTAAGTTGAATGCCGAAGGCATCATAAAGTTTTTGCAATGTTTTGTTTTTGAATTGTTTTCCATTATCAGTGATGAGGCGATGAGGACACCAAAGTGACAAATGATGTGATGGTTAATGAACTCACATATTTTATTGGCTTTTGTGGAGATGAGTGGTATGGCTTCCACCCATTTTGTGTAGTATTTAGTAGCGGTTATGATCCATTGATGATGTTGGGAAGAATGAGGATTGATTTCTCCGACAAGATCCAAACCCCATTGAGAGAAGGGCCAAAGGTCACAAGTGACCTGTAAGGCATGAATGGGTGTATGATGAAGGTTGGAATGTTGTTGAAATTTCATGTAGTGTTTGACATAGTCACAACAATCATGGTTAAGGGTCAGCTAGTAATAGCCTAGGTGAAGAATACGCTTAACAATAGCAAGGCCACTAAAGTGACCTCCACATATGCCATCATGAACCTCCTTAATGGTATAAGGGATTTCAGAACTTGTGAGGCATCATAAGAGAATACCATCAAAGCCACACTTATAGAGGAGTCCACCTAGGATAATGAAACATGAGATCTTCTTAAGGAAGGCACATTGTCTGTTACGGTGAGATTAGGAGGTAAGATGGAGAGGGAAAGGTAGTCAGAGTATTGTTTATACTAAAGGTCACTTAGGTCAGGGGTGTCAATTCTGATTGAGTAAACATCATGAGGTAAATAAGAAGGTGAATGGAGGTGTTGTACAGTGAAAAATATTTTGGAATCGATAGGGGAAGCGGGTATTTGGGAAGCTAAGCAGGCCATGGTGTCTGTAAATTTGTTGGTTGACCGTGGGATGGTTTGAAGGGTGTAACGATCAAAGGTGGTCAAAAGTATGTCTACATGATGTTTATACTTTTGAAGTATCTCGTTACGACATTGGTACATACCATTGACTTGGTTTATGACCAATTGTGAATCACCAAAGATGTGGATTGATTTGACATTGAGGGCATAAGCGGTCTAGAGACCTAGTATGAGCACTTCGTACTCAGAAATATTGTTGGTGCATTCAAAGTCTAGTTTGAAAGACAAAGGCATGGGTTCTCCATCCAGAGGGATGAGGATAACACCAGCTCCACCCCCATGCTAACACTTAGAACCATCGAAGAACAGTGTCATTTGGTAAGGGGGTTCATCCAGGGAAAGGGTAGCAATGGATTCATCGGAAAGTAAAAATTAGAGGGTTGGTCCCTGAAAATAGGTGTGTTAGCTAGTTGGTTAGTGATAACCTGGCCTTAATGGACTTTTGGTGAATGAATTCAAGGTCAAGATTAGCTAAAATCATAAGCCATTGCGGTGTGCTGATTTTGATAGGGTTTGGTGTACATGAAGTGTAAAGGGTCGGTGTTGGTCACAACATAGGTTTTTTGGTTAAGTACGTAATGGCGGAGTTTGGTGGCGAAAAAACTAAGGCTAAGCAAATCTTTTCTAGATGGTTGTATCGGGTTTCATAGTCCAAAAGAGTATGGCTTATGTAATAAACCACCTGCTCCCTATGTTTTTCATCGCGATGAGCGAGCATGGCTCCTAAGGAATGATCGGTAGCTGATATGTATAGGTAAAATGGTTGGTCATATTTAGGTGGAATCGATGCGGGTGGTTGGAGAAGGTATTGTTTTAGGACCTCAAAAGCTTTGTGATAGTCATCATCCCATTTAAAGGAGACATTCTTCCTAAACAGATGATGAAATGGTTAACACCAATCCGATAATTGTGAAATGAAATGTCGAATGGATTACAATTTACCTTACAAAGTGCTCTGAGTTGTTTGAGGTTCGTGGGTGGAGATATTTCGAGAATGACCTTAACTTTAGCAGGTCAACTTCTATACCATGGAGGGAAACAATAAATCCTAGGAGTTTTCCGAGAGAACTATTGATGTCAAATCGCAGCACCCACAGGACTCGCAACTTGATGGGTTGAGACTCTCGGTGCGATTGCATAACATGGAGCTTTTCCCAAGTGTGGGACCTTGCGAAATTGGAAAAGCTCTCCGGATGAAGGCCGGTTCCTATTCCTCTATTCAGATGCACACGTAGAAAATGCAGAGGGTTTACTAAAAAACCTAATCTAGCTTTCCAAGGAGACAGGGGTAAGAAAATGCATAAAATAAAACCTAAACTACAAAGGTGATGCACCGAGGAATGAAGAACACCTATCTTGCCAATAAACACAGACCATTAAAATGCAATGCAAGATCATGCACAGATAGCCAGATCCACAGTGAAAGATCAAGGGGATGCAAATGAATACAGAGAGGGTTGAGAATCATCCACAGACATGCATTAATTTGCTCCAAAGATTGATACAACACACTACAAAATGCCAAGAGGTAAGGTTGCATTACAGTTTCAAATGGGAGGTTTTAACTCCACAAGTTCACCTGCCAAAGAGAAGAAGGGAGGGGCAAAACAAGAATGTACAACCTTTTGAAAGAAGCCCCTCCTTACAATTTATAGGAAGAATGAGAGAGGGAAGAGAGAGGAAATCCAAATCTACCCCAACCACCTCCAGGTTACATTTAATTTATCTCATTATGGTGGTAGGTGAGAACCCTAGCAAACTTAAAAAGTGGCGAACTATATTTTGCATTTTTAAGAACTTGTTCCCACCTAATTAAATATATCCAGTTGCCGTTGGGTAGAGGACGCGAGAGATTTCCGAAAAGTCCAACCTTGCGTGAATCTGAGCTCCCCAGAAAAGTTATGGCCATTTGAATATCTCGCGTCGATTGTCTCGCTTCTGTCGGTGCTCAAAATGTTGCGCCTCCCGAATCAGCGCCCTTAGCACACCTTTCAAAGATGTCGACAGAAACTTATCAACGCCCTTGGCGCACCTTTTAGCATGTCGAAAGGAACTTATCAAAGCACCCTTTGGCGCACCTTTCAAAGATGTCGACAGAACTTATCAGCCCCTTTGGCGCACCTTTTAAAGATCGGCGACAGAACTTATCAGCCCCTTTGCGCACCTTTCAGCATGTCGACAAGAACATATCAGCACCCTTTGGCACACCTTTCAGCATGTCGACAGAAGTTATCAGCGCCCTTTGGCACACCTTTCAAAGATGTCGACAGAGAGTTATCAGCGCCCTTTAGCGCAACTTTTTCGATGTCAGCACCTCCACTTGTGTGCCTCTTACCCGTGCAGGGCGCAACTTTTTCGGTGTCACCTCCTCTCATGCACCTCTTACTTACGCGCAAGGGCGCAAATTTTTCGGTGTCAACACCTCCTGCTGTGTGCCTCTTACCTGTGCCAGGGTGTAACTTTTTCGGTTCCAAAGCACCTCACTGTGTGCCTCTTACCTGCGCCAAGGGTGCAACTTTTTCATGTCGACACTCTTTTCTGTGCGCCCTTTACCTACGCCTTGGCTGTTGGTGACGTAATAAATATTGGTCCCCGAGTTTCTTTGATTTCTATATTCTTCTATTTGTCGATATCTACCCGGGGAAGATATTTACAACAATTTAGCGACTCAACGGGGCACTGCCTACTAGGTAGAAGATCAGTGGCCTTTTAGCAATTCATTGGGCATGGAGTCATAAGCAATAACTAAAAAAACTGATCTGAACCTTGAAAACCTCCCTCTGAGCCACATGCAGCCCATTGAACTTAGAGTTGTTCTCACCAAAATGCCATTGAAATGAATCGTGCGAGCAAAACCAGCAAGCCCAAAACTATGTACAGAATCGAAAATCATACATGCCCCAAATGGAACATGCGAGAGTGTGCATAAGCACTTCTTTTGTTGAAAGCAAACCTACCTACTCTACTCTAATTAGAAGCAGAGGTGAGCTAAACAAACCTAATCGTTGGTTGTGAGAAATAGCTTCCCTTTCTCAAAAGTGGTAGCCATGCAATTGATTTGGAGCTGATCATGGCTGTTAGGATGAGTGGGAAATCAACAAGAAGTTGGTCTTCCACCCAAATCATCAAGGTATCAGCTGAAGGAAAATTCAATACCTCTTTTAGTTGTTCTGCATTTGGATTGAAGAGGTATGGCGGCTGATCCTTAGTACTTTGTAGCTCATCCTCATGCTCAGAAGCAAGCATGACTGGTTGTGACTTCTCCTTTGGTTCCAATGAAGCCAGATACCTGATTGGGCAAGGTATGGTCCTTTGAGTATGCCCATTGCCCTGATTTTCAACTCCAAGAATGGAGTTCTCTTGTAGACCCTCCTGAATGGATGGTGTGGAAGAAATGGTGAAACTCTCCTGTCCTTTCTCTTCCTCCAATGAAGAACATGAAAGATTAAAATCTTCCAATCTTGGTTCCAACGAGCTACTATAAGATGCAAGCTACTCAGTAAATGAATGCTCTCCTTCATGACAGCAGACTCAAGTGTTTGGAATGTGGATGATGAAAGAGAGAATGGTGGAAACTCAACCAATTTCTTCTTCATCAAAACAATCCTCCAAATCGATGCAGATAAATTACCTCATTGTTGTCTGCTTTGTAAATGCTCAACTTCCTCCATGGTATCCTCTTGATCTACAGTAACTTGATCATCATGGTTTCTTTCATCCTCCAACATTGCGTTTGAGAGATCAAACTCTTCTTCAACTAGAACACGAGAGGGATGAAGTAGAAAGAAGAACTAAAGGTTCTCCTGTAGCATGCTTTGTGCTCAAAGCCCTTGGATCTGCACTTTTCTCCTCCACAGCTAGAATGTGCTCCTCTTCTTTTGGATTTGGAGCAGCTTCTCCTTCCTCTTGCTATCCCTCATGACTGATTTTTGTAATTTTTTGTGGTGGTGGAGGAGGTAAAACCTCTTGTTTCTTTGGAGGAGAGGGTGTTTCATTTAGCTCTTGTGGAGGGGATGACTGTTTGGAAGGGAAAAGGATAGAAGAATTGAGATGAGGTGGAAGACTAGGGGTGGAGAAATGGATTCAACACTTGGGACAATAGATGGAGAGTTTAAAACTTGACACTACTGAGATAAAACAAATTGGGAAAGAGGAAAAGAAAAGGCATGAGATGGTGTGCTTACCCGTTGACAAGGTTCTTGAATACTCCTCTCATATACCTCTATTCCTTTAATCCACTTTGCAAGCAATGGAAGCATTGCAATCATGAAGTCAAGCTTCTCTTGAGGGCTGTAATGCCTTGGGAAAGGTCCCACCCATGGTCGGGTGCTCCACAACCAATTCCAAATGCTTTCATTTGTGCTTGAGCTCTGATTGCACCATGTTTACCTCCATCTTTTGGATTTTCTCCAACAGACCAACATCTTGCATCTGATTGTCTTCATTGTATGCATACTCTTGCTCTTGGAAAGCTCCATAGCCAAAATGATTTTGGCATTGCTGCTCATATGGGTATGCATCTGATTTTGAATTTGTTCAAAATGCTGATTTGGAGGATTTAAAAACATGTTGGAGGTCGGAAACATTGCTGTTGTTGTTGAAAATGTGAATTCCATGATGGAAATGAAGTCATGATTGCACAACTTCATGGAATGGAAAAGAATGAAAGAGATGGAAAGAAAGATGGATGGAAATGGATGGAAAACAGGTCTGCAACTCAGAGAATGAGTTATTTACCAGATGGAGTCGCCAGATGTGTTTTTGAATATGCCTCCAAAACGCTGAATCTGTCAAGTTACACACCAAACCTAAAAAATATTAAAAATAGAATTTAAAACCTCAAGGACCCGGAGGAGACAATCTTCAATTCGAATTGGGGTCTTGTTGTGCAAATTGCAAATCACCGAAAGGTATAGGCAGAACTTAGGTCATGCAATGCAACTGGGAAAACCCAAAACACAAAAAACCATGAAATTTTGAAAGTCAAAATCTCAAAAAACTAAAGATACCCTTTTGACGATTACCCACCGATCTATCAATTGTTGAAATTTTGACTTGTTTTGAGCAAGTTAAGCCCTTGAAAATTGATTTCGGAGTTCAGCCTGGAAGATGCAAAATCTGAAATTGAAAAAACTACAATTTTTTAGGCCAAATTTCATGAAAACTCCTTCAAATCTTGTGGAATGACCTCTTGGTCCCACCGGGTGTGCCAAACCGTTGATGTCGAATCGCAACACCCCCGGACTCTGCAACTTGATGGGTTGAGACTCTCAGTGTGATTGCATAACATGGAACTTTTCCCAAGTGTGGGACCTTGTGAAATCGGAAAAGCTCTCCGGATGAAGGCCGGTTCCTATTCCTCTGTTCAGATGCACACGTAGAAAATGCAGAGGGTTTACTAAAAACCTAATCTAGCTTTCCAAGGAGACAGGGGTTAAGAAAATGCATAAAATAAAACCTAAACTACAAAGGTGATGCACCGAGGAATGAAGAACACCTGTCTTGCCAATAAACACAGACCATTAAAATGCAATGCAAGATCATGCACAGATAGCCAGATCCACAGTGAAAGATCAAGGGGATGCAAATGAATACAGAGAGGGTTGAGAATCATCCACAGACATGCATTAATTTTCTCCAAAGATTGATACAACACACTGCAAAATGCCAAGAGGTAAGGTTGCATTACGCTTTTGAATGGGAGGTTTTAACTCCACAAGTTCACTCCGCCAAAGAGAAGAAGGGAGGGGCAAAACAAGAATGTACAACCTTTTAAAAGAAACCCCTCCTTACAATTTATAGGAAGAATGAGAGAGGGAAGAGAGAGGAAATCCAAATCTACCCCAACCACCTCCAGTTACATTTAATTTATCTCATTATGGTGGTAGGTGAGAACCCTAAAAACTTAAAAAGTGGCGAACTATATTTTTCATTTTTAAGAACTTGTTCCCACCTAATTAAATATATCCAGATTGCCGTTGGGTAGAGGGCGCCGAGATCTTTCCGAAAAGTCCAACCTTGCGTGAATCCGAGCTCCCTGTGAAAAGTTATGGCCATTTGAATATCTGCATCAGTGTCTGCTTCCTGTCAGCGCTCAAAATGTTGCGCCTCCTGAATCAGCGCCCTTGGCGCACCTTTCAAAGATGTCGACAGAAACTTATCGGTGCCATTGGTACACCTTTCAAAGCATGTCGAAAGGAACTTATCAAGCACCCTTTGGCGCACCTTTCAAATGTCGCGGGAGAACTTATCAGCGCCCTTTGGCACACCTTTCAGCATGTCGACAGAACTTATCAGCGCCCTTTGGCGCACCTTTCAGCATGTCGACAGGAACTTATCAGCGCCCTTTGCACACCTTTCAACATGTTGACAGGAAGTTATCAGCGCCCTTTGGTGCACCTTTCAAAGATGTCGGCAGAGGAGTTATCAGCGCCCTTTGGCGTAACTTTTCGGTGTCGAGTACCTCCTGCACATGCGCCTCTTACCTGCGCCAAGGGCGCAACTTTTTCAATGTCAAGCACCTCCGGTTGTGTGCCTCTTACCCGCACCAAGGCCGCAACTTTTTTGGTGTCAGCACCTCCTGCTGTGCACCTCTTACCTACGCCAAGGGCACAACTTTTTCGGTGTCAGCACCTCCTACTGTGCGCCTCTTACTTACCGCGCAAAGGCACAACTTTTTGGTGTCGGCACCTCCATTGTGTGCCTCTTACTGCGCCAAGGCGCAACTCTTTCCATGTCGACACTCTTTTCGTGTGCCCTTTACTGCGCCTTGGCTATTGGTGACGCAATAAATATTGGGCCCTGAGTTTCTTTGATTTCTATATTCTTGTTTGTCGATATCTACCCGGGGAAGATATTTACAACAAGAACCATGAAGACGCACTTTTTAGGTTGAAGGCGGACGTAATATTTAAGGAGGTGGTCAAAGATGGTTTTGAGGACAATGAGGTGCTCGGTGCAGCATTTAGATTTATCCAAGAGATCATCCACGTAATATTCCAATATGTGATGCATGATATCATGGAAGATGTAAGTCATAGACACCGATATGTAGCACTAGCATTTTTAGGCCAAAAGACATGACTCTATAGCAAAAGGTTCCCAAGGGTAATGAATGCGGTCTTATTCTGATCTTCTGGGGAAAGAAAAATTTGGTTATAACCTGAGAAACCATACATGATTGAGAGCATCTCGTGACCCGTGGTAAGGTCCACCAGTTGATCAATACCGGCAAGGGAAAGTCATCTTTCATGTAGGTGAGGTTGAGGTCTTGGAAGTCCATGCAAATGCGAGTCCCCTTGTTGCTTTAGTAATAGGGACAATGTTAGAAATCCAATGAGGATAATCAATGGGTAAGATGAAGGAAACAAAAAGAAGGTGTTGAAGTTCTTCTTTGACGAGAAGAGCAATGCGAGGGTGCATTTTCCTTAGCTTTTGTTTGATAGGTTTGGCATCGGGAATGGTTACGATATTTTGGACCACTATGGTGGGGTCAATATCGGGCATGTTTACGTAAGACCAAGTGAAAGCGTGGTTATGATCTCGGAGAAAAGAAGTGATGGATTCCTATTCAACAGCATCTAAAGATTGTCCGATCTTTAGGATGTGCGGGTTATCCTGAGTATGAATGTTGATCTCGATAGTCGATTCATTCAACATGGTTTATGTCTTAGAGGGTAACAACCGATGAATATATGAGTCTTCTGCATGAAGGTAGGTGAGTATGAATTCATCATCTTGACATTGAATGACATTAATGGTTAGTGTGTCGTCATCAATCATCTTAGGATACAGGAATGGGAGAGTGGAAGGGGCCTCGCTTTTGCGTTGATAAGTCAAAGGCCCCAAGGAAATGGTGTTTATGAAAAAAAAGTTAGGAGGGATAGATTCAGGATCCATCGACTCCATCGGTGAGGGTGGTGATGAAGGTGGAGAAGGGCTAGGGTCCTCAATGAATTCAATGTGGGCCTATTTGGTAGAAGGATCGGGAAAGCCAATACCACTCCGGTCATTATGTTTGCGGGTGGTACATGGAATAACGGTATGGCGACCTTGCTTGTAAAAGCCAAAACCAAAACCCTTCCACGCATAGTGGTGCAGGAAGGTGTGGGTGAAATAGTGATTGGTAAGTGATTGGAAGTCCATGGAAAATGGTCAGGTTTGTGATGGTGGTTCAGGTGTGTAGGTGGTAGTATCAAGTCCCCCATAGGTGAGACTAGTACGAAGATGAGGAGGACCATAAAGGAGGCGTTCTCCTATACGGTGATCATAGTGAGGGTGTTGGTGAAGGCTTCCATACTCATGTGGAGTAAGGAATGTGTTGATGCTATATAGGCGGTACTCCCCCAGAGTGAGGCATTGAAAAACACCTTCCAAGGGATCAGTGGTTGGTATGTGGGTAGTTGGTATGGATGATGTGTCGAGGTTGATGCGAGGTGGTGTTAATGGATTGGGAAGCTAATGGGTTAGCCGTTGAGGTTATAGTGGCGGTAGGAGTAGGGGAGGTATGTATGGTAAAAGTAGTGGCGGTACTGGTAGGTGTGAGTGTAGGTGTAGGTGAAGCGGTATTGGTTGCGGAAGTAGACGGCTTGACCGGTATGAGTACATTGTTGGGTTGGTAAAGCATGTTACATGTTTTGAAAGGTGATGGGTCACCGGAATAGTATAAGTGTGTCCTTCGTGTTCAAACTTTACACAATGATGAAATGTGGATGGAACACAACCCATGACACAGATCCAAGGTCTACCAAGCAACAAGTTATATTAGAATTCCCCCTCCAAAATGTAAAACAATTCTGGAATAGTGTGGGGCCCACATGAACGTGAAGGATGACAGTGCCTAGTGTGGAGGTGATAGTGTCATTGAATGAACGCAACATGACCTGGATTTTTATGCATGTAATTTTCAGGTATGCACATTTGAGAAAATGCATGGGATGAAATGATGTTAATGCTAGTGCCTCCATCAATCATCACACAACACACCTGCATGTCATCAATGTGTACAAAGATGAAGAGGGCTGGGTCCAAGTCATCATTTTGGTATGGCACGATCTCGCCTCGAGAAGCCGAGGAGGCCACTTGGTGCACAAGGTGAGGTGGGGATGAAGGTGGTAATTTGGTGAAAGAGGCTACATGATGGGGAGTGATAATGGAGGCTACGTGTGTAGAGTCATTGGGTAAAACCTCAATAGATTGAAGAACCTCCATGAGGGCTTGATGATGGGATTCTGAGGTTTGGATGAGGTCGTATAAGGAAATTTTGAGGGGAGATTGGTGTAATTATTTGAGCATGGTGCGATGTGTGACGCCATTAGAAATGGGGTATGTGGGGCCGTGGATAGTTATTTTAGGTATGGGTGTAGATGGTATGTTGGGTATAGGATTGGTTGGTGGGTCAGCTACCTTTTCTTTACCCTTCTACACACGTGTAGTGACATGTACCATGTTGATTTGAGGGAATTTGTCAAATGGAGAGGGTGTAGGGTAAGTGGTATAACAACATGAAGGGCAAAAACCTACTGGAGGAGAAAAGCCCTGTGAGGTCAGTTGGCGCAACAACATTTGGGTGGTGGCGTGGAAAGTTCTCTCGATGCAAACCATATTAATATCAAACTTTGTGTGTGGTTCTGGAGCTGTGAGGGTGGAGGTTGTGGTTGTTGAGTGGGTAATGTGGGAATGGGTGTTGGTGAAGCAGGATCCTCATCAAGAAGGTGATCGTCATCAAAGTTGGTTTCGGTGGACATGTCACCACCAATCGACACTATGATAATTCTTTACCAGAACTCCTCGTCTATGATTATTTACAAATGCATAGATTTTAGTTTGGTGGATGGAATTTGGAAACACAACAACAAACATAACACAAGAATACCATAGACTATGATAAGAAGGAATGATGATAAATCTGAAATATAAGTGTAAATTATAATATCAACATGAAATTGTTACAATCTCACCCATGAGGTACTTCAAGTGTTACTGACTTCACTTGCCTTCCAACAATAACTATGGGATAAACTTCACAATTACACCTCTTAATGGCTTCTTTAACACACCTTCAAAATGATGGCTTCCTTTACACACTTACTCATACAATATTTCTCACTACTTCTCTCTATGCTAAATGAGGGGGGTGGCCTCTTTATTTATAGGAATTCAGCTTATCCACCCTATCTCTAAGATAGGATAGGAAATCTCTTCCGGCCAATCATATTCCATGCCTAAACTCTTGCCTTTACATGTAGGCTTATCTTCTAAGATAAGATAAACCTTATCATCTCACATGGGTTCCACCTTTTTAGACTTTTCCACAAATAAAATACACAAAATATTTATGACATCACTCTTTGTCCTTATTACAAATATAATATTTCTAATTCCTAATCATGTAGACCCTACTTCTCTACTTACCCCAACTTTGACATTTTAACATTACCAAACCACTTACGACAAATATTTACTTTTTACCACAACATTCCTATTGTACTTTGACTGTTACCGTACTCTACTTTATTGGTGGCACCGTACTGATGGCGCCATTATCTTCTATTAGACACCACTACTAATCATACTTAACAACATCTTATTCCTAATACATACATAATAAAATAGAAATTACGAAGGAAAATTTTAATGTTGACATTTTCCCCTTCCTAGCTTCTACTCCGTCCTCGGAGTAGACTATTCTGGTGCTTGGAAAATCTTTAACGTGTCATGGTTGACCCATTTCAAAATGGGAGTATCATCTAATTCCTCTAATCAAGTATATACCATTTTCATGCACAACCGCTATTTTGTAGGGGCCCATCCATTTTGGAAGAAATTTTCTCTTTTTTTTTTTTTGTAGAATGGAATCATATACTAGAACCAAGTCATTCACATGAAATGGAGACCAACGAGATCTTTTGATCAAAGTATTCCTTCTGCTTCATTTTCTTCTTATAGCTTGTATCCACGCCATTCATCAACCTATCCGTTAATCCTTCCTCCGGATCTGGGCATCGAGCTTCCTTTTTAGCTCTAGAAAGCGAGCATGATAATCCCTTATCTTCTCCTTCTCTCCTTGGGACACCTTTGTGATATCGATCATGAGATCTACATATTTCTCGTTGTTCACAAAATTCTTCAAGAAAAATTTTATTAATAAATCCCATGAATTTTTCACATTATCACCTAGTGTTTCAAACCACCTAAGGGTTGAACCATCCAAAAAGGCAGGAAAAATTTAGTCCATTATTCCCTTCTTATGAGGCCATTACAAATGCAAGATCGTTTAAACTCTTGAATGAAAGAGGAAGAATCTTCATTAGATTGGGCTAAAAAAATAGGAATCTTTCCCATTTTCAAAAATAACCACAGTGAAATACCAACCCACAAGTACAATCAACAAGACTTATGTGCACAAATAATTGGAATCACTATAATAGAAAGTGAATTTACACCTTTCTACAATAAAATAGAAATGACCACGGTAAACTATGGTAAAACTTGACTTACTGCGGTAAAAAATGACTTTACTGTGGTAAACACTATTCATGGTAAAAGTTAAGTTACATGGTAAATACTATTCACGGTAAAAAGTGACTTTACTGTGGTAAATACTATACATGGTAAAAAGTGACTTTACCATGATATCCACTATGCAAGGTTACCCTCCAAATGTTTTCTACGACTAAGTGGGAATATCTCTCCGTAAAATCCACCAACGAGGAATGGTCTCAAGAATGAACCAAAATGTCACCACCAATCCGGCACTATGATAATTGTTTACAGGAACTCCTCGTGCTATGATTGTTTACTAATGCAAAACTTTTAGTTTGGTGGATGGAATTTGGAAACACAACAACAAACATAACACAAGAATACCATAGACTATGATAAGAAGGAATGATGATAAATATGAAATATAAGTGTAAATTATAATATCAACATGAAATTGTTACAATCTCACCCATGAGGTACTTCAAGTGTTACTGACTTCACTTGCCTTCCAAAAATAACTATGGGAGAAACTTCACAATTACACCTCTTAATGGCTTCTTTAACACACCTTCAAAATGATGGCTTCCTTTACACACTTACTCATACAATATTTATCACTACTTCGCTCTATGCTAAAATGAGGGGGTGGCCTCTTTATTTATAGGAATTCAAGATATCCACCCTATCTCTAAAATAGGATAGGAAATCTCTTCCGACCAATCATATTCCATGCCTAAACTCTTGCCTTTACATGTAGGCTTATCTTCTAAGATAAGATAAACCTTATCATCTCACATGGGTTCCACCTTTTTAGACTTTTCCACAAATAAAATACACAAAATATTTATGACATCACTCTTTGTCCTTATTACAAATATAATATTTCTAATTCCTAATCATGTAGACCCTACTTCTCTACTTATCCCAACTTTGACATTTTAACATTACCGGACCACTTACAACAAATATTTACTTTTTATCACAACATTCCTATTGTACTTTGAATTTTACCATACTCTACTTTATTGGCGGCCTTTGTACTAACGGTGCCATTATCTTCTATTAGAAACCACTACTAATCATACTTAACAACATCCTATTCCTAATACATACATAATAAAATAGAAATTACGAAGGAAAATTTTGATATCGATAGACACAATTGGATAAGGACAGTTTTAGGTCTTACATTTTTCCACATCATGCCTTGGCACATGATGGTATGCATAAATTTTGGTATCATCAAAACCCTTTGGCTTGGGTTTGAGGGGGTCGTAAGGTCGAAGTGGCGGTAATGTGATAACAAAAGTCTCGAGGAGGTTGGTTAAAATTTTGGCATAGGACCTTGCTAGTGGATCACAATGGGAAGTGAATGTAGGTTTGGGTGTAGGTGTGGTTGGTTGTCTGGGAATTATTTTTGGAAGAGTAGGAATAGGTCAAGCTATGGGTTTAGGCACCGGTGTGGTTTGAGGTATCGGTCGGGTTCGTTTAGGTAGGGGTACAGTAGATGGATGGGTAGGAGGATGTGGGGTTGTTTTGACTACCTTGTTGTGGGGTAGTGGGGTTTTGTTTTTGGGTTGCACCTTCTTGGGTAAAGGTGATGTGGGTATACAAGGTCTAGAAGGAAAAGTGGATGGAGGAAGAGGGCAAGTTACCCATGGGGATAACGGGGTCTTATGAAGGTAGATGACACATGTCGTGCTTGGGGTGTGAGGGACAATGACCTCAAGTGTAGTAGGTAGTGAAACAATGGTGAAGGTATCGAGGTATTGGTGGTAAATATCGTAGGTGTGGGTATGATTTGTGTTGTGTGCACAGGTAAGTTAGAGATTTTGAGGAAGGAATGGGTTGTTGTGTTATTGGGTTAGGAATGGGTGAAGGGTGCTTGACCATTTTGGGTAGGCCGAGGTCTTAAGGCGGGCATGCAGTGCGGTGTGATTGTTGTGGTAGGGATATGAGGTCGATGAGTTCGTTTCTTTAGTTTGGGTGTTGGAGTAGGTGTGGTTTTAACATTGGAGGATGTATCTAAATCTAGTTTAATAGGTGGATGAGTAAGGTGGGGGTTGGGGTGACCCCTAAAGTGGTAATAGGTTTAATGGAGGTAAATTTTGTGGGTATGGGTAATAGGTTTAATGGAGGTAAATGTTGGAGGTAAATGTTACAGTTATGCTTGGCATGTGAGGGACAATGAATGAAGTGTAGTGGGTAGTGAAGAAATGACACAAGGTATCGTAGGTATTGGTGGTAAAGAGACTACAGGTGTGGGTATGAGTCGTGTTGTGTGCCTAGGTAGGTTAGAGAGTTGTGAGGAAGGAATGGGTGGTTGTGTTATTGGTTTAAGGATGGGTGAAGGGTGCTTGACCATGTTGGGCAGCTGAGGTCTTAAGGTAGATGGGACAAGTGCGGGTGTGATTGGTGTAGTCGGGGTATGAGGCCGATGAGTTTGTTTCTTTGGTTTGGGTGTTAGGGTAGGTGTGGTATTGACGTTGGAGGATGTAGCTAAATCCAGTTTAATAGGTGGATGAGTAAGGTTGGTGGTTGGGGTGACCCCTAAAGTGGTAATAGGTTTAGTGGAGGTAAATTTTGTGGGTATGGGTTTGGGTTTAGGCATAGGTCGGGTTATAGGTAAGGGTGTGGTGTGAGTGTTAACAGATATCATGGAAGGGGTTGTAACAATAGTGGTTGTATGTGGTTTGATGGGTGGAAATGTGCTTGGGTAGATAGTGGAGGTGTCATCGAGGATCACCGCATTTGTGTTGAGATAGGGTGTAAGAGGTGCCCCATAATAAAGCCTTATCCACATACTCTAAGTGATCAGCCAAACGTGAGAATGACACGTTTTTGGGTGGAGTTGGTGAGGACCTAATGGGAATTCCCATAAAATGCATCTTAGAAATGGGGAATCAGCTAGCTTCAGCTTCCAAAGGTAAGAGAGCTGAAAGTAGGTCTATTGGATGTCGGGTAGTAGATGGAGAATGCTCGCCAAGAGGCAAAGGTATCCCCACTAGGTCTATGATGGGTGAAAGGGATGATGGGAGTTCCTTTATGAGTGGAGGAATGGATAGGTGCTCCTCTGTGGGTGGAGGAGGTAATGGGTGATCCTCTGTGGCTGAAGGAGGTAATGGGTGGAGGAGGCACGGTAGGTAAAGGTTCGCTAAGTGGAGAAGCTAGGGGTGAGATGGTCTCAATGTTAGCATAAGACTCCTTCGTAGGTGATGTAGGAGATGAAGGGTGTTCTTCTATTGGTGAAGGAACAGTGACGGTTGGTTCAGACATGGAAGGAGGATTTTGGGCTAGGATTTCCTCTATGGAAGGGATGCGAGCTAATTGGGATGCGACAGTGCGTCATTAAAGATTGCGTGAACCTCATGGGTATGGGTATCGTGAGTGGATGTCTCACCGGTTTGATTGGATGAAGGGGCATGATTAGGAAATGGTTTTTTAAATATTTGTAGATTTTGGTTAGGGGCGGCATTGGGATTATCCATAGTCAACTCACCTTTCTAGAGAATTTCTTGGAAAATATTCTTAAAAGTGATACAGTTGCCGTCAATATGACCCTTCACGTGGTGATAGTTACAGAAATCTTATTCCTTATACCATGCGAGCATGGGGTGAGCAGGGTCAAAACTAGTGTGTGGTTTTATGGGTGGAAGGGTGATGGCACCAGATTTGATAAGATTCTCTAAAACAGAAGAGTAAGGTTCCCTAATTGGGGTATATTTTCACTACTCTTGTGCAATTGAAAAGCTTTGAATGGGTGATAGATTAGATGAGGGTGTAGCTTGATTAGACGGATGAGCTGGGCCGGCCTTGAGTACCACTGTATTAGTGGTACCTTTAGCCTTTGAATAATTGGTTGGTGGTTTGGAAGAAGAAGAGGTTTCATTCAACTTGAATGTCAAATTATTATTTCAGTAATTGGATTTTCTTCTCTTCGATGGCCCGAATCTCTAACTTTCGTGCCATAGTGAATGCCTCATCAAATATTTGGAAAGTTTGGAGCTGCAAGGTTGAGGATATATGTCTGGCACAAGCTCGGGTAAAGAGCTCGATGAGTTCAGTTTGTGGCAGTTGAAAGGTAAGTTGATTGATCGAGTTGTGCCAAATGCCGAGCAAAAAAAAATTGCGATAGATTCATCCTCGTACTGACGTGTGGAATATAGATCGGTCATGGTAACTTTCTTGGTGATATTGATAGAAAAATGATCCAAAAAATCTTGGGCTACCTAATTGAATGAAAATATGGAGTGTTTGGGTAACCCACTATACCAATCTAATGTAGGTCTAGTGAGGGACATGGGAAAAGTAAGGCATCATCATGAGCAATCGATAACACCCATGTTTGAACCAATGCAAATGCTATTGTGGGTCTTCCTTACTATTAAATCGGTTGAATTTAGGCATTTCCCAATGCACAGGGTATGAACGGATGGGAATGGATGGGTGAATAGGCTCGTTGCAAATCTCATCCTAAGTGAGAGTGTTGCGGGAGCTGAAATCGATGCCTCCAGTGTTTGCATCTTGTCCATCATCAATTTAATTAGTTCGTTGGTGGGTTGTGATGATCGGATGCCTCCTATAGCGTGAGGAGGTTGGTTTTGAAAATATAATGGGTGTGGTATTCCAGTGTATGTGGATACCATGTAAGGTGGTGGAGAAGAAGGAAATGAAATAGGGGGTATGTACCCAAAATGAATAATAGATGAAACATGCGGTTGTTGGTAGTATGTATATGGGGGAGGAAGGGTCATGGTAACCCTAGTGGTAATAGGGGCTAATGATTGTGGAATGGAAAGAACTACGTTCTGAAATGGGGTAGGGGTCACCGACACTGGAGGTGGGAACGTAGCTACAGGTATGTGTGAGACATGAGGGATGGATGAGGTTGTGTTTGGGGTAATCGTTGAGGGTATGGTGGATGTAATGGGTGCCACAGAGGTAACAAACATGGCAATCATGGGGTATGAAACCTAACTGCGAAATGACTGGGGTAAGGTGGATGTAGGTAGCATGGAGCCAGATGGGGCTGATGCGGAAGTGGGTGTGAGAGTTGGGGATAGATATGGGCATGTCATATATCAACTGACTCGAGGCATCTCGAGTGGACGAATGGGAGAGGTAAAACTGCAAGGCAGTAGGGTTCAGTCAAGGATTCGTGCGAACTCCTCATCTTTGGTAGCGATATTAGTAGGCTAGATAGGATCCATGGCTGGTGATAAAATAGAAGGTGGTGAAGGACTAGGTGGGAGTGGTTGGAAACTGGCATGGAACACGAGGGTGTTCACTTGTCTTGGTCAGTACCATGTGAACCAGTACTGATCAGGTGGGGCTGCTTCTCTGTAAATGGTACATAAAATAACAAGGAAAAAATTGATGAAATTACAAATGGTGGGTGGAATGTGAAATACGATAACCGATGCGATTAGGGAAAATCGGCGTTAGTCGAGGCAACCATCGGTCATTGTATAAAATAGGCAATGAGTAATCATGATACAAAAGGAAAAATCTGACAAGTATGCCAAATCTAGGGATGTGTAAAATGTTAATGGGAAAAAATGATAATTCTGAGAGACTGTGGAAAGTGGAAAAAAGTGAAGTGAGAATGTCCTTCGAGTGGGTTAGCAAAAGGACCTAGGAACCGACATCGATTGAGTTTAACCGATGACGGTCCAAAGGTGACCAATGACCACATTCTTGTGAGATTGAAACAAGATGATGAGAAAAAGTGGTTGTGAATTAAAATTTGATGTGGAATTAGATCCAGTGGGAATGATGGTGATATGGCCCAGAGCACACTCATGTGAAGTGGAATACACCAACTATGATGAGGAGTGTGTAAGGATGAAAAAAAAAGTGATGAACATGATCTTTCACCTCAAAATGCAAATCAAATAGAAACACTAAGAAAGAACGTTCCTAGAGTGCCTATTCTATTACGTTTGTTCAGCTTATGCTATTTGTGTGGACTGACTGTTATGAATAGAATAATATATTTTCTTGGTGAGGAAGGCTTCCTACGAAGAAAGAGTTCTAAAGGGTGAGGTTTTAGGAATGTTATGGTGGGGGTGGGCTTTGCTCTGAAGTATGACTCGACAGAGCAACAAGCTGGGTGCCCACTGTATCGTGATCATGTGATCACCTACAACTTCTTCCAGGTAGGATGTTGTTTAAGAATGTATGTATTTGAATTTTTGTGTGGTTTGGTAAGACTCGAGAGAAAGAGAAAAGGATATAAGTGCTTTTCTACGATTCATTTGTCAACCATCAGTTGGTAATGACTTCCAGTGTATAGGTTGCCCTTAATTAATGTGAGCTAATATAGAAAATTAGAATGAAATGCAATGATTTTAAAACCCAAATCGAAAATGTGAAATTGGATGACACAATAAGATGAATAGGAAGAGGGATGCTCTTTCACTAAAATGTAGAAAACATGAAGAAATGATTCTTTTTAAATACACCAAAAGAAAAGTTTCCTTTAGAGCAAATAGAAAGGAGTGGATTACCAGGAAGAAAATTAGTGTGTACACTTTTAGAAGGGAAACAAACACACAATTTTTTCCTAGGAATGAATGAAATGCAAGGAACCCCTGGATGGGTCCCACCGGTGCCAAAATGTTTCACCTTTTTCTTAGATTGTTTCTTTGAATTGTTGATGAAACAGATAGGGTAATGGGCGTAGGAGGAATACCTGTTCAAATGTCGGTTGATGGGTTGTTGTGCACGTATGAATTCCAAATCCATAGCTGACCATGAGAGCTTCCTTTTGGCTAGGAGGAACTACCTGTAATGAAAGCAAGACCACTAAAAAGAATTAAACAATATGGGCAGTGAACTACCTAGCGTGAGCTAGATCTAGGAAGCATGGTACTTCCTAGATGGACCTCGATCCTTGTTTAAAAAAATTAATTCTCAAGACAAGGTAAATCCTATTGTTATTTTGAAATGATTTAGGTATCTCACTTAAAAACACAATAAGAAAACAAATCTAATCTAATAGGCTAAGCTATAATAGAATCCATGGGTCAAATGGTTGGTTATGGGTTTTGCAGGTCTAATAAAGGTCTCGGGTAGGTCACAAGTAAGTGAGGGTGAGGTAAAATTAGGTGGATAGGACTATGTTTAAGACAGTGTGGGTAAAAACAGAGACCGGCGTCGGTCGGATGATCGACCGCGGTTAGGTATAACCGCAAGCCTTTAGTTCTTGTGAAATCTAAAAATGTCATAGAATGGGGTTTTGGTATCCTTTATAATTGCACAAAGGATTTGGTTGGTCAAGAAGAGGTGTTGGGTGACCTGAATAGGTTTTTACGAGGTTTTGATGGGTCTATGGATGTACAAAATGTTGGATATGGTCAATAGGGAGCATGCTAAACAATGGGTGATAAAATAATGATGAAATGAAATCAACCAACGAAGTATGATGTTATACTTACTTGGATTTCGTTCTGAAGGTCTTAGTGTGAAGGATGGAGGTGCTTGATGATGGGTTTGAAGGGTGCAGTGATCACCAATCAAGAAAAGATTCTGCATGGGATGCATGCACACTCCTCTTTTCCTTGGATAGATCGATCGTCGTGGTAGGGATGGCTATGCGGAGAAGATCTTCAATCTCCTTCGATTTCAGTTCTTTCTCAAATTGGCTCTCTGAAGATGTGTTATCTCTCCGAGATTTCGTTCTTACTCGTCCACATTTCTCCCAATTTTTTTCAACTTGCTTTCAAGTTCCAGCCTTGAGAATAAGGTTGTTTTGGGGATAAAAGGGTAGCAACCGCGTCGGTTTGACTTAATCGCGGCGGTTAGGAGTAATCGACGCGTCGGTCAAGGTGGGATTTACTAGGTTTGTGAAACTTTGGGAGATCCTCTTGATTTCCTCGATCTTGTGTCATTATCCCATAGATTAGACTAGGAGATTCTTGTGAGCATGCAGGAATGTGGCTCGAGGTGTGTAGGCATTGATTTTTAAGGTTTGGGTAAGTCTTAGTTAGTTATGGTAACTTACTAAGAATAGGTCTTAGGGTAAGTTGGCTTGATGAGGTCTCCAGGTGAGGTGCATGTGTGGATATTATCTAAATTAAGATATTTAAATAATAAATATGGTGGGGATAATGAATTAATTTAATTAGATTAATTAAATTAATATTAGTGAGGTGAAGGGGGCCATGGGTAGGTTAATGTGATGAAGGGTGTTTATATGTCAAGGGATGAAGGGGGTGTGTGACCTAATTTTAGTGTCTACACCTGCCCATCCTCCGACTTAGGAAATATTGGGGACAACGATATAGGACAAATTGATCTTCCCGAGTTAAGGAAATATTAAAGGCCCCGAAAAAAAGAAGCCATGGATGCGAGGCCAGCTATGTGAGTGGTCTTGCCCTTACCACCAACTTTTCTGTATTTGTGTAATGCATAGAGTTTGTCTTAGCTACAAAGAACCCACTATGATGAGGACTCCATGTAAATTACAGATAGTGATGATAAGGTGGTGATCCATTTGGACCCAGATTTATTTGAGGACTTGTTTAAACTTCCAGATGTTCAAGATTACGCCACAATTTCATTGAAAAATAGCGGTGGAACACTTTAGGATAAAAAATAAAAGTATGCTCAAAGGTTATGATGAAATCCTATCTGACTAAGAATTTTGCCAAATTACCAAAAACTATACATTGATCGGATTTTATTTAGGAAGTCAACGATCTCATTGTGCTTTTAAGTAGAGTTTTAGGTCTTCCTTTTACAAAGGAATTCTAGGAATGGATGTTTTTGTACATAACAACTATCAAGAAGAATGACGAGTTTATCTATGGGGGAGCATATTAGTAGCAACATTTGCTATCAGTTGGGAAAAGTATCAAAAACAAAGACCTTCTACATGACATCTTTCCTAGTATATGCGATTGCTGCTATGGGAGATTTTGCGGGATTGAATACCAGGGGTGTTCATAGCACCTCCCAAATATACGAGTTTTATCCCCAACTCACTCTGGATGAGGGGAACAAGCATTTCCGAAGAGTCAATGACACTTTCTTCATTGTTGTCCTCTATCGTTTTGACAAAGAACTATATAATCAGAGGGTTTTGATGAGGCTTTCCAAGAGGTTCAAGAATGGGGAGAAATCTACTTTCAGTTTCCCACATACACCTACATTTAAATTCCAGGTTTCATAGGTGCCCCAAGAAAGTTACCAAGGTTCCCTACTGATAAATGGATTCTTTTGGAATTAGTTCAACAGTTGTTGGATTACCATCAAATCCAAAATAAGCGTCACAAGGCAGGAATGAATTTCCATGTTTTGATCGGCGGTATTCTTGCCTAAATATCGACAAGGCAAAAATGTTGATGCGAGAAATGGTGGAGGTAACCCTATGGACCTTTCATCCGTGAGCTAATTTTGATTATTGGGGTAAATTTGGGGAGACAGTCGGTGCGGTGCTCATGTGGCCCGGTTAGAAGATATATGGATTCATTTTAGGATGAATACATCGTGCAACAAAAAGGGATTATGAAAGGTTAACCCTTGATGAAGTTCAACAATTTGGATTGGCTGATGTGCCAAAGGACATGCAGGACAATGATGAGGTCCTAGATTCATCATACAAGAGTGATAATATTGCCAATCAACCACTACCATGGGTTGATTGGTATGTGGAAGAATGCAACAATACTAAGGAAAGGGCGGGACCCATTCTAAAGAGGACTTTCAGTTGGTTGGCCACCTTGGGAATCTCACCCAAAGGGGAAAATCAACCTACAAATACAAGGTCTACATCAGTAATAAACCAACTAACACCCATAAAAGGAAAGAGGTCGACTCAAAGGGTTCCTACTATTCCAAAGAAGATCTCATTTGTGGTTGGTGGCTCATCTCTCTCTAGGTCTGCTGCTCCCAAGATTACAACATCTGCAGTCTCGAATTACAGAAGTAGTTGAAGTCAGTGACTCTTCTAGTGTCATTTAAGATCCATCACATCTTCCCCTTCCTCCATTATCACTTCCAATATCAGTTCTTTCCACTTCCACCATCATTTCTTCTTTCCCATCCCCTTATATGGCCTAGGTATTCTCATCACTTCCAGTTCTATCAGTAGGAAAATATTGGGTCACCCATTTCCTCTTCACTTCCTTTGACACTCCCATTTTCTTCAATTACAACCCCCAACATTGCTTTGTCAATTCCTATGGCTGTCCTTACATCCACACCTTCCATCATTACTACCTCTACTCAAGATATCAACTGACATTTCTAGTGATCTTGCTCTAACTGATGCTTCAGGTATCGGATCTGCTACTCCATCTTCATCAGCTCTAGCCATACCAGAGTGGCTATTTAGACAGACTCCCAAGCAAAAGAAAAAGGTTCCTCTGGGAGATGTTATAGATCTTAGTATATTGGAGTCCATGCCCAAAAGACAAACCAAAAGACCAAGAACCGTATCAAGTTTGAAGGTTAATCCATCTAGAGAGCATGTGATAGAATTGGCTACCCCTGTTGAGGGGAAAACTAAAGAAACAATCACAAAAACGGATTACTGGATATCAAAGTTATCATTGGGGAAGGCTACTCATGAAGGAGCCAAGCAAGATGTACACACACTTGCTCTTAGGGCCATGAAAATACAAGGCCACCAAGGATGAGCTCAAGGCCAGGTTGAGCAGCTCAACTGCATTCTTTGCGTAGAGAGTAACCTAGCCCACTCCATCCACTGACATCTCAACTACTATGGCTATGAAAATTTCATCTACAATCGATGATATTTCTTATCATGAGCTCGAGAAGCTAGGCTAGAAAGCGAGAATAGTGAGTGGATGGATGGAAAGAATCCTACAGGAAGCCAATCCTTTGATCAAGGAAGCCGTTGAAATTTATAATGATTTGCAGGTTGTAAAAATCACCATTGCTAAGATGGACGAATCCTTCTCTGAGGATAATAATAATTTAAATTTAACTTTGGCAACATGGAGTGACATTAGAGAGGAAGATTCTGATTTGCTTCTTTAGGAAGAGGTGATTGATGATGCCTCTAAATTGTTTGAATATCAAAAGGCTATGGAATTCCGGTGTCAAGTATTACAAGATCTGATTAAGAAATTGGAGGAGAAGCGAGTGGAAATTACAGATGCCCTGAATGATATCTTAGAGGAGTTTGATAATGCCAACTACAATTTCTTCAATGAAAATATTGATGCTCTTCCCAAGGACTAGATTAAGGAAAATTTCAAAGATTTGGTGAAGCGGGATGATGACATCACGAAGACTTTCAATAGTGACTCCATTGGTAGTTGGTCTTATGTCAAAATTTCATTGGGAGGCTAAAGAAAGTCACAAATAAACTTTGAAGGTTTCCAACTAGGATCACAAAAGAGATCGAGACAATGGACGTAGTGAATCATTCTACATGTGGACATAGAGATGAAGAAACTCAAGGTGTTATCAAGTGCTTCTTCGAGTACAGACACCAAATGGTTGTATGGGAAGAAGGACAACGAAACTTACGAACAAGGAGATGCAAATGAATCAAGCCAAAGTTGAGCGGCCATGAAAGGATAGGTTCAAGCTCTGGAATCAGTCAAAGTTACAACATTGAATTGGTCAAACTTTTGCAAAAATTTGATATTTTAATAGGATCCGTTCCCTTATATTAATGACATTACTATTTTTAGTTAAATGTTAGTTAAAGGCCCAAATTGTAATGGCTCACCTAGGAACTTATAAATAGTGGAATGCTATACATATTTTTAGAGATTTTGGTGAAGTTACTCTTGAAGCTTGGAAGAGTGATTTTAGAGATTTGTTGAAACCTTTTAATTATATTCAAAATTTCCTTGCACTTGAAGATCTATTTTATTTTGTTGAATGATTAGTCATTGTATGCTTTGTGAATGCGATTCCTTGACATTATTGATTATTTTACCTTTATTTCAGATTATCTACATTTCATATTATGAAAAGAACAATGTGTTACCTTTCATCACTTGTGATAAAATATTTTCCTTATGTTGATTAAGAGTGAATTATTATTATCACTTAAGTGGATATTTGATATGTGCTTGTGATTATCCTCTGGACAAATTATCTGTGTGCCAGTTAAAAGATGATCTTTCTATTGTGTATGTTTAAAGTTTAAAGAAGAAACATGTGCTTCTAGTCTGTGGTATTTTTGTACCATTTCCAAGTTGCAATAGGTGAAGGCTGGACAATGATGAGATCATCCTACCCACATTAACCCTTCTAGAAGTTGAACATCCCTTTTCTTGGTGCATCACCACTTCGAGCATAGATTTTATTTCTTTGCATTCTCTCTCCCCAATCTCATGAAATATTAGCATAGGTCTAGTTATTCATCTTTCTTACATCAGAAGTAGTGTTGTGTTTAGTTTAGGAAGAGGAAGCTGAACTTCTCTGGAGGTTCACCTCAAGCCCAAGTCCCACAGCTTGAGAGGTGATCCCATGTGTCCCAATCACACCGAATGTCATGACTAATTCCCGGCCAATCGGGGTGTAGTGATTTGGAGACAACGAACCTCAACACATAACTTTGATCTTGTAGAGGAGAATCAAAACTAATTTATTCGACAAAACCACTTCATCATCTCTTACTAACAAAACAAGCTTGGAGATTTGAAATCATGACTATCCCATAATATCTCTGCGCATAGATCAAGCATGTCTATTTAACACATATCACCTTGAAAATAGTGGAATCATCAAATTGGATTAGATGAGGTATTTTATGCCTCTGAGATATGTTTTTAGCATGCACCAAGTATTTAGAGTTGAAGAACTAAAATTTGACCACTCAGCTCAAGAAGATGCCTTGAAAAGAGAACGATAATTAACAGAAGAATGCTCATAACTTCTCGATACTTGTATAATTTGGATGTAAATTTTTATAAAACTTCATGCTTAGAGTTTTTTTAAAATTTATTATATGAATTATCCAATAGAGACTTCATATTTTTCTTGTGTCCTAAGAAGATAGAGGCCTCAAAATGCATTTTTCAAGAGGGCAGTTCTAGAAAAAAATGAATGACTCAAAATATCCATTTCAAAATTTGATGAAATTTAACATGGAGTAATAAAATAAATTCCTATACACATTTCATGTGTTTTTATCTATAGGTTTAACTCTAAATCTTTGAACAATCTTAGTTATGTTAGTAAACAATGTTAGTTCTTAAAGCCACTTTCTGTGTACTTTTGAAATTTGACTCTAGGAGCTAAATTGAGTCTTATTTTTCTCACACATGTTGTAAACACTATTCTTAGGCTTCTCCCATGATCAAATGACCATTCCGAACACATGCCGGCTTATCACACCTCATTAGGCATCAAAAACATGCCTAAAAGTGTCGATTACACACTGTGACTCCTACCAACCCGACCTAAAACTTACTTGTAAGAGATCCTAATAATGATTAAATCATCATGTATAAAATGTATAACATTTAAGACAAGCATACCAATCATGTTCAAGCTTCCAATGGACTCTACCTCACCAACCAAACTTGAAGAGCACTAAAAATGTGCCGAACTCTCTCTCTGAGCTTAAAATCTCTTTAGAAGGAACTACCAATCAACCTTCATGTTATTGAATTATTCAATTCACCAATCAAACATTTTTCCATCAATGCCACTTGACATCAATGGCACCATCACTTATAATGAATGGGGTCCAACACTTTCAACACTCAATTTTGAAATAGTTCGAGATAGTGCACTTTTGATAAAAGTGGAGCCAAAATTTTACGAAGGGGATATGTTTTTATGATAAAAAAATATGTGACAAAAGTTCTTGAAATTTTATCCTTGTTCTAAAACAAAGTGGAAACTAAGAAAAATTTGTTCATAGTAAGGGTTTAAAACCAATGATAATGGATATGGAAAAGTTGGCCTCGATGCAAAATAGCTTCCTAGGGATTTTTTTTCAAACTCACCAATATTTGTCTAAGAGATACATTTTTTTAATAATAAATTATAAGTAAAGGACCATTACCCCACAATAAAATTAATGAAAGAGGCCTCATATAAACTAATTTTGGATATTCCTCACTTTGGTTTTACTAGATAAGTGGGTAGTCGGGAACTTTCCATTTCATCAACCAGATTACCTTAATGTAATGAATATTTTGGGCTTCTGTGGTTATCCTCATAATGAGTTTTATGGATTAAGCCAAATAACTTCCCATAGTTTAAAGTGGATGGGTTTTAACCCTTATCCGAACCTATAAATATAGTGTGAGTTGTTATTTCTTATCTTGATTTAAAATGTGATTGTCTTAAACACTGTTCTTTTACCAAGGTAACCTACATAAAAAATAGTAAATTGTTTTGATTTTGGTCTTTGACAAGTGTAAATAATGCTAAAATCAAACAAATATTACTTTTTCATATGATCAAAATGTTAGAAAAATATCGAGGATCTCACTTATTTCTATTTCTCAAGGTCACTCGAAAGTGCAAGAGAAGAGCATACATGGTGTTTGATCAATTTAACAAACATGAAATTTTAAACCAAAATATAACACATTATCCATGATTTCAAATGACAACCAAAATGTTATAAAATTATCCAAAATTGTTTCTAATTCTCAATATCACTCGAGAGCACAAGAGAAGAGCATACACAATTTCAATCAAATTATAGCAAAAAAGAGATTTCCAAAAATATTTGAAATGATAGCACCATTTATAAAAAAATGAAAACCATAATTTTAGAAAAATATCCATAATCATAGCCATTTTTGATTCTCAAGGTCACTCAAAAGTGTAAGAGAAGAGCATATGTGGTGTTGATCAAATTAAAATGAACCTAACGTGCAAAGAAAATGACCAGTTTTAGGAGAAAGAAAACCTAAATTTTTATAAGGTTAAATCCCAAATTTATATGTTCATTATATAGTTCATCTCAATACCTTTCCATCACAAAAAATGGAGTCATTTCTAATTTGGGATAAGAAGTTATAGCCTTGAAAGATAGGTTATGCATACACTCTTATAGTCATAGGAACACACCGTACTCAAAAAATGTCAAAAGAACGTCTTAAAAAAGCTTAAATTTTTCCCACCAAGATCCAATTTTGATAGCAACCCACCTCATTTATACCTTCAAAGAAGACCCAACACTATTAAACACTAACATACACACTCAAAAATTAAGAAATTCTAACAAATTGAAAGAACTAGCATGTAAAATGATATAAAATGAATCTTTTAAAATGAAAACATAAAGAAAACTTGAATTTTTCCCATCAAGATCCAAATTGTATAGAAACCCACCTCATATATACCTATAATTAATAATCAATGCTACCAAACACTAACATACATGCTAAAAAAACAAGAAATTTCAGTACTTTGAAAGAGTTAGAATGTAAAATGATGAAAAATGAAGCTTTTAAAATGAAAACATGAAGAAAGCTTGATTTTTTCGTATCAAGATCTAATTTTGACAGCAACCCACCTCATTTATACCTAAAAATAATACTCAACGCTACCAAACACTAACATACATGCTCAAAAAACAAGAAATTTCAACAATTTGAAAGAGTTAGCATGTAAAATGATGAAAAATGAAGCTTTTAAAATGAAAACATAAAGAAAGATTGATTTTTTTCACCAAGATCTAATTTTGACATCACTTCACCTCCTTTATACCTATAAAGAAGACTCAACATTACCAAACACTAACATACATGCTCCAAAAACAAAGAAATTTCAACAAATTGAAAGCACATGCATGTAAAAATGGGAAAAAGAATCTTTTAAACTAAAAATAAATGAATGTGCATGAGACAAAAGAGTTTCCCACTAGGCGTACCATATGTATGCATGTATTAGATTAAAAATAAGCCATAAAATGAACCTAATACCAAATAGATTCTAGCTTAATCTAATTTAAACAAAATCATCATGATAAAGCATAAAGGAAATGCTTAAATACATGCATGGAATATTAAATCCAATGTGAAATTAAAACATCCTTTGTTGGTTGGATGTTCTTTGACATTTTATATATTTCCTTTTTGAACCGAATCGATGCAACCAAACATGATCAAGGAGTTATTCAAGGAAGAGGAAGAGATCTCACCAATATGGCTTGATTTCCATTTTCTAGTTCTTCTCTTATTAATTTTAGCCAAGTAGAAAGGGGAGATTTAAATTAAGCTTTCAACATAATATGAAAATGCTATTATCAAGTGAAAATGTCTTACAAGGACATGGTGTAAATTAAAACATGGTGTACTAGGTTCTTTATATAGCTTTCCATTTTTGGAGAAGCTTGTTGTTTATCTAATTTTTCATTCTTAATCAATTTAATGGGTTAGTACAAAAGAAAAATAAATAAACTCAAATGATAGGAGTTTACGGTACCTCAAATGTGTGATTTGGATGTACGGGTGCCATGTGAAAGATAGATCCTTGATGTAACTAAATAAACCTGCAAAATAAGAATCACTAGAAAAGAGATTGATTAGATGAGATATGCGGGGTTTTTTTGAACAAAGCCAACTCCTATAAGTTTTACCTTCCTTTCACGGATATAAACCCCCATTTGATAAGAGAAATTGAAATAAAATATGGATAAGAAAATTACATGCGGAATAGAGATATTACAAAATCTGAAAGTAATTGAGGTGTAATCTAGATACTAATTTAATATGAATGAATGCAAATTAAATAATACGTGGTCCGGGTCAACGACGACCTATATTGTGCGAGAGCAGTCAACGGCCACTGGCGGGGTGAATTTGGAGTGTAAGCTAAATATGCAAAATCGCAAGGGTATGGATGCAAAATGGAGCCTATGGATGCTTATAGTTAACTGCGAGAAGGGATTTGGGGAGAAAAAACCATAACAAGCGAGAAAAGAGAGATTTTTAATGGTAGATTGAGGATTAGGACCTTGGTTGATGGTGACCAAGGTCAAATGGCGAGGGACTAGAGTGTTGATACGATGGTTTTAATGCAATAGAGGGATTGGATGGTGGTATTAGCAAGCTGGGGAAGAGACAAAACACATGCGAGAGGATAAAGAAATATTTGAAAGTAGAAAACATAGTTACTGAGATGTTTGAGTTGATAGTAAATTAGGCTAGGTGACAACGATTGTAGCAGAGTGAAGCAAGGGTGAAGAGAAACAAGCTGAAAAGGAAACCTACAAGTAGAAAAATTGATAGAATAACTTGATAATGGAGTCACGAGTGCTATTGGACCTGTACGGTGTTAGATTGAACAAGATAACAATAGAAATGATATAGATAACATAAAAAGCAATGCAAAACCTCTCATAGTTATGCAGATGATCAAAATGAGCTTCTAAGGGCTGTAATAGGATGGCTAAGATGCTATGGTTTGAAGGTTGATTCGTAGAGTGTGAGAAAATCAGGGATGAGTTGCGCTTGTGTGTTTTCTGTCTTGTTTATGGAAAGAGATGAACTTAGTTTAATAGGTTTGATGATGACTAGGCTGGGTCACCTCCGATTATAGGAAAAATTCTCAATGTGGTAGATTGTTGTGATTTAGTCAGGATTTTAGGTTTTTGATGAATGGAAAATATGATTTAAAGCATGTAGGTGGGAATAGGTTATTTAGGGATGTGTAGGAAATAAATCTAGATAGGATAAAAGATAGAAAAGTAGAGGGATGTGGATTTAGAATGAAAGCATCCTAAATGGAAAGTTGATTAGGGCATGTGGGTGGATATTGATTAATTAATTAATTAACGAAGATTAATTAATCAATGTTTATTAATAAAGATTAATAGGTGATGGGATAAATGGGAATTTAATTAAATAAAGGGGATGAATTAAAGGGTCTAGCTAAGACCATAGTAAAATACAAGCATGTGGGAAGACAAGGGTATAGATACTAAATTTAGGTGTCAACATTTTCCCCTTTTTGTTGAGTGGTTTGTGCTAGAAAACTATGAAACAAAAATGATGAGAGATTAAGAGTAAATGAGGATTAATGAAAGGTAAATGATGAGCTACCCTCAAACAAGGGATCGATGATGCATTTAAAAAAAGGTTGATGATAAAGGGTGGGTGGGTGAAGAAAATGGGTAAAATTATATCCAAGGAAAGATTCCCTAAGCAAAAATGGATCATAATAACAATAAAAATTATGGTGGTGACTCCAATATCACATCGGTAGAGGAAAATTACGGTCTCAATGGAGACAGGCTACAATGTTCTATGGGCCGGTGATGTGTGAAGATCACTACAATATGAATGTAATTCATGATGACCAATGGGACATAGGAAAATATCAAAGTATGTGCAACTACATGTGAAATCCTTCAAATCCTTCAGATGAGAGGAATCAAGTGAAAAGGTATGCATCCACAAGGGACAAGGATGATAAAAATATGGTGCCCCAGAGAGCAAAAAAATTGAGAAGGAAAAATGAAAAATCGGGTGGTGAAATAATATTCCCTAAGGGGAGCAAGTATGGCCATAAAGGTGGACTTCATACGCAGATTGGATAGGATTTTAAACAAAAATGCTCAAATGAGGAGTATGGCCAAAAAGGTGGACTTAGAGTGTATAAAGGGATAATTTAAAATTCTCGGAGGGAAAATAATTATGGCTATGAATGTGGAATTTGAATGAGAATATGGTGCCCCTAAAAGGGAACAAATATGGCCAAAATAGTGGAATTCAAGGGTAGAAATGTAGAATAGAATAGTTTAAATAAAATTCCCAAGGGAGGAATAAATATGGCCTCAAAGGAGGAATTGAATGTTAGAGAGATTGAATAAGGTTGGATGAGGTGTAGGATAAGATGTGACTTAACAATGGCGACCTATGGGTATGAATGACACTACATCATATCAAGGAACACATGAGGAAAATATGCCTCTAACTACATTGGAGGTAAACAAGAAGGGGATCCAGTAACACAAGGCACATGCAACCAAAATAAATGTTAGTATAACCAACGATAGTTAGTTATATCAAATCATCAGAAGGAAATGTGGAAAAAATTAACTTATAAACCTAATGTCAACACAATAAAGGGGTTTGATATGTAACTTGTACATGGGAAGAGGGTTCTCTAAAAGTAGTGTTCCCTAAATCTATGCCCCAACTCTAGGAAGGGGAAAGAGAAAACTGATCAATGCGGGAAGTTTTATAGAAGAAAGATTATCAATGCGGGAAGCTTTCTTAGGATGCTAATAAAATGGAAGGATGGTCAATGTGGGAAGCCTTCAATGCCATGAAAAAAGAGTAGCCATCCTTCAAGGGTATGGTCTACTTTATACATAATATATGATAGCCTTCCTTCAAAGGGGATTGGTTTATTTCTTTTGATTTTGATTTTATTTTGATTTCTTTTTCTTTTTTTTTTTCTTTTAAATGTTTTTTTTTTTTTTGAACAACCTTTTTGAGGAGTAGTCTATTTTTAATAACTTTACATGGGGAAGATCTAGGAATAACTAGGTAGACCACTTAAAAGGGGATAATGAATGTACAAGAGACATCCTTGGACCCTTGTATGGTTCCAATAGGTGAATAAGAGGGTGATGGATGTAATGATTGCGGAGTTCTCACCAAGAAGGGAGAACCTATCCATAAGGAAAATGCTATGGGAAGATCCATGGTGCCCATATTTAAGATCATATCTAGGAAGTGACGATAAACCACATAATTCCAAATCATCACAATGAGAGATGGAAAAGGCTAAGATGGAGGAATGATCTAAAGATATGACTAAGAGCTCACTTTGGAAGACATGCTAATAGTAGAATGGTCACAAGTGCTATAATGTGTTAAGAGGTTCCAATTCTGGTTTACCATCAAGGATGCCAAATAATAGGATTCCACCCATACTTATGACATGATAATGTATGATCCAATATAGTTAAGGGAATTTTTTTGTGTTGGATCCTTTCTAGAGTAGTAATGCGATTTATGATAGATAAAATGATAGCTTGCAAGAGATTTGACACAATGAGATGAATAAGAAAAGATAAAAACTATACGCTACCTTTTTAGAAGTAGGAAGCGAAGGAAACATGCATCCCTGAGTAGATGGATATAAAAAGTGGACTTAGGATGAAGGTAAAATGTCTCTCAATGGAGAGACAAATATGGCCACAATGGTGGAATTTGGATGAGAAGATCAAAAGATTAAAATATGGCCACAAAGGTGGACTTTGAATGAGATTAAATGGTCCCTAAGGGAGGGAAAACTATGACCACAATAGTGGATTTTGAAGATATGGTCCCCCTAAGGGAAGGATGAGGTGATAAGAAGATTTGATTTAGATTGAATGAGTTGGATGAAGATTGGAAAATATAGGCAACTCCTTAGCGATTAGAATGAGAAATACACTTTTCAAGTAATGGCCACAAAAGTGGGCTTATATTTAATTTGTAAGTGGATTGATCTTAGAATAAATTACCCTAGCATGTATGGACACGAAAGATGCAAGGGTATCAAAAAGAAAGGGAGGATGATCCCCCAACATTTGGCAACTTAGACGTAGATGAGATAATGAATGTCGAAGGAGTTTAGATGGGATCATCTTAGATTTAGATTGATATATGGTTGGGGACCACAAGGGTGATTGGAAAGATAAATAGTATTAATGAAAAAAGGGGGACCTTCATGTGTAGGAGATATGTTAAGGGATGATGTGGATGGAGGATTCTTAGGAAACCCAATGGATGGGACACAAATTGGATTGGTTGTGGATGGAGAAGGATGTTCCCTCTGAATGAGGAAATCATCTTTCTCAATAAGGTCATAGATGATGGTCTCGAAAGGCCTTACAATGCTCAATGTCATGACCTAGGGTACGATGATAAGCACAAATGCAAGTGTGATCAAACCATGACGACTTCTTACTATTAGGATTAAAATCTCTAATGGGAGGAAGCGTGATGGAAAATATTTGATTAAGTGTCGAAATATGTTTGCATAAGACCCAACTGAAGTGTTAAGAGGAAGATAACTCTTGTGGGTTTTAATAGGATGTTTGGGCTTAGGTGTAGATGTAGATTAGATGGGTAAATTAGGCATATTGAAATATGAATCAACTTTGGGAGGAGAGTTAGATTGTTTGGATTGGGATTTATTATTATGAGATGTCTTAGATGAAGGGGTGACCCTAAAATAGATGAGGGTGTGCTTGGGATAAATTTTAAAATGTTGGAACATAGGAGAGATCTGGGTATAATTTCTTATGAATGTGAATGGGAGACTTTTGGGGATGTTTACCAAGTCATATATTTTGATCGAGAAAATTTACCCTTAGTGGAGATGACTATAATTTTAACCAGTGGATCTGAAGATGTAGGTAGGGAGATTCAAGATTGATTGATTGATGTATAAATAATTGATTTTATAGAGGGAGAACAAATCCCCATTGTGTTTGTTTTTGGTGGAGGTTTTTGTTTCAAGGGGTATCATTTATATGTTTGCAAATCGAGAGGATGTGATTGGTGCGGTAGTGGATACAAATGTAGATATAGGAATGGATGTTTGAGAAGGAGTGGGCATAAAAGATTGGGATGAAATGGATGATGTAGTCATATGTAAATATTTAGGTACATACCTCTAAATGGGTGTTGGAATAGGTGTAAGTTAGGTTGTAGAAATACATGTGGTATAAATAGGTGTAGTTGGGATTGATTTGGAAGTGAGTGATGTAGATTCAATGTGTTTGATGAAGGAATAAACGTGAGAGATTGGGATGTAGTAAAAACAAGTATGGTTGAGATGGTTATAGCCATAGGTGATGTGGATGTAATAGTAGGTGTTTTTGATGTAGATGTGGGTACAAGAATAGATGTGAGATATGTAGAGATAGGTGTGTATATCAATGGGGCCAAAATAGGTGCTAAGGATGAATCTGATGTGATAGATTGGGGCATGATCAAAGTGGATGAAGTAGGGGGTATAGTCAAAGTTTATGTGGATGTGGTAAGGGTAGGAGAAGGTATAGGTATAGGACAAGTAGTAAAATTTGATATAGGTGTGATAGTTGTGGATATGATAGGTTCTAAATAAGGAGTGGGAATAATGTATAAGGTAGGAACATGCGGAGTCATGATGAGATGAGATCTTGATTAATGGTGTTAATGGTGTGAGCATTTGGTAGTTGAGATGTAGAAGGGGTGGCTTGATTTTTTGGTGGTTGATTAGGAAAATATTTCTTAATTATATTGAGGGGTTGGCTAGGTGAAGCGGTGGAGTTGTCTATTTGGATATCCCCCTGATTTATAAGTTGTTGGATGTGATATTTGAAGGAACAAAACTTCTCAATGTCGTGACCTTTGACTTGATAATATTTATAATAATGGGCTTTGATACCAAGTGGGCTTGGGTCATGATTCATCCACGGGTCGTATGGGAGGAAGTTGGATGGAGTATGCTACTATCGAATTGTCAAATACCGAACTATAGGATTCCCCTAAGGGGGTATAGTTAGGATATGGTCTAAAATATCTTTGTGAAGACTCCATGTGAGAGGGAGATGTGGATGGGGATTGAACCATGATGGTATTGGTAGTAGTTTTAGACTTATCGCTATGTGTAGTGGGTTTGATGAACTTGGTCTTGGGCTTGTTTGATTTAAGTTTGAGTTGGCCTTGCTCAAGGGCACGAGTTTGATTTTGTGAGCCATGGTGAAGGATTCTTCAAATGTTTGGAAAGATTGGATTTGCAATGTAGAAGAAATATGCTTCACACAAGAACGTGAGAAGATTTTGATGAGTTTAGTTTGTGGAAGAGTAAATGATAGTTGGCTTATAATGCCACACCATCAAGTAAAAAATATATGATAGAATCATCATCAAACTATTTAATGGTGTATAAGTCATTGATAGTGATTTTACGTGCAATATTAATCAAAAAATGCTCTAGGAACAATTACGTGAGCTGGGTAAAGGAGAATAAGGAATGTTGAGGAATCCCATTGTACCAATCCAATGTTGGACCGACCAAGGATATAGGGAAGGTGCAAAACATAAGTTCTTGATCATGTGCGATAAGGTAACATGCATGCTTAAATGTGTGGAGATGTTATTAGGGATCTTCCTTTACTTAAACTTGGTAAACTTGGGAAGATCCCAATGAGGAGGGTAAGGTTTGATTGGAACTGACAGATGAATGGGTTCATTACATTTTTTTCATAAGATAATGTAACCTTGGGTCCCAAGGTAACAACCTCTAGACTAGCCAACCTATTCATTAGGGCATGAATAGGATTGTTTGATGATCTTTGTTAGGATTGTGATTTTATGGGATGAAAATTAACTTGATAAGGTAGTTGATAATTTTGGATGTGCGTGTGTTTGAGGAATTTTTGATAAGGATTAATATAGTCATGGGTTGTGATTGAAAAGGTGGTTTGTTGAAATGATTGATGTTGAGATGGGAACATGATATGATTGTTAAGATGAGACAAGTTTTTGTGGTAAAGTGATGAGTGAGGATATGTGTGTTAAGAGGTTGAGATGGTTGGATATGCATACTAGTAGCAGATGGAATAGAGATAGAGTTGACATAAAGTGACATGGGTGGAATGGGATCCACCAATTGAGTATATTGATAGGATTGAAAGATTGTGGGAGATTTATGAAATAAGAAGTCATACATGGGGCTAGAAGGAGGTCCAAGAGTCTCTAAAGGAGGGAGATGGGGGTGTAGTTGGTCTAGAAAGGTTGGATTGATGAGAGATACAGGATTGGTTTCAAGATAGGGATGATTTTGGATGACATGGTCCTCAAGAGTGCAAGGCCATGTTGACAAGGGGTTGGGAAACCAAAGGTGTGGTCTCAAGTTTAGAATATTATTGGGAAGGATCATTAAAGGAAGGGATGTCATTGGATGGAGTGGATTGTTGTGTTACCTCAACTTGAGGAAGGGTAAAAATAGGCATGAAATAGGTGAACATTTGTTTATGTAATTTGTTAACAAATAAATCAAGTAATGAGTTTATTATTAACATGATTAATTAATAAATGTGAGAAAAATAAAAAGGGAGGTGGATAATAAAGGTACCTAAGGAAATGAACATCTAAGGATGGTTTCAATATTTTTGGCTTGGGAGAGTCTCAGAAGCTTCCTATTAGGTGATGAAATCCCAGTTAATCTACCGGTAGGATGTTGTTTTGATGTGTTGATTGGTTTGTGAGTTTTAGGTTGTGTGTGAGGAGGGTGAGATGTAAAGGTTAACCCCTATTTAAACTATTGTGATCAAGTAGAATGCAAAAAGAAAGGTTCTTTTAAAAATCAAATCAAGTGTGATATTTTGATGAGGACACACACAAGAAAGGGAAATATGATGCAGAAAGGAGAAAATAGGGAAAAATGAGGAATACCTAGATATAGATTTTCCTTTTTATCTGAAATTTAGGGAAGAGCAATCCAAGCAGCCAAACCCAACACGAGCAAGCAAAAAGTGAAGCCTTGTGCTGCAATGTTAGTAGAAGACAGAAGAAGCAAAAAATAGAAAGAAATACAAAAGGATAACCTAAATGGTTCTCCGTCATGGGCATGCCGAATGTTTATCTAATTTTTCATTCCTAATCAATTTAATGGGTCAATACTAAAGAAAACTAAATAACCTCGAATGATGGAGGGTTTAAGGTACCTCAAATGTGTGATATGGATGTATGGGTGCTAGTGAATAATAGATCCTTACTACAACTAGATAAACTCGTAAATAAGGATCACTAGAAAAGAGATTGATTAGATGAGATATGCAGGGTTTCTGAAAAAATCCAGCTATAAGAAGTTTTACCTTCCTTTCATGGATGTGAACCCCGTTTGATAAGAGAAATTGAAATAAAAGATGGATAAGAAAATTACATGTAGGAATAGAGATACTACTAAATCTAAAAGTAATTGAGGTCTGATATAGATACTAATTTAATCAATAAATTCAAATTAAATAATACTTGGTCTAGGTCGATGGTGACCCGACTATGTAGAGGTAAGTTGAAAGCAACTCAGGAGGGTGGATTTGGAATGTAAATTGAATAGGTAGAGCCCCAGGATCTGGATACAAGACATGAGCTTGTGGATGCTAGACTTAGACTGCGAAGGGATCTAAGGGAGAAGAAACTAGAAAATGATAGAAAACAGAGATTAGAAATGGTATATTGAGGATTAGGATTTAACTCATATTAAGCTTGGAGATCTATCAGCCATATGTGTAGACATTTGAGCTCACACGTGTCAGCTTGGAACTTCATTCTATGTAGAGGCATTGTGATCATGCAACAAAATGATAGTTGAAAACCATTGGCATTTGACATCGTCGATATTCATTCTCGTGAAGAGGCCCATTATAGCCGTGCAACACGTCATCAACGGGAGGATTTGTACGCGTGTAGAGGTATCAACTGTACAATGAGCTTGAATTCACCATTATTGAGATCATGAGAAATAATCTTGGATCGTCGTTTTGTGTAGAGGAATTATGACCATGCAGCAAAATGGTAGCTGATCATCGTGGACGTGACATCTTTTGAAGTGTAAGACCCTACAAAGGTGAAGATGTGGTGATGTTTTAGTATTACTGAAGTGTAAGACCTCTTGAAAGGAAAATGTAATAATACATATTTTTGGGTGTTTTTAAAGTGTAAGACCCCTAGAGGGAAGATGTGGAAATATCTAATTCCATGTAGACTATATGTTGCTGAAGTGTAAGACCCCAGAGGGCAGATGTAGTAGTATATTTCTTCGTGTTACCAAAAATTAAGACCTCAAAAGGCAAATGTGGAATACAAGCATCAGGGATTGTCAAAGTGTAATACCCCTAGAGGGTAGATGAGGAAATCAAGACAAAGGAATAATCATGGTGGGACCATAACCCACAGGGCCAGAGATCAAGACCAAGAGTATTCAAATTCAGGATAGGGTGGAAAAATGTTCTAGTAAGCTTTTGGTGGAACAAAATCCTTTCCCATTAGGGAGGTGTGATCCGGAGGAAAGTGTAGAGGAAAAATGTTCCCTAAATCTCCCAAGATCAACACGATAAAAGATCACTTTGAGATCTTTCCGTCGACTATTTGAACATCGAAAACAAAGTCCGTATGTGCAAATGGTGGATGGTCAAAGCTCAATGATCAAATTTCCCTAAGCGGGACTAGGTCAACTAACAAATTACAACTCAGTGGCAAAAATAAAAAAATGAAGGGTTGTTCGAGTTGGTTGTAACCTTGATCTTCGATGAGTGAGAAGTTTGTCGCAAGAACAAGAGGCTCAACTTTTGTTACGGAAGGGAGCTCGACCACCGTGAGCTCTATTTTATTATCGCCGATGAGATGGGTCCTCAAGCCACCACGAATTCGAATTTTCTCGATATGCTTATTGAGGAGTGATAAGTGGACTATACCTTACTAATTTGCATTGCGGGTTAATTTGAGCTCGGTGGGGTGGTCACCTCCTCACTAAGTTGACCACATTGATTATCCACTATACTCGGCCTATCTATTTTCCTCATGATTCGAGTTAAGACTTAATATATTGTTCAAGATTATATTGTTACCTCGGTGTATGAATTAGTGATTATTCAAACCATATAGCTTATAACTTCCTATATATATTGCAGCTATTATCACATGTTCGAACCACCTTATCATCTACTAGCTTGGGCCCTTTTCCGTATGGCACAATGAATGACAAGGACTATGCAACGCAACTCACTGTATCCGTATCCATGCTTATCACTTATAATTTGACAACCTCAACAAATAGTGCACAACTAGCTATCCACATATATGTGGCCAAACAAAAGGATTCAAAGGCATGACCGGAGGCACGTGAAAAATGGACGGTCGAGCCTATTTTAAAATGCAATCCCGCCATCCATGCTAAACATGTGGGATATAGCCCACGGAAAATACAAATGGTCCACACCAAAATCATAGGTGGGATTTGATCCCCCGACCTCTCCATTACAAGCAGAGCAGCCTCACCATCCCGCCTATATAGGCGGTTGTGATGAGATGAGAGTGATAAGCCCTATATACAATATTTGTGGATCGCTTTGGCCTATATAAGGGCCCCTCTCCCATTCTATACACACAATTGGAATGTGATGGGCTAAGCTTTATTAAAAGCATATTGGTGGCTATGAGATTAATATAGTTTCAAACTATATTATAGTCCTTGATTTAATTAAGGCCTAAGAGAAATGCAATGAAGGCATTAGGTTTTTTATAAAGGAGCCCGAGGAGAATATTAAGAGCTTCCAAGTTATTTCAATAGGCCTTATATTTTTAAAGGCAATATTTTTGTAATAAAGTCCTATTTAATATTTTAATAGGAAAATATTGGGGAGCTAAGTCCTATTATTTTAATAGGAAAATTGTAAAATTGGGAGTTATTGGAAACTCACCAATTGGCCCATAACACCACACTTTTATTTGCGAAGCCTAGAATTGTTGACCAGAGAGCCATAGGGCATCTTGCGAATGTCTGGAAGGCCGATCAAGTTTTGTAGGATTATTGGGCACCAGAAGGTGGAGGACAGATCGATTGATCATCGGTGTTCTTTGAAAGGCTTGGAGCACTTTATAGGCAAGTAAAGTTCCATTAGGTTTTATTGTAAGAAATAACATTGTACTTACAAATTTTGACTAGTGGAATGGTTCAAAAGAACCAGGGACGTAGGATATTGCTAAACTCTATAATCAATCTATGTGCAATGTCATTTATATTCTTGCATTATTTTGGATTGTTTTACTTAAAACAAAGTAAATTTTAATGGTAATTTTTAATAATCCTATAGGGGTCCGAAAGTAAAAAAATTAAATTTTTGACCTAGATTTTCGATTCAGTATAGATACCAAAGTTAGATGTCTACACTTGTATCCTAGCGAATGTGAGATAAAGGTAAATTAGAATTAGAAAGGTATATGTATGATCATAAGAGATTAATTAGAGATTATCAACTCATGTGAGTTGGGGTGATTTAATTAATCAACTAGGATTAATTAATAGGCTAAATTAAGCTTATATAATCCATTTGGAGATGATTTAGAAGGAAATTAGAAGAATTTGAAGGGTGTGAAAGGGGATTTAACTAATAAGAAGGTTTATTAATTAAATACAAGATTGAAAGGATTAATTAATCAATAATGGCTAATTAATTAATTAAAAGAGAATTTTACCTAACGAAGTGACATTAATTGACATTCGTGATGCGGTTTGAAGCTATTTAATTAATGAAGTGTCGTTAGTTGGTCGAGATGAAGGGAAACATTAGCTAATAAGTGGTAAAACACTAATTGTAATGAAATGAAGAGAAAGAGGATAATTAGTGCAATTTTAGCATTAAAATTGCGTAGTCGATTTAGGTGACTATAGTATTGAATACACATTTATTTTATATTAGAAATATTTTAGTTTGTTTTATTTAACTTCAATATACAAGGAAAATGTATGTTATAAATAATAAATAATATTATAAAAAATAAATGTTATAAAGTTTTTTTATTCTTATAGTAATAATTATCTACAAGTTTATTAGAAAATCAAAAGAAAAGGCATTAAGTTTTTTAGATTAATTATTTGCCTTTCAAAAATTAAGGTTTTATTGTGTAAAACTAAGTTTAATTTTTTCCAAGAAAATTATATAAATTATAAAATTGTAAATAGTGAAATAAACTACTTTTTGACATTTAATTTTTTGATTTAATCTCTCATGTATTTTTTTGTTGTAGTTGAATTGGTATTTATCATTGAAAATGGTCAAAACGACCAATTTTTCAATGGATAAATCACAACTACTTAATGGGACTAACTATAACATTTAGTGAGTTAGGATGAAAGTAATTTTCATGGAAAGAAAACTATGGGATCTCATCACCGGTGTGGAGAAAAGACCCACGAAAGACAAGAAAACCCCGAAAACCTAAGTACCTTCTCCCAAAAATCCCAGGAAGCCATGTCGATCCTATTACAAAGTATAAAACATGAGTTCTTACTACACATAGGACACATGGACTCCTTCACCGATGCCTGGAAACAACTAGAAATGATGCACAAGGTAGGGTAAGTGCACCAAGATGGTGGACAAAAAAGGGGTCATAAGTGGACGTCATATTGCAAAAACAACGAAATCTCAACTTGTAGGGATTATTAGCAATATGCGCACTCAAAATTAGAAAAATTTATATAAATATGAATCGTAGTATCCGAATCTAGTTTCTAAAATACTAATTTTTTTAAAAATGGACAAGTTTAGCTATATTAAACACTTAAAATTATATGACTTGGTTTTGTTTTTGAAAAAACCTATAAGATTGTAGTCCGTTTGCCCAGCGATTTGGATGACCAAATCTTGTTATTTTTTTCCTTTAGTGAAAAGTTATATGTAGTTGTCTATCTTGGGATGGATTTTATTTTGTATTTTTGAGCAATATTTTTTTATGATTTTTCTCGTGAAAGTGGTCTAAAAATATTTAGAAAACGAAGCGCTTTCCGTTTGCCCGCCATAACTATATCAAAAAATATCGAAATCAAATATTTTTTTAACGTGTATAGAATTTCTCCACACTTGGGATGGTATAAGTTTTATCACATTTTGATAAGCGAAACAAAAGTTGCAGTCTTAAATGTAGACATGAACATTCACGGGAAAAAATATCTTAAAGACCTATTGTTAGTAAAAAATTATAAAATGATATTTATCTTATTCTATTCACTTTAAAATCAATATTTCTACGAAGCTAATAGTCCCCCTACGTGATGGCACCATTTTTGTGATTTTTTTTTAGTTTTTAGCATGGTTCAAGTTTGTGGAAGAGAAAATTTGAAGTTTTTTGACCCTTTACACTTCATAATGACCTCCCATAGATTTGGTTGGGGTAAAAAAATTTCCGAGCCTTAGGGTCATATTTGATAATACGAGATAAAACCGCGATCGCAGTTTACTAACCACAATTATGGATTTTTAAACAAGAACCATGATCTTGCTTTATAAACTATGAGCATAGTTTATAAAGCGCGATCGCAGTTTCATAAATCATATTTATATGCATCCCAATGTTCTAATTACCATGTGATTTTCTTGTTTGAATTTATCGTATGAATTACTACGAAATTTTACCATTTTCTACACGTTTTTTATCACCGAAAGTAAAACATCATGGGAGACAAGAAATGAAGTCAAAAAAGGAAGTCATTAAGTAAAAAAGCACCAAACAAATTAGAGGCAAACATATTTCAAAATGTTTGAGCTTAATGCGGAATCTTCATGAATCAAGAAGAGGTTCATCTTCAACCCCTACTATTGTAAGCAATGAGGAACCAGGTAATGTTTCTACTTGTCAATGTTGAAGTTGAATTAAATAATCATGATGAAGATGTTTTTAATGTCAATATTGAAGAAGAATTAAATACTCGTGATGTAGCAAATGTTGAAATTGAAGGAGACAATGAAAATGTGAATAAAGAAATTCAGGTTGAAACTGTAGACAATTTTTTTTGACAAAAACACCTCCTAGGATTTTCTCGTAAGAAACCTAATTATTTTATTGAAATTGATGAAAACATTTTGAAACCAATGTGTGACAAACTTTCTAAATGAAAAATCAGAAGAAAAGCTACTGAAATTTGGGATAATCATTAAAATTTTAAATGATTCCCAAAGATGTCAGTTGTTGGTTAGTTTGATGAAATTGAATAAAATGAGACCTACATTAAACACCTTAGGATTGACAACATCTAATATATGTGGTCAAACCTCTACAATTTTGAAAACCTTCATGATGCATATCACATTGTTGGTGTCAAGAGATGCACTAGGGATAGTAATATTGTTCATCGTGTACTTGCTACTAGTGTTGTAAGTGAATCAATAAAAAACAACATTTGATTACGTAAACAAGTCGAATGTTGCAAGTTAATCGAAAAACTCTAATGAAAGCAATTGAAAGACGTAATATCCTTCAATCACTCAATAACACCAATTTTTGGGCATTTTCTGCTAGAGCACCGTGTAAGGACAAATATAATACGATGCTATAAGAGAAGTTGTTATTCAATTTTAGCATGATAACAATAGAGTTTCACCTAATATAAGAGATGTTGTAAAATGGAGAGTTGGTTCTATTAATTGTGAACCACATCCAAAGCATTTCTTAGATATGACTCAAACTCAATTTTTTCATAAGTTTGAACAACATCATCTAGAAATTAACATTAATCAACATTTTTTTGAAATGTTAAAACCATTCTATGTGAAAATCAACCACACTCACACCACTTGTGGTAGGCAACATGTTGAATTTTCTATACATTATGCTAAATTTTTATGTATTCGTTCTATTTTACATTCGAAACTATGTTATCGGAATGTGGTGTTCAAGTTCCACCCATATCTTCCAGGATTTCATTCCTACGATATTTTGTGAAAAAGAAGTTGGACATTTTTTTTATAGTCAAGATTGTTTAGATGGAAGTTGTGATACATGTGGTGGATTACCTAAATTAGAAAGTTGCATCCATGAGCAAATTGAAGGTGTAATAAGAAATAATTTAGTTGAGTTTGATAAATATAAATCAGTTGCATACCAGTTGAAAGATGGAAAAGAGTCTAAACGGTGTGAGTTAGTTATAGAACAAATGTCTATTTTTAATTTATGAGAAAATTTAAGGATCAAATTGTTTATAAGTATGCTAGGCATACACACGAGCTCAATGGTTGGATGCACGATTCAAGATATGCAAAGACACATTTCCTATTGGTTCTATTATTTCAAAGGTGGTCAATTTTGTAGAGAATTACATATTGCAACCACAAATGGAGGTTCAATCACAATATTACAACTCAGTACAAGTTGCCATTTTTGTGCATATAACATTTATACATTCTCCTGATAAAGATGAAGAATGATCAATTTTTTAAGAGAGTACCACTTTTATATCGTGATGATTGTACTCATTCTATTGAATTTGTGTAAGGGTGTTACCAGTTATTTTATGGAAACTTGTCTAATAGGGACATCCACTTCAAATAACATTATATATGGTCGAGATAATTGTATGTATCAGTTTAAGAATGAATGAATGTTTTATTAGATGAGCATGATGCATGTCAAGATGGGTGTGCAAAATATTTAGAGTTTCACTAAAAATTTGACATGGAAAAGGAGAGCATGACGGTGCGGGGGCATGTGTGAAAAGAGCTCTTACAAGAGAAGAGTTGAAGTACAAGAGATGGTGCTAAATTTCAAGATGTAAAGAGCATAGTGGAATGGTGTATTGACAATATGGCCCAAGGTTCTTAGGAATTTTCCATGATTCTCGATATTTTTGGTTGAGAGAGGAACAAAAAATTACTAACTATGAGGATTATATGACACTCACTAGGTCTAGTGATATGCACTCATTTTGTAGCTTAGACGCTACTTCGTGGGCCACATGGACAAGAAAGTTCACATGTTTTTGTGCATCTTGTATCAAATTTGTCACTGTTGAGTATGATTCACAAGAACAGGTGAATGGATGGATTTGTAGGCCTCTAACTCCACTTCCTAGTTATCAACCTCCACAAGCATTATGACTTGTTTTTGTAGATGAAGTTGCAACATCCAAGGACTTTGATGAAATTTCAATTTTGGTGTGATAAGGTATTTATGGTTATTTACAATTTTTGTATTGAGTTATGTCCATTGAAATTTTAATATGTACAATTTAAATTTGAGTTGAAACCTTTTTTTGTAGGACATGTTTTGCAGTTATTGCGACATAAGACAATGAAGAAGGAACAAACTCTTTCTTATGTCGTTACATCGAGAAATGAAAGAATTTGACTTCTCCTGTTATAGATGGTGAAGATATTGAGTACCGTGACAGGGTCAGTGGTAGTTACTGGAACTTGGCTTTGATGGTATCCATTAAAAAAATTCTCCATTTGGGTGTTTGAAGACTTTGAGACACACAGGAAAATACTCTTGTATTTGCATCTAGTTCTAGCAACAAATATTCAGCTGTATAGATATCGAGGAAGGCCTAATAACAAGATTCTTTGGAAGGTTCGAGAGTCATATCATGAAGCAATCTTGTCCACTATTTAGAGTATATCCGATCCTGATGGTTCATTGGAATGAATTTACAATGCTCATGTCTAGTATATATAATTTCTTTGGTATATATAAATTTGTTAGTTAGATAAATTTAAGTTCATATATTTTATTAAATTTGTGTATTTTGTATATATTTAGTATGATTTTGATTTGAAACTTAAATTTTTTGACTAACACTTTTATATGCGAGTTAGTGGTGCCGAAAAGCTTCCACCTTCACGTGGTTGAATCTGTTAGTAGAGAATTATAAATTCTCGAAGCCAAGAGAAGCTTTCATTATTTTACAAGAAAAGAGCAGCAATTAACAATGATTTATGTACTGTGGAGGGGGTTCTTGCTCGGAGGAGGTATCCCAGAAGGACACGGAGCTTAGAGAACCAAAACAATTCCTCCCAAGTGTTTACAAGAGCATCCCTATATGTGTGCACATTTAGTTTGGTGCCACGACCCACTATTTGCAGAATATATCATTTGACAACCTTACACTGTCTCAAAGTACACTATTAGGTGCATTTGCAAACAATAGGGCAACGAGAGCACCAATTGGAGAAGGAAAAAAATGAGACCGGATATTGTAGAGGGTCCCTACACTGAGGTGTAGGATTAGATGACACATCTCTAAGTGCCACGGAGTCTACGTAGCCACCCATCAAAGTTGATCAATTTTTTGGTCTAAGAGCTCTTAAGGGACTATGCCCGAACGAGGTAGCCTGGAAGCAACGATGTTGTCCACACTAAAAATACACCTCCTCTAGTGTTCACCAAGCTACTCAGATGTGTCGGTGTAGTCGGTTTGGTGCCACGACCCATCGTGTGCAAAATATACCATTTGACAACACTTTACACTGTCTCAAACTACACTATTCAGCACATTTACAAATAATAGGGCAACGAGAGCACCGATTGGAGAAGGAAAAAACTGAGATAGGATATTGTAGAGGGTCTTTATGCCAAGGTGTAGGATTAGACGAGGCATCTCTAGGTGCCATAGAGTTTGCGTAGTGAACCCATCGTCGAGTTGAATGATTTTTTGGTCTCAAGGCTCTTAAGTTGAAGTTGAATGATTTTTGGTCACGCACCAAAATGACACCTCCTTTAGCATTCACCTAGCTATCTAGATGTGTACGCATAGTTGGTTTGGTGCCACGACCCACCATTTGCAAAATATACTCTTGTTTGTGACAACCTTACACACTGTCTCAAACTACACTATTTGACGTTTACAAATAATAGGGCAGGAGAACCCTAATTGGAGAAGGAAAACATTGAGATAGGCTATTGTAGAGGGTCACTATACAAAGGTGTAAGATCAAATGAGACTTCCTTAGGTGCCATGGAGTGCGCGTAGTCACCTGTCGAAGTTGAATGATTTTTTGGTCTAAGGGCTCTTAAGGGACTATGCCCGAACGAGGTAGCCCGGAAGCAACGAAATTTTCACTCACCAAAACAATACCTCCTCTAGCATTCACCTAGCCACTCGGACATGTCGGGATATTCGGTTTGGTTCCACGACCCACCGTTCGCAAAATATATCGTTTAATAGCCTTACACTTTGTCTCAAACTACACTATTCGGTGCATTTACAAACAATAGGCAACAAGAGCACTTGATTGGAGAAGGAAAAAAGCTGAGATAGACTATTATGGAGGGTCCCTACATCGAGGTGTAGGATTAGATGAGATGTCTCTATGTGCCACAGAGTCTGTAAGTAGACGCCTATCAAAGTTGAACATTTTTTTGGTCTCAAGGCTCTTAAGGGACTACACCCGAACGAGGTAGCCTGGAAGCAACGGCGTTGTCACACATTGAAATGATGCCTCCTCTAGTGTTCACCTAGCCACCTAGATGTGTCGGTGCAAGTCGGTTCGGTGCCACAACCCACCATTTGCAAAATATACCATTTGACAGCCTTATACTGTCTCAAACTACACTATTTGGCGCATTTACAAACAATAGGGTAGAGAGAGCACTGATTAGAGAAGGAAAAAATTGAGACAGAGCTATTGTAGAGGGTACCCACACCGAGGTGTAGGATTAATTGAGACATCGTTAGGTGCCACGGAGTGCATGTAGCCACCCTTTGAAGTTGAATGATTTTTTGGTCTCAGGGCTCTTAAGGGACTACACCCGAATGAGGTAGCCCGGAAGCCACGACGTTGTCGTGCATCAAAATGACACCTCCTCTAGTATTCAACTAGCCACCTAGATATGTCTACATAGTTGGTTTGATGCCACAACCTGTCGACATTAAAATTTTCTTCTCGTAATTTCTATTTTATTAATGTATGTATTAGGAATAAGATGTTAAGTATAATTAGTAGTGACGTCCAATAGAAGATAACAATGCCATCGATGCGGTGCCGCCATAAAGTAGAGTGCGGTAACAAATCAAAGTATAATAGGAATGTTGTGGTAAAAAGTAAATATTTGTCATAAGTGGTCCGGTAATGTTAAAATGTCAAAGTTGGGGTAAGTAGAGAAGTAGGGTCTACATGATTAGGAATTAGAAATATTATATTTGTAATAAAGACAAAGAGTGATGTCATAAATATTTTGTGTATTTTATTTGTGGAAAATTCTAAAAAGGTGGAACCCATGTGAGATGATAAGGTTTATCTTATCTTAGAAGATAAGCCTACATATAAAGGCAAGAGTTTAGGCATGGAATATGATTGGCCGGAAGAGATTTCCTATCCTATCTTAGAGATAAGGTGGATAAGCTTGAATTCCTATAAATAAAGAGGCCACCCCCATCATTTAACATAGAAGGAAGTAGTGAGAAATATTATATGAGTAAGTGTGTAAAGGAAGCCATCATTTTGAAGGTGTGTTAAAGAAGCCATTAAGAGGTGTAATTGTGCGTTCCTCCCATAGTTATTGTTGGAAGACAAGTGAAGTTAGTAACACTTGAAGTACCTCATGGGTGAGATTGTAACAATTTCATGTTGATATTATAATTTACACTTATATTTTAGATTTATCATCATTCCTTCTTATCATAGTCTATGGTATTCTTGTGTTATGTTTGTTGTTGTGTTTCCAGATTCCATCCACCAAACTAAAAGTTGTGCATTAGTAAATAATCATAGCACGAGGAGTTCCCGGTAAAGAATTATCATAGTGCCGGATTGGTGATGACATTTTGGTTCCATTGCCGACCATTCCTCGTTGGTGGATTTTATGGAAAGATATTCCCACTTAGTCAAAACATTTGGAGGGTAGCCTTGTTTTTACTGGTGGATAGTGGTTACCATGGTAAAGTCACTTTTTACTTGTGAATAGTATTTACCACAAAACTTCACTTTTACTATGAATAGTGTTTACCACAAGTAAAGTCATTTTTACATGATAAGTCAAGTTTTACCATAGTTTACCATGGTCATTTCTATTTTATTATAGAAAGGTGTAAATTCACTTTCTATTATAATGATTCCAATTATTTGTGCACATAAGTCTTGTTGATTGTACTTATGGGTTGGTATTTCACTGTGGTTATTTTTGAAAATGGGGAAGATTCTTGTTTTTTCAGCCCAATCTAATGAAGATGCTTCCTCTTTCATTCAAGAGTTTAAAGGATCTTGTATTTGTAATGGCCTTATAAGAAGGGAACAATGGACTGAATTTTTTCCTACCTTTTTGGATGGTCAACACACTTAGGTGGTTTGAAACATTAGGTGATAATGTGAAAAACTCATGGGATTTATTAACTGAAAGTTTTCTTGAAGAATTTGGTGAACAACAGAAATATGTAGATCTCATGATCAAGATCACAAAGCTATCCCAAGGAGAGAAGGAGAAGATAAGAGATTATCATGCTCGTGTTCTAGAGCTAAGGAGGAAGCTTGATGCCCAGATCCGGAAGGAAGGATTAGCGGATGGGTTGATGAATGGCGTGGATAATCTCCTCTGTAAGCACTTCATTCTTGGGATGAAGCTAGAGATCAGAAAACGAGTGAAATATGACCGCCCAACTACCATTGAACAAGCAAAGGAGATTGCAAGAAGGCAAGAAGAAAGCATGAAAGAGGAGCCCAAAGAAATTGGTGCTAAAGTAGAGCCTACACCAAGCACCTTTGGTCCGAAATCCATAACCACTCTCGGTGAGCACAAATATTTCTCCTAGTACATCTACTGAGTATGAAGATCTACTCAGGAAGATGGGCCAATTAACTATTAATATTTTTCAAGGAAAAGAATTTAGTTCTCAAGGAGGAGATAGAGTTCTAAAAAGAAATATTTTTGAAGTCGTATGTTATGGTTGTTATAAAAGGGTCATTATAAGTATAATTGTTTAGATAGAGCTTCTACATCTGTGCAAGAGATAATGATAAAGGAAAAGCACATGTGAATTCTTTTGATGTAGTAGATAAGAGTATAAATAATGAAGTAGATGTGTTTGTAACAAAAAGAAAGAAAGAAAAAGATAACCAAGATGGAAATGATCCTAAGAAGATGAAAGGAAAAACTAGTAAGAAACATAGGAGAAGAAAACTAGGTGTGCAGGATTTTCTGATTTCACAGGGGACAATGACCATACTCCATCTTCGAAGATCTGTCCAAAAGACTCGCAAATATTACATATGGTCAACTATTGGCTGTCTTCTGAGAAGAGGCGGGAGTTGTGAAGTGGACTCAATGCTCAACAAAGGAAGGAGGTTGAGGTCCCTGTTTTGGAGGTAGAGGCGGATCCCTACGCTCCACAAGCTGAGGTATTATGTAATGGTATTTCAATTCATGATGTCTTAGTTGATGGAGGTGCTGCAGTTAATGTAATGACCAAGTCTGTAATGAATATGTTGAGTTTAAAAATTGATCACTTCTCGACACTTATGTTAAGGTCATTAAATAAGGGAAAAACTAAACCAGAAGGTGTAGTTTCAAATGTGGCAATATCTATTATGGGTGTTGTATGTGTGGTATACTTTTAGGTGATGAAAAATGGTACTGTTGCGTACCCAATGTTGTTAGGAAGACCATGGCTAAGGAGAGTTCATGCAAGAAACTACTGGAATGAAGGCTTCATGACACTTGGACGTGGTAGAGAGAGGGTGAAGATAAACATGATCCCTCGACATCATAAGGTAGAACCTATGGATTCAAGTGATGAAACTGATGATTGGACATCCTTTGATTACTCTAGTACTAGTGAAGTGGACATAGAAGATGAAGAAAGTGAGGTTGATGTTTCGGTCATGGATATCCTTCCAGTCACACCGACTCATGAACCCATAAAATTATCTGAAGAAGAAATTGATGATTGTCTCCAACAAATAAAGATTGGTGATGCTTGTGATGGAGAATGAGAAGGAATCCTACCTCCAGCTCTTTCAAAGGTACATACACCTATTCACTTTGATTACAAGGAACTCCGTCAAGTAAGTTGGGTAGAACATTCTATTGAGTGATAGATGGTGCTAAACCCATAAAGTAAATGCCATATAGAATGAATCCTAATTTTTCCAAGACTATAAAAGAAGAAATAGATAAGTTGCTTGATGCAGGATTCATATTTGCTTGTGGAGAATTTAGAATGGGTTTCTTCCATTGTGATCTCAATAAAAAATAATGGGAAACTATGCATTTGTGTTGATTATAGGAAGCTCAACAAGGTAACAAAGAAGGATCATTACCCTCTTCCATTCTCAGATCAGATCTTGGATGAAGTAGCTGGCCAGGAGTGCTATAGTTTTGCTGATGGATATAGCGGATACAACCAAGTTTGTATAGTAGAGAAAGATCAACTAAAGACCATGTTCACCACTCCTTGGGGAACGTTTTCTTATAGAGTTATGCCTTTTGGGTTGTGTAATACTCGCAACATTCCAACGTTTGATGAATAGGGTGTTTGAACCCTACATTAGGAACTTCATCAGAGTATTTCTGGATGATTTTTGCATCTATGGGAGCAAGATGGACCACCTACACTAGATGGAGACAACATTTCAAAGGTTAGATGAAGCACAAGCCTCACTAAACCCTACAAAGTGTGTCTTTGGATGTTCTAAAGGCATTTTGTTAGGGCATGTTGTATCCAGAGATGGTATTGGTACTGATCTTGATAAAGTTTCAAAAATCAAAGAGTTACCATTTCCTATGAATAGAAGTAAGTTGAGATCATTTTTAGGCCATGTGGGTTACTATAGAAGGTTCATCAAGAATTTCTCAAAGATTGCATAGCCACTAACCCAGTTCTTGAAGAAGGATGTTACTTATGAACTAGGAAATAAGGTGCATAAAGCTTTTGAACAAATAAGGAAGCCCTAGTGTCTTCACCTATTTTAAAGAATCCAGATTAGAGCAAGCCATTCATTGTGTAGATTGATGCCTCAGATGCAACACTAGGAAGTACTCTGAGCCAAAAGGATGAAAATGGGAATGATCATCTAGTTTACTTTGGGAGCAGACAAATAAGCAGTGCTAAAGTAAATTATACTGTAACTGAAAAAGAGGTTCTAGCTATCATTTTTGTTGTAAAGAAGTTTAGAAATTACTTACTAGGGCAGAAATTTATAGTTGTAATAGATCATCATGCTCTAAAATATATTGTAAATAAGCCTAACCCATCAGGGAGGATAGCAAGATGGATAATTTTGCTATAAGAATTTGAATTTGATATTATAGATAGGCTAGGAAAGAAGCATGTCAATGCAGATGCACTCTCTCGAGCCTATGATGGTTTAGGTTCATCTTGTGATGATGATGATTTCCCAGATGTAGCATTGTTATCCCTTGACACAATCCCTAGTGAATACATAGATATTTGGAATTATCTGAATGAATTCAAGTTTCTTGATGGTGCCAATGCAAAGACTAAGAGGAAGATTACTCAAGCTAGTCGTCCATATTCTATTCTGCATGGAGTATTATTTTGGATAGGACCTGATGGACAATACAAGAGGGTAGTTGGACGTGATCAAGGGAAGGAGCTGATAGAAGAATTTCACAATGGTACATGTGGAGGACACTTCTCTGACAACTTACAGCAAGAAGGATCTTGGATGCAGGTTATCACTGACCCACTCTTTTTAGAGATTGTTATAATTATTGTAAGACATGTGATATTTTTCAAACACATGGTAACCGTAAGACTTCATCAGCTCCATTATGCCTTATTCTTCCACTTGGTCCCTTTGAAAAATGGGGAATAGACATTGTAGGTCCACTTCCAACTACCCCACGCCAAAATAAGTATATTGTAGTTACCACAGATTATTTAACCAAGTGGGTTGAAGCTAGGCCATTGAAAACAACTTCCATGGATGAAGTGGCAAGGTTCATATATGAATGCATTGTCACCAGATTTGGTTGTCCATTAGAAATTGTAATAGATCAAGGAAGCCATTTCATTAATAAGGTGGTAGAAGCCCTAGTCAATAAGTTTTCTATTAAGCATAAGAAGGCAACAACATACAAGCCAAAAACAAATGGACAGGTGGAATGAATTTTTTTGTGTTGTGTCAAATTCTAGCAAAAAATGCAGCCTTGCAGGTACATAAGTGGGATAAAAGGATTCATACAACATTGTGGGCATATAGGGCAACATCAAAGTCAAACATAATACTCCCCATTTCAGGTTGGCTTATGGTATTGATTCAGTTCTTCTTATTGAGTTTGATATTCCCACTGTGAGAGTTATGAAAAAGGAAAGGATGGATGAAAGTGATTCAGTAAAAGAAAGGTTGGTGCATCTTCATTTTCTAGAGGAAATGAGGGAAATAGTGAAGGATACAAGCTATAAGAAGAAAATGAAGTAGAAGGAATACTTTGATCAAAAGATCCATTGGTCTCCATTTCATGTGAATGACTTGGTTCTAGTATATGATTCCAGATACAAAAAGAAGACAGAGAAAATTTCTTCCCAAATGGATGGGGCCCTACAAAATAGTAGTTGTGCATGAAAATGGTACATATTGACTGGAGGAATTGGATGGTACTCCCATTATGAAATGGGTCAACCATGACAAGTTAAAGATTTTCTAGGCACTAGCTTTAGAATGTCCATAAGAGTCTACTCTGAGGACGGAGTAGAAGCTAGGAAGGGGTAAAATGTTAACATTAAAATTTTTCTTCATAATTTCTATTTTATTAATGTATGTATTAGGAATAAGATGTTGGTAAGTATAATTAGTAGTGGCGTCAATAGAAGATAATAGCCATCGATGACGGTGCCGCCATAAAGTAGAGTATGGTAACAATCAAAGTATAATAGGAATGTTGTGGTAAAAAGTAAATATTTGTCGTAAGTGGTCTGGTAATGTTAAAATGTCAAAGTTGGGGTAAGTAGAGAAGTAGGGTCTACATGATTAGGAATTAGAAATATTATATTTGTAATAAAAACAAAGAGTGATGTCATAAATATTTTGTGTATTTTATTTGTGGAAAAGTCTAAAAGGTGGAACCCATGTGAGATGATAAGGTTTATCTTATCTTAGAAGATAAGCCTACATGTAAAGGCAAGAGTTTAGGCATGGAATATGATTGGCCGGAAGAGATTTCCTATCCTATCTTAGAGATAGGGTGGATAAGCTTAATTCCTATAAATAAAGAGGCCACCCCCTCATTTAGCATAGAAGGAAGTAGTGATAAATATTGTATGAGTAAGTGTGTAAAGGAAGCCATCATTTTGAAGGTGTGTTAAAGAAGCCATTAAGAGGTGTAATTGTGAAGTTTCTCTCATAGTTATTGTTGGAAGGCAAGTGAAGTCAATAATACTTGAAGTACCTCATGGGTGAGATTGTAACAATTTCATGTTGATATTATAATTTACACTTATATTTCAGATTTGTCATCATTCCTTCTTATCATAGTCTATGGTATTCTTGTGTTATGTTTGTTGTTGTGTTTCCAGATTCCATCCACCAAACTAAAAGTCATGCATTAGTAAATAATCATAACATGAGGAGTTCTCGGTAAAGAATTATCATAGTGCCGGATTGCTTATGACAGACCCACCATTTGCAATATATACCATTTGTGACCTTACCTGCCTCAAACTACACTATTTGATGCGTTTACAAACAATAGGGCAGTGAGAGCACCGATTGAAGAAGAAAAAAACTGAGACAAGCTATTTTAGAGGGTCCCTACACCAAGGTGTAGGATTAAATGAGACATCCTTAGGTGCCATGGAGTGTGCATAGTCACCTATCGAAGTTGAATGATTTTTTGGTCTCAGGGTTCTTAAGGGACTACGCTCAAACGAGGTAGCTTGGAAGCAATGACGTTGTCACATACCAAAACGACACCTCCTCTAGCATTCACTTGGCCACCCAGATGTGTCCACGCAATGGTCGGTTTGGTGCCATGACCGCCATTTTCAATTTTTCCAACAATTACAACTTTTTCAACAAATACAACTTTTTTAACTTTTTCAACAATTACAACTTTTTTAACTTTTTCAACAATTACAACTTTTTCAAATTTTTCAACAATTACAAATTTTTCAAATTTTTCAACAATTACAACTTTTTTAACTTTTTCAACAATTACAACTTTTTCAAGAAATTGTTGAATCAAAAATTGAAAGAGAAGAAGAATATGGTTATGCAATTATTGGTTATTGTGAATACTCACCTAACAAATATCCTAAATAATCTAGATAGATGATATGAATAATTACTCTTGTTTAGTGTTCACCCACTCATAAAAAAATAAATAAGCCTCTTCTTCTACTTCCCAAGCAAAACACTTTAATCCTCGTCTAGTTTATCAAAGGAAGTAGTAAAAATACATGTTCCAAGAATCCTACCAACACTAAAGAATCACTTTCCACTCCTAGAACCAATCATTCCTAGAACCTTCTTTCCTTAAAATCCTTAGGCTTCTAGGAAATAAGAACCTTTCTATCTTTCCTTGTTGGTCAATGGACCTATAAATTGAATAATTGCATTATTGACTCCGACGCCTCTGACAATGTCATGCTTATAAAATTTGCTAACTCTATTGGTATTACTCTCAGCCTTGCTATTGGCCATTGTTACTACATGAAAACAAAATAATTACCTCTTTTCGGCTAGGTGAAAGATTCTCAAGCCAAAATTTGCAGACTTCCCTGACAAGAAAATCAAGATGGAAATACTTGTGGAAGACATGCTAGCTACATATGGTATATTGTTGAGCCAAAGTTTCTATCATGATATTGGTGGGGATATAAAGATGGATTGGTCATACACCACTATACTCTTCAATGGTAAAATGAATAATATCCTTCTCGATAAATAAAATTAAATACACAATTCAAAACCAAATGAGCCAAGGGAAGACATCTTATTTCACGATTCAAGATATGAAATATTTTTTCATGACTTAAGAGGAAAATGATAAGTTACCTATGTTGATGGAGGAATACACATGCTTCCCTTAATTTCTTAACAATTGTACCATGCAATATTGCACCATAGTATGGTTATATTCATATATGTTACACCATAGTTTTTTAATTTTAAATCAAACATACATATAGAATTAATATACATATTATATACATACATAGAAGGATATCATGTGCAATAAATTCGAATCAAACATAGAAGTAATATCATTATGAAAACCAACATATGGATATATAATGTATCAAACTAAGTGTGCTAAATGCATGTCTCTTAAAATATAAGTTCATAACATGTGTACATCTCGAACCAAGTGTGTCATAAATATAAGACCACACATGTGGTCACATAAGGCTATATATACAATGTCCTATGAAGAATAATGAACTAGGACCAGTTGGCCCACATATATCTATGTACATGCACATCCTATGAATCTAATCATGAAACATCTTCCCTCTCTTCTCCTTGCTAGAAGTAGCATGTCCACGACATAGGGATGTAGTGGAGGGATATTCCACAACGGATTTCATCCATGTGGTCCTAGACATCTCTAAGCGGGCTATGACCTAACCTCCGCACATTCATAAACAACAAGTTTTTAACACCCATTTTTTAAAAATACATTCAAAATTTAGAAACTTAGAATTTAGTTAAAATGCATGTGAAATATTACCGCAATGTCATGATCCCTATCAATTTGTCATTGAAACATGATAGGGACAACAATAGACTCATGAGAGGTAAGTCGTATATAAATAATTAAATTTCAAATTAAGTATTTCATGTGTACAAAATTTGATATTGTAGATTTAAGTAATAAGAAATAATTCCTAAATAAATTTAACAAATTTGAAAAATTGTACCTTAGTTAGTGGATCTGTAGATGCTACGGCAGTATCTACAGCAGCCTCCACAGTCTGCATCTATGGAGGATCCTCTCTAGTAGTCATAAGCTATACAAAAAATGTATAAATCAATATTAATCTACATGACTGCCACATAACAGAGCCAAAGCATAATCCACATGAACTTCCACAATTAGAAACAAAGTGTAAAGAGAAACTAACTTGCGTAAAAGTCATGTGAGGCGTGCCAATAGCCTCAGTTCCTAGAGCAAATGATGACCCGCTAGGATCTTGCACCTATAAAAGAAAAATATATATTAATATGTACATGTACAGTGAAACATTATAGTAATAAAAGTGCACAATCAAATGAAATTTGAAATTTAAGTACAACTTGAAACTTATGCTTCTAACATGCCCAGTTGCAGTAGCTAGCATGTCGACGTCGAATGTTTCCTTCACCGGATCTTGCTATTTAAAATAAAATAAAAATAGTTTTTACATGTATGTACATAACGTACAATGAAATACATATATAATAAAATCTCAAACATGAATTAAACTATTATATATATATATTAAATATTTATTTGACATTTACTTGTGAAAGACCAAGATCCTTTGCACCAGTTCTAAAAACATCCGCCATCATCTCATCTAGAGAAAAGAAATCATGTGATCCAACAAATGATGTCTCACCCACAGTGCATATGACACCACATGATCCACAGTGGTGTGGTGCGTTAGAACTGGACGCCTCCACCAACATCACCAAATGCAATCTGCTCACTATGCTGGGTCAGAGTGTCAGTGAGCTCCCTCAATGCATGTAGTGTGTCAATATCCATAACCTCCTTCACTGTAGGAGGGATAACTGAAGGTAGTGGGGGTTTTGGGGCATGGGGATCCTTGGTTGACCTACGCGTGCACCAGGTCTACTCAGGCAAAGCCACCATCTTGCCTATAAAAATCTAAGAAAAGTCAAAATAATTTGAGACCTCATTAAGCACGAACTCGAATATAATTTCTTCAAAAATAGAGGGGAACCTAATTGTTGTTACATGGTGGATAGTAAAAACCATCCACCATCGGTCCTAAAAATTGTTCTTGATTCGGTCGTTGTGGAACCAATGGATTGGGAACCATTTGCAAGTAATCGGGGGTATTGGTTCATGGGTCAAGAAATAATGTACAAATGTGGTCTTTTCCAATTTTTTTCTTTTACGGCTGCATGGGATAATTTATTTGCATACCACTACCTACAATCACCTCTAAAGGTATTCCATCTGTCTATTTGGTTGGTTGCAGAGTCAAATTTTCCAATCAATGTTTGCAATGTGTTGGCTAAAGTCATGCAGGATGGATTTGTGGCATGATTTTGTTTTATATTCGAATAAGGTTCTCAATGTCAATTTTATTTTGTCGAGATTTTTCCAATGATACCACTTGTGTTCGTGTTGGTTCGTGTGGGGACATAAGGAGCCACAAGAGGCGAATCTATGTTTGGAGGAGGGTTTTACGGAATGTTTGGAGGGTTTTGAGGATTGTTTGGAGGGTTTAGAGGAATATTTTGACGGTTTGTAGGATTACGAGCTTGCTGACTAACTGATAAAACAAAAAAATTGTATACATAAACAAAAAATTGAAAAACCCATGAAAATAACAAAAATAACCTAAAATGTAAACAAATTGATCAAAATCGAGGGATTACCTCTTTGTCTTGGCGGTATGGTTGAAAATATCATGATCCACAAGTTCTAAGAGTAATTTTTAGGGGTATTCAAAGCGTGAGTGTCAAAGGTCTAGGAGAAATTGCGGTTGGAAAGGAAAAATGAGGGAAAATGAAGATTCGTGGGTCTATTTTTTTGTCTTAGAGGACCGCAATCCTGGTTACAAACCACAATCGTGGTTTTAAACCACACTCACGGTTTGAAAACCACGATCATGGTTTTAGGTTCGAAAATCACCGAGCCTATAAAAATAGTAGCGCAAGCGCGGTTTATAAACCACACTCGTGGTACCTAAATTTTGGGTTTTTATGTCCACTTAATTTTCCACCATCTTGGTGCACTTACCCGATAGTCACCTCTAGATAATCATGAAGCTTTTCACAAATCACATGAAGGGATATGAAAAAACCATTGAATATTCAAACAAAATTAAGAACATAAAAGCCTATTTAGATGGCTGTGACTACCAATTGTTCCAAGACAAACTATTGTACTTCATAATTCAAATCAACATACATGAGAAATTTAGGAACTATATCTCGATTCTGAACTCAAAATATCAAAATGAGTCTTACTTACCTGACCTTGACACCCTATCCTCTCTCCTAATTTAGGAAGAATGAGTAATGGCCAATTTTGATTCAAAAGAGAATTCACCTCAGAATTGTTCTCACAAAATTGAAAAAAATTTCAAAATCAAAACAAAAACAATTCAAACAAAAACTAAACTTCAAATCAAAATCAAATCATAACAATAATCCTAATAGGAATAGCCAAATTTTAATGTGAGGTTGAATATAACATGTAATAAATATGGTAAATTTGGTCAAAAGGAATCAGACTGTCGTGTGAAAATAAACAAGTTTGTCAAAATTTCTATAAATAATAAATCTAACAATTAAACGATGACTCAAAACTAGAAAAATCAAGCAAATAAAGTTGACAAAAATAAATCTTTACATTGCACTTTTAGTATCAAATGATAATGAATGGATCCTACACAGGTGCCTCCATGAACATGACTCGCATGCCCGACATCCTTATAGATGTTGTAGAATGTCAGGAAAACATATATCTAGGAGATAATTCTATCATTCATTTGAAAGTTGTGGGAATGTAAAACTTGATACTAGAATAATTAAAAATGTTTTGTTTGTCCCTAAATTGAAAAATAACCTTTTATCTTGCTCATAGTTAACTAAAAAAAATTGTAAATTTATTTTATTGTAAAATAAATGGTATGTGAAAAATAAATTTAGTGATATTATTGCTTCTAGTATTTAAAAAATGAATTATACATCTTTGATGGATTTATTTCTGAAGTATGTTTTTCATATTCTTCTAAAAATGATCTTCAAATTTGGCATGAAATACTAGGACATGTAAATTTTAGGATAATGTATGAAATGTATCATCTAAACCTAGTTATAGGTCTTCTTAAGATGAAATATGATCATAAAACTTGTATAAGTTTCTTATATGGTAAGAAACACATTGAATCGTTTCAAAAACATCATGAACGAAATTCATATCACATGTTGGAATTAATTTATATTGAGGTTAGATGTCCACTCAAAGTACCCTCTCTTGGTAGAGCCTTGTATGTTGTAAGTTTAATTGATGATTTCTTTAGGATGACCTGGTCATACTATATTAATAAAAAATGTGATGTTTTGTCTAAATTTCAAGAGTTCAAAGACATAGTTGAGAATGCCTCTAATATGAAAATTAAAAGGATTAAAATAGATAAAGAAGGTGAATATGTTTTATGTGTCATGTGAGGTTCAACGTGAGTTAACCACTCCCTATTCCCCACAAAAAAATGACATCGCAGAAAGGAAAAATAAGACTATCTTAGAAATGACTAGGACTATGATTCACATGTCAAATGTGCCTAAGTTTCTATGGGTAGAAGTAATGAATATTGCATTCTACATTCTAAATAGGGTTCCTACTAAAGACTTATATCCAATTACATATATTGAAGTATGGAAAAATAAAAACCCGATACCTCATACTTAAGAATATTTGGCGGTCCTACTTCTATCCTCATTCCTAAAGTTAAATGAAAGAAACTCAAGCCTATCTCCTACTCTTTTTTATGTTTTTTGGTTACAGAGGTCACACTAAAGGGTTGAGATTATACGATCCATTTAAACATGAAATTGTATAAAATAGGAATGTCCATGTATTAGAAAAACCATTTTGAGAAGCTTCTTCAAAATCTCCTTGTGTTTCTCTTGAAGGAGAAAAAGAAATCCTAGAAGATGAAAATCCATCTTTAGGTGGTATGGATGTATATATTGAAGCACAACCATTACAAAATGAGTTACAAACTTTAAGACCTAATTTTTCCCATAACCTAATTAAGGACTCACATCTTGATAGTCTTAGAAAGATGACTCGTAGTCAACATACTTATCATGCTTGGGTGACCTTGTGACAAGGCGAAACCATAATATTTCAATTATAGTCAAAACAAAATATGGCAAGAAGCTATGAAGCTAAATACAACGATCTTATTAGAAATAACTCTTGGGAATTAGTCCCTCCTTCAAAAAGAAGCATTGTAGGATCTAGGTGGTTTTATAATATTAAGTATAATTATGCAAGAGAAAATGATAAAGTTAAGGAATACTTAGTAGCTTATGGGTTTACTCAAAAACCTAGTATTGATTATGTCAAAACCTTTGATCCCATAGTCAAAATGGCACTCAAGTTAGAATTCTTCTAGCATTAGTTGTTTAATATGGTTGTGAGATTCACCAAATGGATGTGAAAAAGGATTTTATAATTGGTGATTAGTGTTGGCTAGTCAAAATATGGCACTTAGTGAAAAACATACAAAATGTTCACCCGGAAGAGTAGAGCGCATTCAAAAGCGCAAGAGGATCGGGAAGGAATCAAGCACTGAGGACAAAGACATATTTGAGACTTACCGATTTTCACAATGATGAGCTATTTTTGGAGATAGCGTGCCAAACACACAAACCAGTTAAAAACTTACGCGACACACATTGGCTATTTTTGGAGGATCGGCTATGAAGTGCTTTGCATGGGTACAAGATGAGAATAGATTTACTACTGATTAAATAGAAGAAGTCTATTGTTAGCGCACTTACATGTGTGGCTATTATTGTAATGATGCATGGCTAATAATAGCATGTGACCTATTTTGGGAATAGATAAGTGGTGAAGGGAAAGTCCCCACCCTTATAAATATGTATTGGTCTATGTAGTATGATATATACAAAGATAGATATAAGTATGAGAGTGTGAGAGTAGAGTTAGTATGAAGTTATACTTGTTAAGTTCTGTTACGTGCATAAGCATATACTACTGTTATTGTAAGGAAGATTCTATGTATTATTGCATTTAATATAATGGAGGTTATTGGCTAAATCGTGAGTATCAAATCCACGAGTATAATTGGTTCTTGCATGCTTGATTTCATCATGGTTATTATTTAAGTTTGTTAATTTTTAAGAACTAGATGTGAACATGCACTATAGAATGATATATTAGTCTTGGATCTGAATGATTTAAGTCTTCATTATGATGACATCATGTAACTGAAACCCTAAAGAGGGGCCTGGTACCTTTGCGTGCTTTGGGTGAGCACTCGCCTAGGCTAAGTGATATGCCAAACAAGCACCTAGGATTTTACTTGGTAAATTCTAGGTTGCATCATTGGTTCCATTCGCGGACCTCTTTTTCAGTTGTTTTCAAGATGGTTCGCGATGAAGACATACCAGTTGACCCTAGCAAGTGTTGAGGAGTGGATACACGACCTAGAAGAAGAATACACACAGAGGTTCAACACTGGATCTAAGTTTAATGCACACACTTGGGTGGAGAAGAATCTATATGATTGTTTGTACGAGAGATTCTTTGCTATATTTCTAGTAGAACTGTACAAGTGGCTGGTTGCTTATGTGTCTAAATAGAATTGGAGGTATTGGAGGTATTACACACTTGTCTAAATGTAGGAAGAATTCTAGACCCTTTATGATGCTGATATAATTTGGACTCGCTCTGTGGATACATGGTTCTGTGGTGTATCGTCCACACAAATTCAGGAACGTAGATTTTTAGACTCTCTTCTGGGAGTAGTAACAATTGCAGAATGTTGGGGTACAGTTCAATACTACTATTGGGACACAAGGAAGTACATATTTTGGTTTGAACCTAGCTACAAGTTTGGGATCAGGAGGTATAGGTGGCTCTAGCTTTGGTGGTTCTAGAGGCAGAGGAAACATAGGAGGTTCTGGATCAGGTGGGCAAGGTCTATACCAACCCCAAAATATTTACATGGAGATGTCTCTTCATCTCCTAGAGTATAGGGGCATAAAAGATGCTATTGAACATGTACACATGTGTGAAATAATGTGGCGCGCAAAAGGATTCACGACTTATGAGTGTAGGGCAAGTCAATTTTCTACTACGTTACAAGGGCACGTACATAGCTAGTATAGAAAGTTTGACCCTGATTAGACTTGCGTAGAATATGCAAGCTTAAAATATGCTTTCTTTAAATAGTTTCACATCCCCGATTTTGAGCGTAAGAGTATAAGTGTGCTCAAGGATATCAAGCAAGGAACTACCGAGAGTGTCGAGAGTATGATTCCCATTTCAAAATGTTGATATCTAAGATTTTTTATGATATTCATATAAGACAACATGTACAATGGTTCATTGGGGGCCTAATTAGACCTTTTAGGAGGGCACTATCACACAAAACATACATTGATATGCGTGAAAACCTAAAGTAGCCTTACGCATTGAGGTAATTAGAAGTATAGACACTAGGGTGAGCCCATTTTTAGAAGCAAAGATCACAGCTATGACAAAGTAGTTGGAGAAACTATCAGCAAATTTAGCACATGAGACACGCACAAGGATTTGGTGCACAAATTGTGAAGTGGAAGGTCACACAAAGGATAGTTGTCCCCTAGATTAGTGTGCTCATTATCATTGTAGACTATGAGATATGCCATTTAAACCATGATGATAGCCGCTACCCATTGTTACAATGCACGATAAGGAAGAATGTATTTTGTTACTATAAGATCTACAGTCTACGACCCAAAACACTAAGACTCACAAATGATTGGTCAAATCTAAGATGTTATAGATATTGGTGTACGATAGATGGGAGTTTCAGATAACTCTAAAGGAAAGAATGAGCATCAGGATAGGGAACACAATTAGGCATGCTATGATCAAAATAAAGGGTGTTTTGAAGGTGATTGTGGCGAGGCCGAGGATATTGTGGTGGATTCGAAGGATGAGGCTGCGGTGGTGGAAGATGTGAGCTCCCTCATGGAACATGTTATACATGTGGATCCCTTGACCACTACAAGCTTTAATTTCCTCATAATATTACATGCTCTTTCTGTGGAAAGAATCATAGTTATGAGGAATGCCCATACTTATATGAGCATCTTAACAAGTAGCATAAATAAGAAAACAAAGGCACAAGGATGGTTAGGATACAAAACGATGTGGAAAATCAGTGGATGCCCAGGTTGGAAGAAAAATCTGATTCATTGCGTGTAAAAATCACGACCCGCGTTGAAGCGGCATGCACTAAAGAGGTATTACAGAGAAGCATACCATCACCAAGGAGGATGTTCTATATGCATGGTACCCAGATCCTACCCATTAGAAGGATGTTTACCAGAAACCATGGAGCTACTCAAGAATCTTCGGGGTGAAGTATAATATTTAAATTAGCAATCATGGAAGATGGAGCAAAAGAAAGCATCGTAGACGGTCCAAAATGATATAGATGACATGAGAGAAGCGTGCAAATTTTTGGGCCATGAGAATATCATTCCCCTATTAGGGAATTGGTTAAAAGGAAACACTCCATGCGTAAGTACTTGAGACCTGATAGTAGATCATGCATGCAAATCTTCCCCCTCATAGCCTAGATTATGACAAGGAAATAACTCAATCATGTTGTGGATGGGTGGCTATTGAGTAATATACTTGATTGATACTAGCATAGAAGTCAATGTTGGCACTTTAGATTCGTGGGTATGAATGGGGAAACCTCCATTACAGCCATCCTCTAATGTATTGTTCATGGCTAACCGAACTAAGGCCACTCCCATTGGAGTTTTAAAAGATGCGCCCATTACCATACAAGGAGCTAAGTTCACTAGATATTTTAAGCTTTTAGTCTTTGGCAGAGTCGATAACTTCCCATCTCTATTGGGGCATCCTTGGTGCTATGCAAATAATGCTTGATCGTCGGTTTAACAAGGGTTATATTAGTTTTGAAAACAAGGAGAAAAGAGTTATTATCCCTTTAACGAGATGGAAAATCTATGCCCTATGCTTTGAGCCCTTCAAAGAAGAAGACCCGAATAGGATTTATGTACACGCCATCCTGGATCCAAAGGTACTTTATCCATATAAGGAAGGAATCCTTCGAGGGAGAATGCATGATCTATTAGCGATACTACAAGTGTTTCTTGTGATAATTGGGCTCATAACACTTATGAGTTGGTAGGGCGCGTTAATAAAGAACATATTCCCTAAGGACAAAAAACCATGTTATATCAGGAGAATAGGTAACAATTTGGTACCTTGTTACACCAGAGAATGAGATCCTATGATATTACTTCACACCATGGAATAATAGTTGATAGACCCACCGGTAAGAAGGAATATGATAGCATAAACACTACGCGGGACAACACCACATTGGTGGGTGGTTGAAAAGGATAATCTTATAGGATGGAATGAAATTAGGATTTCTCTTGCCACTAGGTTCTTCAAGAGCAATGCACCTACTCAAATCTGCACTTATCATGGTAATCAACCTATTCAAAACCACGTTTAGAAGTGTGAGAGACTTTGGACAAAAGGGAAGGAAGCTTTACCACCTTCACTTTGGGTGCACAAGTTTTATTCCACTTTATATGGCTATGCGCATGCTTGGTATGTATATGCAAAACTCCATAGAGAGACTAGAAATTGGTAGGATTTAATTGTAGGAATGACTCAAACATTTGACTTCTTCTCTACCAAGCCTCCAGTGGAAGAAGCATTAAAATTCATAAAGTGCTTAACTATGGGAGATAGTGCAAAGGATGAAGAAATCCTTCAGGAGTTATTGGATGAAGGAAACTCAGGAGTGCGTCTTGTTGAAGAGACAGAGGCCGATGCCACACTACTTTAGTGCGCTTGCCTTGAGAAAGAAAAAGGAAAAATGATCTACTTAGTGGATGATGAAGAAGTATACAATTTTCATATAAACCATTCAACAGTAAACATGAGATGTTGGATGCAGCGAGATAAGACCATGCACACCTATCATGAACCTATGAAGACATAAGAAGTGAATATTGGATCAGATGTTGAGCCTAAGGAGGCCATAATTAGGGATTATTGGTCGACTCAAGTGGAAAATATCATAGGGTTACTTATGGGATTATCATAATTTATTTCCTCGAGGGTACCATGAGCTTAAAGGTGTGCATGAATCATTAGGTGAGATGAGGATAAATCTTGAAGAGGGTGGGAGCCCAATTAGAAAGAGACCCTACAAGATGAACCCCAACTTACGTGAAAATTTCAAAGAAGAGATTGAAAAAATGTTGAATTCTGGAATCATTAAGCCCCTGGATGAGTCAGAATGGGTTAGTCCAATGGTGATCAATATCAAGAAGGATGGACGAATAGATCTCAGTGTGAACTATAGGAAGCTGAATGCTACATGTGTGACTGATCCCTTTCCTACAAAATTCATTAAAGAAATACTAGAAGGCTTTGTAAGGCACAAAATCTAAATCTATTCATTTACGATGGTTTCTCTAGGTATCATCAGTTAGAATTTCCCAGGAGGATCATGAAAAAACTACTTTTACTACTGAATGGGGTAGTTTCGCCTATACTACGATGGCTTTTGGTTTGAAAAATGTGCCTACTATATTTTCACGCATAGTTGTTCAAGAATTTCAAGGACTTTATTTACAACTTCTTGCAGGTCTATTTGGATGATTGGATGGTGTATGGATTAGTTAAAGATCATTGTGATAATCATGCTTAATGTTTGAAAGATGTAGATAGTTGAATATCTCTTTAAACATTAAGAAGTGCATATTTTCTACACCATTTGGAATACTGTTAGGACACATAATCTGCAAGGAAGGTTTGTTCGTTGATCCAACTAAGGTTGCAATCATTATAGGCCTAAAAGAGCCTACTAGTCAAAGTGAGGTCCATGGATTTTTGGGTCATACAGGATATTATAGGAAGTTTATTAAAGGATATGCCAAGGTTATCACACCTTTGGAGGAGTTACTAAAAGGAAACAATACGTTCTACTGGGGAGAACCGCGGCAACGCACATTCAAGACATTAAAGGTGAAACTTACTACTGTGCCTATTTTGTGTTTTCCTTCATGGGACCAACCATTTCATGTACATTTTATGCCTCTAACATGGCCATTGGCACAGATGTTGGATCAGCCCGAGAGAAGGTATTATAGATCATCATATATATTTTGCTAGTAGAAATCGACTCTTGCAGTAACAAAATTAGACAACTACAAAGCGCGAAGCTTTGTCAATGATCTACACGCTACATAAATTCTAAAAGCACCTGCTAGCTACACCATTTTTCTTTTATACATATCACATGACATTTAAGTATTTGGTAAACAAACACATTTTACAGGGGTGCATATGCAGATGGGTACTCTTATTTCAAGAATTTGATTTCACAGTTGTGGTAAAACCAAGGAAAATTAATTCTAGACAAGACTGTAGTCATTTTTACACCCACCAAAGAACAAGGGAATCCCATGCACACTGGCCTATCACCCAGTGGGCAATAGGTGCTCACCCAAGGCACGTGCAGGTGCCAAGTCTCTCCTTTATTTGAGTTTAGTGGAAAACATCATTTATGATAGTGTTAGCGGGAAATTTTTTTAGGTCGACAAACTTGTAGATTTCTCACCAACGCTCTGGGAATCTAAGTCCCTCTACTTAACCGGTGCAGCTGTCGTATATGCATGTGTGAGAAAATATGGATTTATGTGGTGGAATTTTGACCAGGGATCCAACATGGGTACTCCACTGACCCTGTAGCAAAGCTAGCAATATCTTGCTAGGGAAGACTTTTTCTGAAAGTGGGAAAGGGAGTGAGAATTGAGGTAGGAGAACTAATGTTGCAGGTAGAAAATTAGATTCTGCACACACACTAGTTAGAAACTTCATCACATGCACTAAATTTAGAGGAAACAACCTTGTAAATGGAAACAAGACCAAATAGAATTTGATGAACACAAAGTATCATGAAATCCCTTAGTCAAAGAAAGCTAGAAAATCCTTCTTCTTGTATTGATGCTTAAACAAAAGTTGTACATAGTGGAGAAATGGAGGAAATTGAGAAGGGGGAAAATGGAAGAAAATGGCTATCTCCTTTGTTCTCTCAAAGTACAATATACTCTTGAGTTTACAAGATCAATCACCAACCCTTTGAAATGGGAATGGATTTACAATTTATAGAGTAGAATTGACTCCTCATCTTCCTCATGACCTTTCGAATACCTTAATATGACTTAAGACTGTTCATATTCCACTTTAAATATTTAAGTCCCTTTTATAATAGCAAGGTGACTTAATTTACATTATATTTCTAAAGTCACTTAAGTCATATTAAAAAGTGCAACCCTCAACACAAAAATATAACATTGAAAAGAGAGAGTGTCGTATGAGGAGCAAAGAGAGAGAGAGAAAGAAGAGGAAGAAGAAGAAGAATTATGCCAAAGGATGAGTTGCTTTGCAGTGGACTTGGCTCCATTCTCTAACTGTTCTCCACTTCGTGATCCTGAGAAGGCTTCTAACCCATCCACTTTGGCTTCATATCTCCCTTAGGTAAAATCAACTTACTATTTTTAGCAAGTGTAAGAAATCAAGTCCCCGATCTTCAATTGGATGTTGCGGCTCAGTTTTCCTCTTGCTCCCTGCGTTCCTCATTCTTTCTAGATGAAATTTCTATTTTTAGCAGGTGCTCAAGGGCCCACTTACTATTTTTAGGAAGTGCAAAAAATGCCCGTTCTGGTGAATTCTTAGTTGTAGTGCACTTCCAATGTCTTCGCCTCCTTCGCAGTTCTTCTATTGATGACTTTCCTAAAATAGTAGTTCCTATGTAGTATACCTGCTATTTTTAGAAATTTGTCTTTTGGGATTCAGATTGACATGGAATGAAGTTTTTGATATGGGTTTTTTCCCAATATCACCCCACTAGAAATTTCGGGCCCGCCCACTTAATAGTCCAGGAGATTTTAAAGTCATAAATTTCAGACCTAGCAGTGCTTCTAGATGCGACAACAATTAATGGACCTCAAAATTGTAGGTCTTGTTTTCTCCTCCATTTGCAAATAAAATTATATATTTGATATGGGTTTTTTGTTTTGATGCTTTACGTGCAATTCTACTTCGTTTTGCCTAATGGTTTGATGGGAAATTGGATTTTTTCTTCGTTGAGCTAGAAGTGGGATTTCTTCATTGTGGATGCTCTGTTGCATGAGAGGAGGGTTTGAAGGTGTCTTCTTGATGGCCTTTGGTAGAGGAATGAACATAAAAATATATCTTTTTATTTCACGCATCCGTTTGGGAGATTTCTTCAACTTCTCATTTCATGGTTATGGAGTTTTCTCCTTTTTCTCCTTTTGTGTTCTTCATTTCTCCTTCTTAGCTTGATGAGAATTCCTTATGAGACCTACACATCACTATGGGAAAGGTGATTTAGTGTTTGGGGAGTTTATGTGGCCATGGTGGAGCTGGTTTAGAGCAATAATGGTGGACTGGGTGTCTGGACAATCATGCACGGAGCCATGCCATGACAATGTAGAAGGAGAAATGAGGGGTTAGAAACGGCTAAGTGCCGATTTAAAATTTTCAAAACATTCATATGGAGGGGATGGGTGAATTTTTGTGTCCTTGATGTCCTTGAACTCAGGGATGTGGGGACATCAATTTCCACAGTGGTCAAGGTGATGTCATGTGTCCTCGATCCGACGGCTAGGGGATGGATGCTCCAAAAATGCACTTGGGGGCTAAAAGCAAGAAACGTGGGTGTCTAGAAGACTCCTCATAGGGGATGGGACATTTTTTCAAGGTTTTATGTCCATCACCTTAGGGAAATAAGGGACATAAGTTTCCACAGTGGTCCTGGAGCTGACACGTGGCACCCGATCCAACGGTAGGGAATGGATGCTCCAAAAATGCACTTGGGGGCTGAAAGTCGGTCACGTGGGTGTCCAGAAGATTCTTTATAGGGTATAGGAACATTTTTCCATGTATTATGTCTCCCACCTTAGGGAAATAAGGGACATCAGTTTCCATGGTTGTCCTGAAGCTGACACGTGGCACTCGATCCAATGACAGGGAATGGATGCTCCAAAAATGCACCCGGGGCCTGAACTGTCAAGTTTGGAGGTCATATGAGGGTCCAAGTGGTCATATGGGGGCTGAGAGGGCTTCAAGGGGGCTGGGAAAAATTTTCCAACCTTGATGTCTCTAACCTTGAGGGATGTCAGGGACACAAAATCCCGCTAGGCTCCTAGAGCTGACACGTGTCCTCCCAAAAATTTGGCTAAGTCCTAAACTTGTGATAGTGATAACTTGAGCTCCCGATGGATGTTTTTGGAAACATTTTATATGATCCCGACTGGAAATTTCTTTTAAAATCCAATGGTGTGGGTATAATGTCTTTATTCATCCATTTGATCCCTAAAAATGGAGTTGTTATTTGAGACACCACTTGTTCCTGATAAAAATTTCCTACAAATCTTACGTGACAAGGTGTTGTGAAAAATATTATTTCACCATCATGTAGGTATTTGAATTATCTTTCTGTAAGTATTTTTTTCTTCTAACTCCATCCGGAGTTATCGAATCATCTTCTAAAGCGCAACAACTATTTTAGGCTTGTGAACTCGCTCTAGGCTTGTGAACCCTATTTTTTACTCAGACTGATCCAAGTATTTTAGAACTTACCTAAACCTTCAAAAATAATTTCCATGATGTTATAATGTCTTCAATTTACCTCCATGTTTATTTTTTCTCTTCCATTCCACTCCATGGGGTTTGATCCAGTCCTGGGAAGGCCAACAATAGCCCTTATCTATACTTGCCAGAAGATAGTGTCTTTTCAGAACTCCCTAAAATCACTTAGGGGGAATGAATAGAATTACCTAAATCACCTAGGGGGATGAGATTAAATTATTCAGGAGGTCATTTGGACTGATTGGATAGACCCGGGGTGTCTTGGAATGATGGGACTTGAAAAAATTAACACTAGGGTATCGTTGTCGTGCTTGGAAATTGTCAATTTCCTTGTTGCACATTTGCATGACAACAAATAGGAATTTAAAGAGAGTGAGTGGAAATGATACATGCAATCATCATAGAACTCAGAATGGCTTCTAGACCAATGCAATCATTCTAGATAGAAAGATACTTTAGAAATTATAAGACTGAACCAAAATAGAAAGGAAAATGCATAGGGATTCATACTCATTCCATAAACAGACATAAAATAGAACCATGAAGATATATGTATGGTAATGATCATATTCAAATAAGTTGGTAACCTCATTAAATCCATTAGATCCATTACAAAACATCGCAGTATGGCAGAGTGAAGTCATACATCATAACTGGATTTACATCCCTTAGCTCTAAAAAAGAAAATTTACAATCCCAAGCCCCTTGATGCATCCCTCTCCTATATTTTATCTACCCAACCCAATAAAACTCCTCGCAGCATTTCTACGAGCTCCGATCTCTATTGATCTTCTTACTTTTCTTCCATGAGCGCTTGTATTTATAGGTCTCTTGAATCGCTAACTCTTCTTTCTAAGGTTTTAGATCCTTTACCAAGTGTCCCAATGTGGTCCTCCATGGGAAAATTCTCCTCCATGCCTGAGCTCTCCATTCCTTGCCATGATGGTCTTCTAGAAGCCTCCATCGCATGGTATATTCCTTCCTAGGCCAAATTTTCACCAGGCTGGCACCTTATCCACTCTGCATGTGTATTCAGGTAACACTTTTCTTGTGTCCTACCCGATACGCCAAATATGGCTAAGTCCCGAGACCTTGTTTTGCAGCGCATATCATGGGTCCTTCGAAAACCCTCCTAGAACCCTACCTGTGTGCCTTCTCCTTGCGCGCCCACCCCTTAACTTAGGCCTTGCACGCTCATGCACCTTTTTGTACTTAGTCAATATTTTAGGGGCCCAACATCACCCCACACTTTACCTATTCTCTTCCTTGGGAACACTTCTTCAAAGAAATAATTACAATAGACTTAACATCTTGGAAAAATAATAAGGGAATGAAGAATTGGGAAAAATGAAAGAATGGAGAAGTGTTGTTATTACTGCAAAAAGATAGGAAAATATCTTCACAAGTTAACCTCCAACTTGTTCCAGGCATTGAATTCATTTTGCGCTCTCTGGCAAAGGTCACCGAATAGGGCGCTTACCTCCTCAAAACCAGTCCCTCTCCTTGAGTGTTCATTGTTTCCACCATTCCTTCCAATTCCTTTCCCACGTCCTCAAGCACATCCATCCTTCTTGTAATATGTGGGTATAACTCCTTCAACCAAATTTTAATTGAATCTTAAAAGGTTTTAATGGCTTCGACTTCTTATTAACCTCTCGCTAGGATCCTCTCCCACTCCGCTCTGTTTCCCTTGTTCTTCTCTTGGAATTCCTTCACTCTACCTTGTGAGTGCTAACCAGATACTCGCCACTCTATCTCTATCTACACAATTTTTATACGCAGCCTCAACAAAGATGGGTAGAAATTTTCACATCAGCAAGAACCTTGCTATACTTGGTAATGATTGGTACAACCTTCAATTTTCCTCCTTTTCCAGGCATGCTTTGGTACTTCTTTCCTAGAATCTAAGGCTAGAGGTTTCCTCTCCATGGTGAGGATGCGTGTTAAGTCTTCAAGGAACTCAAGGGAAGATCCATAATTTTTCGCGAGGTGGTGCTAGGTCCGGATGCTTCAAAACAATGGCATATGTGATGGATTCTACCTTCTTGTATACCTTGTGCACCCTTGCCTTTTCTTCCCTTAGTTCATGCTTTAGCTACGTGCTAATTAGTTCCTCTTGCTTTAAGTCCTTAGTCTTTTTTTCTAGCTCTACCTCTAGAAATTTTACCCTATCATTCCTCCCGAATAACCTGGATTCCAGTTAAATTGAGACCTTATTCAACACATTACAGACTTGTTCATCTGAAAGCTGTTGGGTGCTCACCAAGGGGTTGTCTCCTTTTGACTCAGGCATCTTCATTATTGCCCCTTAGCTTACCTCAAATTCTGGCTCATCGATGTGGGACTCAATTTCCCAAGAAAGCATTTTCCTCATCCGAGGGTATGCACCTTGTTCATCAAATGATTTCATTACCAAGAGTTGATTTGTTGGTACTATGCTTTGGGAAGCGCGCACACAACATCTTGTTTGGATCATCAATGTAGCTCATTCTTGGTATTTGGATCTCTAAGCACTTCCCTCCTATGTGCGTTCCCTTAGGAATAATTACCTTTAGACCGGGGTCTCCCGCGTTGCCGTGATCTTTCCCTACACTTTTTTCCTTATCTCTTCATTCATCACTATTTCAATACTGCGCTACAATTTTTGCTCTATCAAGGCTTCAATGATTTTTGTTGCTTCTCTTTTTCTTCCTCGTTTACTTCATCCTTAGTGAGGATTGGGGTCCTTTATCCCTTCATGCTAACCTCTTCACCTCCTCCCATGTCCTGGGCACCTTCCTCCTCCTGGCTGCCCTTCCTTCGCACAAAGTGATAGTCATTCTTATCCTCTTCGCCTTCTTCTTCCGAATCATGCATGCTGAAAATAAGTGGTTCTTCATCTCCCTTAGATTCATCTTATTCATCATCATTTCTCTCACCCTTGTAGTTATCCAAGCTATCTCATGTCCTCTGAATCATCTCCCTCCATCACCTTCTATTCCTTCCTAATCGGGATCCCACTATAGGGATTCGGCTCTTTCTTCTTCCTCCTCTAGTGACTTATCCTCTGTGATAGGATTTTCTTGTTCTGGTACCTCCTCTTTGACTGGGGACCTCTTCATGTGCATGTAAGTACTTGTTCTAGCACTTGTTCTGGGGCACCCACCGCTTGAGTACCTTGGACACTTGGTGCCCTTTTCTTTATCTCTTCTCTCCTTTTTCTTGGGCACGGTCTTCTTCCTACCTATTGGGTCTTTAGGTATAGATATCTCATTCTCAAGATAAGCACCCTTCTCAAACTTAGGCCTTATGTGAAGGTATACATGCACTATGGATCTCCCTACAATAGGGTGAGTTAGAGGTTTCATCATCTCGAACTTAACGCGATACGTACTTTTCCATGTACACATGCTTGTTGAAGTAGACCAACATCCTATGTATCTCCCCCGTGGTCCCGATCCATATTTCCAAGGTAAAATTCAGCTTCTTGGATTCCTTGAACTGTTTAATCCCACCCGGAAGTACCGAGTAGTGAAGGAAAACAAGTTTACACCATGGGCTCATGCTTTCATCAACCAACTTAAATCTGCCAATGTAGAAGTGTTGGTATACCGTGAATTCAGCTTCTCCTCTATGATCTCTAACAATTGTTTTAGGATCCTCCACTCTTCCCCCCCGAACACATTCCTCAAGTGCATATACCACTTCTCAAGATGCACCTTTGAGTGACCCTCATGCTATCGCAAGTGTATTTTTCAAATATATTTACGAAAGGGGTCTTCCTTTGGGTACTCCCAAACGAACTTACCTACCACATCTGGCACTCCGATCTTTGAAAACACAATAGTCAAGAGGACATTTCTGAAAAGTATCTTATCACCTTCCTATGTGCTACTAATGATCTCATCTGTGATGTACGTGGATAAGTTGTAGATGGCACCCTCTAATATCCTTCTGTAAACATTGAGCCATGACTTTTTCACTTGCATCCACCTCTCTTGGTCATAAGTTTAATTACCAGGAACGTGACCATTCTCATCACCGGGTCTTAGATATCTGCAATATCAAAGTACCTTGACCCCTTCTTGTACGCATATGTGGTGACGGTTTATTTGATGGATTCTTTGTCACAAAGTTCATCCTCTATACTTTCTCTTTCGTAGATGATACCTGAATTTTTAAATTAGGCCGAGGAGCTATGCGCATCTTGCGCACCCGAAAGTGGTCTTCATGTTCGTGTGACATTAGCCACCGATAGAGGTGCTCAAGCTTCCCAAAAGTAGGGTAACTCATAGAATTGCAAAATCCCACCTTCTCCAACTTTAGTTTTACTTAAAATCGCTATAAATGGGTAACCCTTATGGTGTCCTCTTATTTTCGAGCGTACTAACTCCAACGCCATTTCCTTTTTAGTCACATTTATGTGATGGTTATAATCGCTTCTCGTCATTTTTCTCAAATGGGACTCCCACTCCTTTCCAAGAAAAACCCCATCCGGGTCTGCATTTCTACACACCATTCTTCATTGGTACTTGTGGTAGTTTCTTCTTATTTGCCCTTACCCTTGCCCTTTTTAGGTGTTACAACTAGTTTCTTGGGTGCCATTGTGTAGGTTATCTTAGCACTTCAACTTTTCTTGCTCTGCTGCTCTACCCTTTCCAAGCTTAGATCTCAAACTTGTGAAGAAAATACTTTTCAACCTGTGACCTAGCTGCCAAACCCTCACTGAAATATCCCTTTCACAAGACGACACTTCTCCACAACTCTCTTTATACCCATGAACTATTTCCCTCCTGGTTTGCAGATCCAAACTAGTCACTCACGGCTAATTTTTCCAATTTTTCTTCACACAAATCAACTCGGAAACCTTAGTTCACAAAAGCTCTTCCTTCTTCATAGTCACAATGTCCATAATGAAGTGCTTGACTTTCTATTTATTATTTTTCCCACTTTTTAACATTAAATGCTACCTCACCTACCACCATACTTCAACACTTAATGCAGCTTTTACAAAAACCTATACTTTAGCACCCCAACTCACATGCCCAACCTTGCGCAAAAAAATCCCCCAACCTTCTGGCATGTAACCAATCCATCTTGATAGGAGAACCTTGCACGCACGTTACCAACTCCGAAGGTACTCATCATGATTTTTCTCTCACCTAGCTCATGTTGCTTTTTCACTTCTTCCTCTCTTGTCGTGGATCCACAATGTGGCCTTACCCCGACACCAACCAACCTTTTTACCTTTACTTCCATGCACTTCCTTTCCTAGGGCCATCCAGCCAGGATTTCCAATGCAATCCTTCCCGGCGCTTCACACTTTACAATTTCTTCTCGCCTTATTTCACCCCACACTAAAATGATGTGCGAGTCCTCTATGCATTCACAACCTTGAAAAAGTAATGAGGTTACAAGAAACCAAGGAACAACACAAAACAACAACGAGAAAGGGAAACACAAGAAAAGAAAATGCACATCCTAAACAAACCGGAAACACTACCTTATTAAAAACACCAAGAAGACTTATTTATAGTAGGGCTTCAAAGGTGTACTCCCATTGAAGTGTCCTAGAAATCTCGTCCCATCCAAAGTGCTTATAATTGGCATGCATTTGAATCAAGGATGTATGAGATGATTCTATAGAGGCCTGCGTGCCTACATATTAGGTATTCATTTATTCATTCATTTATTGTATATACCGGCCTGCGAGCCGAGTACGGGTTGTACAGTTGATACCGGCCTGCGAGCCGAGTATGTTTTTGATATGAGAGACCGGCCTGCGAGCCGAGTCGAGATTATTGACAGTTATTGCGGCCTGCGTGCCGGCTTTGTTGTATTATGAGATCACAGAGGCCCCGATGCAGGGCACATTGTATATTTGCAACTTTGTATATATAGATATGATGATTTGATCCACATGTTGTGCGTAAAATGTGTTAAGTGTTTTGTCGATGGTTTGTGATATTTAATGTATGATGAGTTTGATCCACATGGTTTATATATTGCTGGTGTTGATGTCTTTTGTTGATGGGATGTATGTATATATAGATGATGAGTTTAATTGACATGTTGTGTTTATGAAATGTTTGATGTGTTGTGTCGCTGGTTTGTGAAATTGAACGTATGTAGCTGCTGAATTGGATCCAAATGGTGTATAGATTGATGGTTTTTGATATTGTTTGTTGATGGCTTGGTTGTTTTTGTAATATGGATAGATGATGTTGATGAAATTGTGATGAGATATGGATTTGATGAAAAATTATAGATAATGGTGTTGTTTATGCAGGAAAAAGGGACGGGTGCCACAAAAATTTGCAAAAACGAAGAAACGGCTTAGGTTTAAGCAACAAGGGGTACATGACCGACATCGGTTGTGTAACCGATGTCGGTATCTATATGACCGATATCGGTTACGTAACCGATATCGGTTATGGAAGAATTATTTCCCTAAAAATAGAACTGCTGGGTTGGCAACTTAAGTTCTTATTTTTAGCATTCTTATTTTTAGAGTCATGCAACAAGTTAAATACGCGATTGCGACGCTTTTTGACTACTGAGACAGGTAATTGCATGAGAGAATTGAGTGATAAGGAGAAAAGAGACAGGGAAAATCAATGTGGGCTGAGATTCAGAAGGCAAAACGGTAAGTTAGATTTGAAGAGGGTGGTGAACATGGCAGAACGAGGAGAAGCATCCAGCAGGCAGGGACGAGAAGGAAGACAAGTGCCATCTCAAGCTGCTGCAGCCCAAGAGGTAAACGTCTTGGTTGTAATTTGATTCTTGCATGTTGTGTGAATAGTATGATGGAGATTAAGTAGATAGAGATGAGAAAGAAAAGGTGATAGGCAATGATTCGGGATAGGGTGAATGTGATGGGGAAGGTAGTCAGGAGTGTCGGGTATGTTTGTATGTACAGAGAGGGATAAACGATCAAATTATTGTCATAGGTGGTGTTTTTAGGCAGGGTGTGTAAAGTCGATATTGACCGATATCGGCTTAAGATAACCGGTATCGGTTATGGAACCGATACCGGTTATCTAAAACCGATGCCGGTTACTGTAGGAATTTCCAGAATGTGAGAAAGAACCCTTGGGAATTTGATTTATTGAATGGCTGTGTGTCGTTTTGATGTGTGCAGGCGGAGGCAGGGTTCAGGATGAACGATACTGTGCCAGCGCTGTTGTCACGAATCCGAGCGGATGTAACACCAGCTGAATGGACATTGATAAATCGTTTGGGGTTAAGTGGAATCTGCTATTATTCACGAATCGCACGTAACCATGCTATGTTACAGGCGTTGATTGAGAGATGGAATCCAGAAAGGAATACCTTTTATCTGCCAACAGGGGAGATGACAGTGACATTGGAAGATGTGTTCCATATTTTGAGACTCCCAATTACAGGAAGACCAGTATATCAGGCATTGCCTAGCGCAGCACGGGGAGCGATAACAGCAGTATTTGGTCCATACGCACGAGATTTGACACAGCGAGGTTTGACATTCACGTATGGTATAATGTATGCAGCACACCCTGAGGAGACAAGATTAGCAGTGATATTAATGATAGCGGTAGGGTATTATGCGTTACCGAGGGTGGATGGGGGAAGATTTCCAAAAGCATTGATGTGTGTTATTTGGGAAATGATAGAAAGGAACGTGACTTTTGCATGGGCACCTGCATATTTGGCGGAGCTATACAGGGGTTTATGGGCTTGTAGACAAAATCACAGGATGACACTGGATTGTTCATTTTTATTACATTGTTGGGCCTATGAGCACATTGTTTGTGTGTGACCAATAGGCCGACCCATCCAGTCAGGAGAGACCGGAGTGCAGAGGTTGGGATTCAGACGATGGGTCCAGATAGAACAAGAGGCAAGATCCCAGGCCATGATGGGTGACATCGAGTATTATAGGCAGGTATGGGAGATGGTGACGATTGCGGATATCTGTTGGAGGCCTTACGGGAACTATATGGTAACAGAGAATATAGCTGAGGAGTTGAGGGGTGTAGAGCGATTGAGGTGGATTGCAGGGCACAGGCCAGGGGAGTATGAGAGGATTCCTCTAGATCGTGTGCGGCGACAATTTGGATTTGTGCAGGATATACCCCTGGCTTATAGACCATATATGAGGATCGACGCCGAGGCAGCATTCTCACCTCCCCGGCCAACACCTCCAGAAGGGCCAGAGGAGGTAGCAGCCATCGCAGGGTGATGGATGCAGGAACGACAGAGGCCTATAGATTATGGTGGGTAACAGAGCTACGAGGGGTACGTGATCGTCCTGACATAGCTATGATTACAGTGGAGAGAGATCGTCTGCAGAGATTAGTTCATCAGCTCCAAACGTAGGTGAATGAGACAAGAGGATTGTTAGCGGTTGCGGAGTCACGAGCGGAGGGACTGGAGGTGAGATACCTCCATGCGAGGGAGCGTATTCAGATGTTACAGGAGAGATTGGCAGATCAGTGGGCGGTACCAATAGCCATGGTACCTTTGAGGACAGAGAGGCCCGGCGAGAGGCGTCGACGATCACGATCATCACCTGGTTCGGGATGAGGCGTGAGGGTCTAAGTAAATTGTATCGAGGTATAAGAATAAATAAAGATGCCGACCTGCGTGTCGATGATATAGAAGATGTATTTGTTTAACATCTAAATAAAACTGAATATGTATGTTGATTTGAGTTATGATAATAATAAGAATGCTTGTGTTTGAACCTTTTTGTGTTTTGAAAAAGGATAAAGAGGAATGTGATTAAATAGAAATACACAAAAATATTTATATTTACCACACATGATAGGTTATGGTAGGGGATGGTCGAGCTAACCTTGGGAGACCCCATGTCTCCGAAGTGCTACCTACATAGCCCATTGCACAAAGCAAGGAGGGGCCTCAGACCGATGTAGTTCTCCCTTAGAACCAGGGAGAGGTGAATTCAGGAAATTTAAGTATGGTTAGGCAATTTGTTGGTTGGTAAAAATATTGATATTTGATATTGGTAGGGTAATGTTGTTGGTGTTGGTAATGAATTGGTGATGTTGGAATAGGTATAAGTGAAGCGAAAGTTAGCCTACCCAAGTGGTAGGGAACCCTATCCTGATTAAGGTCAACACATAATCCTAGAGTCGAGCAAAAGAGGCAAAAGTGTCCCGTAGTTGAGAAGAGCCAAACAAACCACATAATAACGTAGAATGAAGTTGAACCCCTAGGTACCTTGCATAGACGAGAAGTCGATAGGTGAAAAGAGTGGTATAATCACAATATATCGGATATACGTCACGTCCCTTGAGTTTTGTTGCTTTGACAAATGGTGCGGTGAGGTGGTTGATGTGGGCGAGGATGCAGAGAACTTATTATAAGATGATTATTCTGACAAAAGAGAACCAGACCTAAATAGACAAGTCCATGACTCAAAAGTGTTATGAAACACTGCTTTTATTTTTATTTTCTTTTTCCGGATATAGACTGATCGATGCGGGAAGTCTACATGGGATATGTATTTTGTTGTTCTTGAGGTCTTCACGAAGCTGATCAATGCGAGAAGCTTCTGATAAAGGCTGACTGTATAGCTATCCTTCAAGGGAGCAGTCTATTTATAGTAGCAGATGCGCTATTTATGTATAGTTGTCCTTCAGGGGAGCAGTCTATATATAATAGCAGCAATAGTTTGGTATATAGCTGTCCTTCAAGGGAGCAGTCTATAATTTAGAGGTCTAGATGTCCGTTGGGCATAAAGCATCTAGTTTTATGTAGGAAGTTTGACTCAAGAAAATCCCATAAGTGTTTTAATTAAGAATGTGTTATTTTGATACTTTGAAGTCATGGACTAGACTAAAAAGGGGAGGTGATAATCAAACCATGTGAGCTTGATTTGATTTTGTGATGTAAGAAACAAAGTGTATGTGGTGGTAAATGAGCTCAAGGGACGAGCGTAAGGTAGATGAGAAGTGATATAACACTAATTTCAACAGTAGAATGGTCGAAGATGCAAGGCATTAAGGGGCTCAGGCTCAGGTTTACCATTAAGCGAAGCTAAACGATAAGTGCCTGATCCATAAGTGTGAGTGATAATGTAAGGCCCAATCCAATTAGGAGCAAATTTTCCACGTTTGCTCTTTTCTAGTTTGGTTACATGTTGATTCTCTTTGAGGACAAGATCACCAACCTTAAAGGTACGCTCATGAAGTCGTTTATCATAAGCACGCTTGATGCGTTTTTGGTAGATTTGAAGGTGATCAAGAGCCGTAAGACGACGCTCGTCAAGAAGCTCTAATTGGGCTAACCGCTCTTGGCGGAAATCATCGGTGAGAATATCCTGAAGAGATATTCTGAGGGAGGGTATTTGTATTTCGAGAGGCAAGACCGCCTTGGTACCATATACCAAAGAAAATGGTGTGGCATTAGTGGAGGTACGAATGCTAGTACGATAAGCCCAAAGGGCAAAGGGGATGTGATCATGCCAATTTCTTCCGGACTCATTGACAACTTTCATAAGAATTTTGGTTAGGGTTTTATTAGAAGATTCAGCTTGTCCATTTGCTTGTGGATAGTAGGGTGATGAGAAACTAAGTTTGATACCAAAGTTGTCACAAAGGTCTTGTAACAACTTATTTTTGAAAGATTTTCCATTATCTGTTATCAGGCGATGAGGAACACCAAAACGACAGATAATGTGGTGGTTAATGAACTCTACAATTTTTTCTTTTTTAGTTGAAATGAGCGGAATAGCCTCCACCCATTTTGTGTAATATTCGGTTGCTGTGATTATCCATCGGTGACGTTGCGAAGAAGGCGGATGAATCTCACCAATAAGGTCTAAACCCCATTGTGAGAAAGGCCAAAGATCTCGTGCGACCTGTAGCGGATGGCTAGGAGTATGTTGAAGGTTGGCATGTTGTTGACACATAACACAACGCTTAACATATTCGTAGCAGTCGTTATTGAGAGTAGGCCAATAATAACCTAGGCGAAGGATTCATTTGGCCACGGCAAGGCCGCTAAAATGTCCACCACAAATACCGTCATGGACCTGTTGGATGGTATAGGTGACTTCCGGCCGCCGCTTTAGACATCGAAGGAGGATGCCATCAAAGCCACGTTTATAAAGGAGTCCCCCCATAACGACATAATGAGAAACACGTTTAAGAAAAGTGCGTTTGCCGGTACTTGTAAGGTCAGATGGGAGAACGGAGGTTGTAAGGTAGTCGTGAAATTGGTGATACCAGGTATCCTGCGAATTAGCAGTCACATTATTTATCATACAAACAACCGGGGTTGAGTAAGATGGGGCAAAGAGTTGTTGGACCAAGACAAAAATGTCAGAGTCAGTTGATGAAGCTGGAATTTGCGAGGCTAAGCAAGCCATAGTATCCACAAATTTGTTAGTGGAGCGGGGAATGGTTTGGATAGAATAATGAGTAAATAAGGTTAGAAGAGAATCCACGTAATGTTTGTACTTTTGAAGTTCCTCATTTTTGCATTGGTAGATGCCCATAACTTGATTGACTACCAATTGAGAGTCACCGAAAATATTGATAGATTTGACACCTAAGTGTAACGCAACCTGGAGACCCAAAACAAGGGCCTCGTATTCCGCTATGTTATTAGTGCAGGGGAAATCGAGTCGGAATGAAAGAGGCATAGGCTCAGCATCGAGAGGAATGAGAACAACGCCGGCTCCTCCGCCGCACTGGCATTTGGATCCATCGAAGAAGAGGGTCATTGGATACAACTCCTCCCTGAGGGAAAGAGTGGCGATGAGTTCGTCAGGGAAATTAAAATTAGTAAATTGTTCCCCAGGTAAAGGGGCTTCCGCAAGTTGGTCTGCGATGGTTTGTCCTTTGATTGATTTCTGGTGGACAAACTCAAGGTCGAGGTCGGCGAGGAGCATAAGCCATCGGGCGATGCGTTGGTTTAGATGAGGTTTGGCATACATATAATGGATGGGGTCCGTGTTGGTGATGACGAAAGTTTTGTGATTCAGGAGGTAGTGTCGGAGTTTGGTGGCCACGAATGATAGGGCTAGGCACAACTTTTCTACATGTGTATACCTAGTCTCATAGTCTACCAAAGTATGACTTATATAATAAACTGCTTGTTCTCGATTCTCAGAGTCACGATGTGCAAGCATGGCCCCTACAACGTGGTCGATGGTGGAAAGGTAAAGGTAGAAGGGGCGATCGTCCTGAGGTGGGATAAGCACGGGTGGCTGCAAGAGATAAGCTTTGAGAGCTTCAAAGGCTTGGTGGCACTCTTCACTCCATTGAAAGTCAATGTCCTTTTTAAGGAGGTGATGAAAAGGTTGACATCGATCCGAGAGTTGAGAGATGAAACGCCGGATAGATTGGAGCTTACCTTGTAAACTACGCAATTGTTTGAGGTTAGTAGGTGGGGGCATTTCTAGGATAGCTTTGACTTTAGATGGATCGACCTCAATGCCATGCAAAGAGATGATAAAACCAAGAAGTTTTCCCGAAAGGACACCAAAGACACATTTCTTTGGTTGAAGACGGATAGAATATTGTAACAGTGATCAAAAATAATGGTTAAAACATCGAGATGTTCACTGCGATGTTTAGATTTGCCAAGAAGATCATCGACGTAATCCTCAAGGATAGTGTGCATAATGTCATGAAAAATGTAGGTCATAGCCCACTGATAGGTTGCACCAGCATTCTTAAGGCCAAATGGCATTACACGATAACAGAAGGTTCCCCAAGGAGTTATGAAGGTAGTTTTATGTTGATCGGCAGGGGCAACCAAAATTTGGTTATATCCTGAAAAGCCATCCATGAGAGAGAGCATCTCATGGCCTGCAGTGAGATCAACAAGTTGGTCAATACTAGGTAGGGGGAAGTCATCCTTAGGGCAAGCGAGGTTAAGATCTCGGAAATCCATGCATATCCGAAGTCCCCCCGTCGCTTTAGTGACAGGTACGATGTTAGAAATCCATTGAGGATAGTCAATAGGCAGGATGAAGGAAACAGAAAGGAGTCGTTGAAGCTCTTCTTTGACCAAGAGGGCAATGCGTGGATGCATTTTTCTCAGTTTCTGTTTAATTGGCTTGGAATCAGGTTTCAGGGTAATGTTATGGACAGCAATGTGTCGATCAATTCTGGCATGTCAAGAGGACCAAGCGAAAGCTTGGTTGTGAGCACGGAGAAAGGTAGTAAAGGCGACTTGTTCTGATGCGTTAAGGGATTGTCCGATCTTCACAATGTGAGGATCTTCCTCTGTGTGGATGTTGATTTCTATAGTAGACTCATTCAACATGGTTTGAGTTTCAGATGGTAAGGCGCGTTGAATATAAGAGTCATCCGCACCAAGGTAAGTGAGGATGGAGTCATCATCCTGGCACTCAACAACATTAATTGAAGGCGAGTCCTCTTCAATCATGTCTGGATATAGAAGGGGGATAGAAGAGGGGTCCTCATTATCGCGTTGATAAGTGAGAGGACCTAGGAAGATAGCATTTATGAAAAAAAAAAGTTAGGAGGGATAGATTCAGGATCTATCGACTCTGTGGGTGACGAAGGCAAAATGGGTGATGATGGTTCAGTAGGGGTGACGTCATCATCTTCCAGGAGACAACTGACACGAGGTTCCTTCGGTGTAAGTGTTCCAGGAAATCCGAGACCACTACGATCATTGTGCTTGCGTGTAGTTACGGGGATGATTGTATGTCGGCCTTGTTCATAAAGACCAAAACCAAAGCCTTTCCAAGCACAGCGAGTCAAGAAGGTAAGGGCGAAATGACGATTTGTCAGGTATTGAAAGTCGGATTGGAAAGGAACCACACCAAGAGGAGGTTCAGGGGTTACGGAAGGTGCGTCGACACCCCCATATGTTAGGTTGGTGCGGCAATGAGGTGGTCCGTAGGGGATTACTTCCCCCACACGACGGTCATAGGTAGGATGTGCATGTACCTGTCCGTACTCCTGTGGGGTATGGAAAGAACTAACGTTATATAGGCGATACTCCCCCAGCGTAAGGCACTGAAAAACATCTACTAAGGGGTCTGCGGTTGGGATGTTAGCTGTGGGAAGGGAAGTGGTTTTTACGATGGTGGTTTCATGGGTTGAAGGTGTAGGTGCTGTTGAAATGAATGGTAGAGGTGTGGTTGAAGTAGATGGTTGGGTTGAATGAATGGGCGTCTTGATTGGCACAAGCACATCATTAGGGCGATATAACATATTGCAGGTTTTGAAGGGGGGAGGATCAGCTTTTACGGTGTAGGACTTCCCCTCGTACTCAAATTTTATGCATCTATGTAAGGTTGAGGGAACACATCCCATAGCCCGGATCCAAGGGCGGCCTAACAACATATTGTATTGGAACTCTCCCTCAAGGACATAGAAGAGTTCGGGTAAAGTACGTGGTCCTACACGAATGTTAAGGATCACGGTGCCTAAGGTAGAGGTAATAGCATCATTGAATGACCGCAACATGATGGGGTTGGCACACATGTAGCTAGAAGGGATATTCATTTGTTGGAAGGCTTTTGAAGAGATGATGTTTAGACTAGCACCCCGTCGATCATGACACGACGTACCCGAATATCCCGGACGTAAGCTGAGATGAAAAGAGCAGGGTCAGGATCTTCTGTACCAAAGTCAACAATTTCATCTTCGGAGAAACTGACAGCAGCAGCTTGTTGTAAAGAGACAGAAGTGGTTGGGGCGGTAGATTGTTTAGTGAGGGAAGCAACGTGATTGGGTGTTAGAATGGAGGTAACAGGCAGGGTTTCATTAGGTAAGACCTCAATCCCTTGAAGGATTTCAACAAGAGCTTGTCGATGAGATTCAGAAGTCTGAATGAGATCATATAGTGTCATTTTTACAGGTGATTGGTGAAGCTGTTTGATCATGGCTCGGTGGGCAACGCCATTAGAAACGGGGTAAGCGGGTCCACGAATAACCACTTTAGGTGGTGGTGCGATCGGGATGGTGGACGGAGAAAGAGAAGATGCAGGTGTGATTTCTTTCGCTTTCTCGTTGTTTTTCTGCGCTCGAGTAGCAACACTGATCATATTGATCTCGTGAACACAAGAGGAGGAAGATGGTAGGGATGACTCATGGGCTTCGATAGGTGGGGTTGTAATAACGACAGATATTGGTGAGGCGGGGACAGGTGGTATAGGAGAGGGAATTGAAGCCAAAGGTCTCTCCCTTCGTAAGTTGTCTTTCTTAACCTTTCTATCTGAGAGAGGTGACTGACGAAGGATGGCTTTTAAGGCTTTGCATCCCTCCACATCGTGTCCTGGTGTGTGGTGGTAAGCGCAGATTTTAGACTCATCATAACCTATAGGTCGAGGTTTAGACGGGTCATAGGGTCTAAGTGGGGGTAGGGAAATGGTCGTATTCTCCACCAACATAGCAAGGATTTTAGCGTAAGATCCTTTGAGTGGGTCAAAATCGGAGGAGGATGAGGGTATTGATTGAGCAGGTTTCGGTAATGTTTGGGCGTGGTTGGTTCGTACGGGTGGTGGTTTAGCCAAGGGGTGTTGACACGTGGTTTTAACTAAACGTGGTTTCTTTGTCGCAGGAGCTACGTTTAGCCGGTTAGATGATGAGGCTCCAGATAACGTGGTATCCGGAAACAACGGCGGCAAAAGAGGAGTGACAGAAAACAAGTCCTTTGATGATGAAATTTGTTTAGGGTTGATGGGTGGACAGGATACGTGGGATGACAGTGTTGATATACCCTTAGATCTCTGTATGTGTGCAGAAGGTGTAGGTGGTTTTAAAGAAAACGCAGGAGGTATGATATATTGATGCAAGGTGGAGGGATGAGGTCCCAATATGGAAGGTAGGTGTGACGATGATGGTTTTAATTGTGATAGAGGCACGGATTGAGTTTGTCTCCTAAGTGGAGGGGCGGCTTTATTTTTAGATAAATCTAGTCGCTTAGGTGGGTGTGTTAGACTGGGTATTGGTGCGGTCCCAAGTGTAGGGGAAGATTTGGTTAGGCTAATAGAGGTGGATGAGATACTTGGTAGAGATGCGGGGGATGGAGATGAGGACATAGGCATTTTGAGTTTCTGTAAACACTTCGGGTATATGGTAGAGGTGTCTGGATCGGTCATCTGCATTTGAGTAGAATAGGGGGTACTCAAACGTTCCCATAGGACTCATCTATCTTCTGGAGAATGACAGTCTTCAGGTGTGAATTGGAACTCTTGTATGGAAGAAAGGTGGGTTGTGATTCCGGTCCACTGTGGGTGTGATATAGAAGGTAGATGAGGCACTGTATCAATAGGTGTTAAGAGGTCAACCGGTCACTGAAAAGATTTAGGCGATGAAGAACTAATAGGTAGGAGGGCATGTTTGAGAGGATCCGTCATGGTTAAAGAATTTGGTGATGTCGGTGCAAGAGGTTTCTCATCTAAGGATGACAAAAGGAGTGGCGAGCCTTCCTCTTGTGCAGCAAGAGTGGTAGAAGGAGACGTTTGGGAAATAGATAAGTTAGATAACATCCGTTCGCAGTCTTGTAGGGATGTGGTGTAAGAAGGCTCATTTGTGAGAAGGGAACTCTGGGCAGTTAATTCCTTGATGGGTAAAGGAATGGCAAGGATTTCAGCTTGTCTTGATGGCGAGGAAGGGGGTTCGGTTTCCTGCGTTAGGGAAGAGGCTTGATTCAAAATTTGTTCGATAGAGGTTTTTGGCTGGGAATCGAAGACCGCATGGATCTCATGAACACTCTCCTCGGCTAAGATATCTTGGTTTAGATTACTATTAGAAGAATGATTCGGGAATGGTTTGTTGAATATTTTCAAATTTTGGTTAGCAGGGGCGTTAGGATTATCGAGGGCTATATCCCCCATCAACCATTTCCTGCACTATGTTTTTCAACATCTTGCAGTTTTCATGACTATGTCCTTTTACGCGGTGAAAGTTACAGAAGTCATTTTCTTTGTACCAGGAAGGTATAGCGCGGGTGGAGTCAAACCCGAGTGAGGTTTAACAGGAGGCAAGGTGATAGCTCCGGCTTTGAGCAATTTTTCCAAGATGACACCATAAGTTTCCCCCAAGGGAGTGTAATTGATGGGCTCGGCTTTATATTTATAGGTGGTTTTTGGTGGGGTATTAGACGGTGCTTGAGATTTGACCATCACCGCGTGGACAGCTCCTTTTGATTTTGAAGAAGTGGATGTGTGAGAAGTGGTGGTGTTTGGTTTATTGGTGGAATCTGGAGTTCGGAAATTGGGGTTTTTGTTGCGCAACCGCAATTTCTCTTCTTCTAAGGCTCGAATTTCTAGTTTCCGAGCCATGGTAAAGGCCTCATCAAATGTACGGAAAGTTTGAATTTGAAGGGTAGGAGAGATGTGCTTAGCGCAGGCCCACGTAAAAAGTTTGATAAGTTCAGCCTGAGGCAAGGCATATGTAAGTTGGTTGATAAGGCCCCGCCATCGTCCAACGAAATCTGCGATAGATTCGTCTTCAAATTGTCGGATGGCATAGAGGTCGGTGATAGATACTTTCTTGGCAATGTTAATGGAGAAATGATCCAAGAAAGATTGGGCTAGTTGGTTAAAAGAGAAGATTGAGTGTTGGGTTAAAGCACTGTACCACTCCAAGGTGGGTCCTGATAAGGACATGGGAAAGGTGCGGAGTAACAAGGCATCATCATGAGCAATCAAATAACAAGCATGTCTAAAAGATCGCAAGTGTTGTTGAGGATCCTCTTTACTATTAAAACGAGTAAATTTCAGCAATTCCCATTGAGGAGGATATGAATGAAGGGGGACAGAAGGGTGAATAGGCTCCCGACAAACTTGCTCGTATGTCAAGGCGCTACGACTTCCTGAAACAGAAGCCTCCAGATTTTGCATTTTGTCCATCATTTGTTTGATGAAATCCGTGGTTGGATGAGATGATGGTGCGGCTGTGGTAAACGGAGGCAAATTGGGCCAAGGGCCTCCGCTAGACAATGGTGGGGTTAAGTGTTGATAAGGTATGGAGGATGAATATGTTGAGGTGACCGAATAGGGATGTCCTATATAAGATGTTGAGGTCACCGGATACGTGTATGGGAATGAAAAGGTAGGCGGAGCTTGAGAAGGAAAGCTCGTGTGGATAGGTGGCAGAGAGCAAGTCATGAACGGAACAGTCTGCAAGGGAGATGAGGTAGGAGCAGTCAGCGGTAATGATATGTGGGGTCCCAAGATTAACCAAAGGAAAGCCAATCTATGTCGTATGAACCTCTGAAGCAGTCGGATTGGGAGACGGGCTAAAGATGCAGAAAGCAAGGCGGTGTTATCAGGCGGAGTGGGAGCTAAATGAGCAGCTATACTAATAGGCATGCCAACAAGGAGTTGACCATCGGGTGTACGGTCAGGGGCATGAGACAAATAGTATTGTACGGCGCTAGGATTAGCATCCAGAAATTTGGCAAATTCCTTATCTCCTACAGGAATTTTGGGGATCTCACTGGTGTCCGTAGGGTTCCCTATAGAATGTGAAGGGGGTGATTCAGGCAAAGGCACAGAGCAGGCATGTGAAACCATGGCGGCGGCTTGCTTCCGAGTGATAACAACCATGGACAAGAGTACACAGTAGGGCTTCAATCTATCAGGAATAGAAACAACCTTAGAATGGTGAAATTGGTAGGTTGCTGGTTTGTCAGGAACTGTAAAAGACAGTAACCGATATCGGTCTGATAACCGATGTCGGTTAGACTATAGCCGACATCGGTCACTTAACCGATGTCGGTGTAATAAGACTGGTATGAGAAAATATAAGAAGCTGCTGATTTGATCTTAACAATGCTTAGTACATTTATCAATTTGTTCTAAGGTGATCACAGAAGACAGTGTATAACAGAGAAAACAGAACTGAAAACAAGCAAGATGCACACGCAAATCCAGAGACTAACCCTAGGGTTAATTTAAATTATCGTGGGCTTATGCCTTTAGACGTAGAATGATGTCAAAATCCTAAACCGAAGACTTAGAGGAAATGTCAAGTTTGTTTTGGCTTATAAGGTTACCTCAATCGGGCGGAGGAATACCGCGAAAAAAGGGGGATGTTTGAGCTGTTGTGTTAATTGTGAAGTGATTCGGTATGTGTTGTGCAGTGAAAGTAAGATTAATTTCTTGTCAATACCGTGGATATCACCCCCACGTGTATGACCTGTTACTTAATCTATGTTCACTAGAATTGAAAACAACAAGCAAGAATGTGATGCACGTGTTTTAAACCCAAATCGAAAATGATATTCGATGAAGCAAAAGAGATGACTTTCACTAATACAAAGATGTAAAAGCAAAGCAAGTTCTTTTACCAAAATAACAAAATACCTTGTGAATATCTTTAGAAGAAGAAAACAGCAAGTATGCTCCCTATATGAAAGCAAGCAAGAAAGAAAGAAACCCGAAATGGGTCCCACCGGGCGTGCCAAAATGTTTCACGCGGAATGTTTCAACTTTTGGGAATAGAGTTGCTTCTATCCTTTCATTCCTTTTAGAAACAGATAAGGGTTAGGGCTAGGAGGAATACCTGTTGAATGTCGAGATGGTGTGCGCGTACCATAGAGAGAGATCAGGTTGATTGCGAAGAACTCCTTTTTGTCTTGGAAGGACTACCTGCAAATAAGAATACAAGACCACAAGATTTTAATTAGACAATAAATGAGGGAACTGCCTTGGGCCCAGGAAATATAAAACTTCCTTTCGAAGGTGGTCAGTTCCCCTGCTAATATGAATTAACACAAAAGATTGTAAAATAACAATTTAATTGCCTCGTTGAAACAAGTAGGGGGAAAGGCTGGTTTTTGGTTTTGAGTCAAGGTAACCGATACCGGTTGCTGCTAACCGATATCGGTAGGTTCTATGTTTTAGGGGCTTTTGGTGAGGGTCAGTTGTAGGGTGGTTGTGTTGTTTGTAAGGCTAGTAAATGAGTGGGATTAGGTAACGGGGTGATGAGAGGGTAGAAGAATGATAGTTAGATGTAATGTGTTGCTGGGTAGTAGATCTGGGAATAGATTTATGACGGCTGTGATTCAAAAGTCTAAGAAATGTTATCAAAGAGAACATACAAGATTCTACTTACTCGTTTATTGACGAGAATGCAGGTCCAAGAACTGTGATGACAAAGGTAGAACTCAGATAGGACGTCCTGACGATCAGAAGATGAGATGTCTTCCCTCACGATGATCAGCTGAGTGTCACAGGGCTCTGGTCATGTGCAGTGCAGTCTTGGGCTTGATGTCCTTCTCTGCAAACTCTTCTTGTTTCTTCACTTGTCTCTGCTCGGCCAAGCAAATCCCGATCCTTTCAATGATTTCTCCTCCTTTTTGATCAAATGAAAATCCGATCCTTTGTTTTTGGTTGGAGGTGGTCATTTACAGGGAACCGATGGCGGTTACACAACCGACGGCGGTCGAGTAGGAACCGGTATCGGTCAGGTCAAAGTGGGCTATTTTTGGTAAAATAGCCAACTTTCCCTCCTTTTCTCCCGAGGGATTAGTTGTGGGCTTGGTCAAGTCATTATGAGGTCAGTTTTGGGTGCGGGTGAGGAGTAATTAATCATAGGTGTGGATGTGGACCAAGTTATAGGTCTTAATTAGGTTAGTTTAGGGTTAAGACTCGGTCATGATGAGGTGGCGAAATGAGGTGGCAGGTATGGCGATGTGGATTTATTAATAATAAGGTAAGTAAGACCATCTACCCAACCTCAAACTTCTTGTTCTTAATGTGACGGTCATGCCATGCCTTTTCTTTTTCTTTTTCGGTCTTTCGGCTCCACATGGTGAGTGATCGTCTTTCTTCCAATTGTATTAACTTGTCAATTCTTTCTTCCAAAGGCTTATTGATCTACCAATCCTTCTCGCGCACACTATACGCAGAGAAGGTAACATGAATTCAACTGGTAGGACAGCCTCTGCGCCAAACACTAATTGAAATGGTGTGTCCTTATTTAACCTCTTGTAGGTTGTCATATATGCCCAAAGAACGAATGATACTATTTCATCCCAATCCTATCTACCAACATCACAGATCTTAGTCAACGTGTGACTAAGTATTTTGTTAAACACCCCAGCTCCATTTGCTTGTGGATGGTAAGGGGTAGTCTTGTGATGAGCCACCATGAATTATGCTAATAGAATCCTTACTGTCTCATTCAAGAAATGTGTACCCCTATCACTAGTCAAACTCAAAGGGCATCCATACCTTGTAATAATGTTTTCCCATAGGAACCTTGCTGCAATAGCTATTGTACAATCCTTAGTAGGTGTTGCTTCGTCCTCCTTGTCAAGTAATCTGTGCAAGTGATTATATACCGTGATCCAGTCCTACGTGCGGCTGGTGCAATAGGGCCTATGAAGTCTATAGCCCACTTTTTGAATGGCTCGGCATTGGGAATAGGGTGCAAAGGCATTTCATCTCTTCACCCATATTTTCCCATGTCTTGACAATGGTCACATGCCTTGGAATATTACTTGCGGTCTTGATATAGGGTCTCTTACCATAATTCAACCATTACTATCTTGCGTGTAGTGGCATCACCCGCATAGTGTCCACTTGCACTACATCTTTGAACCTCTTATATTATGGCTAGTTGCTCATGTTCTAACACACCGTTGAAGAACCTCATCAAGTCCTAATTTGTATAAATCCCTAGCTAACTAATTTTTATCTAATGCCTTCATTCCTTCCTGCCATGTCCGTCTTGAGATATACTTGAAATATCTTCTAAGTCCGAGGGAATGCACCCCAACCTAAATAGTTGTGCATCCGCATAGTATCCTCAATGCTTTGTGCGTCCTCCCTAAATTGATTATAGACAAATGATTAGGTCTAGAATTAATTTTTGTTGGTTTGACAACCATCGTGAATTTGAATTCTTGGAACAATAGTACCCATTGACATTTACGCCCTTGTAGAACGGTCTTGTTCACCAAGTATTTCAATGCCATATGGTTGATGTAAAATATAAAAGGGGTTGCCAAAGAAATCTGTCGAACTTGTGTAGTGCATAGATCATTGACAATGCTTCATGCTCAATTATTTGTATAATTCTTCTCCACTGGTGTTAACTTCCTACTTGCAAATCACAATTGATGATCAAGGATCCCTTCACTAGGTTGTGCAAGTACGCTTCAATGGTGGTCCCCGGGTATCAACATGAACATTGAAGGGCTTATCCCAAGAGGGGAATTATAGTATGGGCACGGTGACAAGCCTATCCTTTAAAGTTTTAAAGGCCTTCTGCGTGCTCTCTCCCCAATGAAAGGCACTTTTATGTCTAAGTAAATCTTCTAAAGGTGTGGAGATCTTGGCATATCCCTTGCTGAAATTTCTGTAGTAACCCATGTGTCGAAGAAATTTGTGCACTGCGCTTTGACTAGTAGGCTCCCTCAATCCCACAATTACGCAACTTTTGCGGGATCTACTAGTAGGCCATCCCGACATATGATGTGCCCTAATAATGTTCCGAAAGGACTAATAGAGACACATTTCTTAGAGTTGAGGGATATCCTCAATTGTCGATATGTTTCAAACATCAACCTTAAGTTGTCACAATGGTCCTTCACTAACCCATATACTATCCAATCATCTAGGTAGACTTGAAGAAATTTATGGATGAAGTCCTAGAAATTTTGTACGATGATGCACGAGAACACAACAGTGCATTCTTCAACCCAAAGGCATGATCAGTATACGTAAAACTTCCCCACTCGGTGGTGAAAGTTGTCTTCCTCTAGTCCTCCTTCATGATCATTACCTGGTGGTAGCCCGAGAACCCATTTGTGAAGGAGTAGACCTCGCGTCCTACCACTCTCCGTCTAAGATTTCTTCGGTGAATGGGGTTGGGAAATGATCAATGATACACATTGCATTCAGTCCCCCGTAATCAACACGATCCTTATCCTTCCATCCTTTTTTATACTAATTACCGTTGGACTTATCCACTCTTCCTCTTCAACAACTTCAATGATGCCCGATGCTATCATCTTATCTATTTCTTCCTTGAACTTCACACAGTTAGTATTCATCCGACCGACATGCACCCTCCTTCAACTTAATTCTCATTTCCCCTAAGGAATGGTGAATGCCTTTGAGTTCATGATACCCGTGTGGGAATAAATCCTCAAAATCATGTAAAAGATCAATGATCTTGGAGACTTCTCTCTCGACCAATAGTCTCCGATGATAGCCTCTTTAGGCTCTTCTTCTGAGCTGATGTTAACCTTATTTGTCTTTAAAGGTTCATGGTAGGTACACACCCATTCATCAACACTATCTATGACCTCACACGTCCCTACAAAGTGGTTAACATCCAAGTTTTCTACCTCTTCTCCATCAATAACATACACCATCTTCCCCTTTTCTTTCTCTATACACGTGCGCTCAAACTGTATCTCTTCTGTTTCTTCTTCCTCAAAGTGCACCTCCAGAAAGGTCCATCTAAGCAACTCTTGTATTATGTCTTCCACCATAACACTATCCCTAATGGTAAGATACTTGATAACTTGTAATTCCTTATCCACCAAGGGTTTTGTACTCTGATACTTGAATGTTTGAATGAGATCAGCCGCTAACTCTTGCCAATTCCCCGTCTAGCTGCGTGTCTCAGTGTGAATGTACCATGCACGCACACAACCTTACAGGGTGGAGTATAACTTGTGAACCCATAATGAAGGTGGTAATTCTTATGTGATTCCCATCCAGGTTGTCTCACATGCTTGGATATGGAAGGAAGTGGTCTCTTTACCATGGTAGTATTTTATAGCCATGGGTGCATTTCTTCTGCAAAACCTTACAGAAAAGGAAATTCTCACCTCACGCCATTCCAAGAGGTTATCCCGATGTGTCACCCACCAGTGCACAACATTTCTAAGTAGGACATAACTTAACATCCCTCTTCATTCATTCTCCTTCTTCCACTGAGTTTCCATCTCCTGCAAAAATATCTCGGGAGGCTCCTTGTGAATACTTAGGTAGATTCTTTCCTCCTAGGTGCCGGACTATACGTGCCCTTATCACCTTTATCACCAATCCTCTCAAATGCTGTCCAATTAATTCATAGGTCTGTGTGCCCAATTTTCACACGCCATGCTTGTGGTATCACTCACAGACTAGGCATCCTCAAACTGGATAACTCCTTCTGTGGGATGGATTATCTCAGGGTCCCTAATTGAGCACACATATATTCTATCAAGGACTTCTTCTCCTAAGGGTTTAGTATAGGGTGTTGATTTTCCATCAGCTAGGGGTATGATGACCCATTCCTCCTCATTTTCAAAGCTTATGTATCCCTTATTTAACCGAAGATCCATATTGTTCTTATAGCACCATGGACACCCAAGTAATGTTGGGAAATTGTCTTCCTTGGTGAGTGCTAAGACTTCGAAGTCCCCAATACACTTAGCCCCCTGAATGGTGATAGGTGCATCCTTTAAGACAACGATGGGCATTACCTTCGTTTTGTTCACCATATATAAAAATTTGAAGATGGTTGTAATGCAGGTCTTCCCATCTGATGCCATGCATCCAAGGTGAGAACATTGACCTCCACACCTATGTCAATGAGGATATTACTAAGGAGCCATCCATCCACAACCGCATTTAACATGATCTCTTTATCATATTCAAGGCTGTGAGGGGGAAGGTCTTTATGTAAGGCCTACCTCTCACGCTCTTCTCTAGCACATGGTACCTTCTCTCTTAACCGTGCTCCTATCAAGGGAATAATATTATCTTGCCTTATTATTTTACATACTTCCTTGACCTCATCCAGTCATCCTTTGGTGCCTCGACCTTCCCTCTTTGCTCCTCTCTCCTAGACTACTTCTTTAGAAATTAGATTTCTCCTTGTAGGCTCAATAACGTCCATGGTTTCTTGATATACCTCCTTTTGATGCGAAAGTTATGGGTACTTCCCATGTACCAATTATTCCCTTGAAACCGGTTCTTTTGCCTTGGCATTTCCTTTGCACATGCAACCTCTGCTCTTGTTGTTACCATAATAGGTTCCAAGACTACATCACATGTCACCCGTGGCACCTATTGTGTGTCGTCGATTCTTAATGCTTACTATTGTAGTGCCCTTATCTTTCCGGTCTTGATGGATCATGTGCTAAAAACTCGAGGGAAATACTTGTGCTTCTTCCCATACCATGAGCACCGCAATAAGTTTGGACACTCACGCTTGTAGTGGTATTGTCCTCTCAAAATTTCCCCTCTTTTGAAAGTTAGAAATTTGAAAATTTTGAGTTGACACCCTTCAGTAATGTTCTAGTGAAGTAAATTTTTTTGAAGAGATGGTGAAATTTGCATTTATTGGGGTCATTTTAGTGACTTGTGGGTCTGATCAAACATTTTTATCCCTCATGTCCCAAGTACAAATGGGCCTCCTATTCTCCAATAAGCTGATTTCCCCGCAAGTCCTTTTCTATCGGCTTTATCGAAACTTTTCGGCCCATTTTTCCTAAGTCCCTCGGACTTCCTTTTCCTTGATCACCCACATCAGCCATATCGGGTTCTTTGTGATTTTTCGACCTATCTGTCCCAAATGTATTTGGGTTTTCTATTCACCGATTCCCCATATTGCCCACATCGACCGAATCATGTCTTCACGTCCCTCACATTTATGTGTCCTTGGACCACCCGTGCTCATTTGGCCCACTTTCCCCGCATCACCCGCATTGGCTGAATTATGTCTTTGCATCCCATATGTCCCAATGTCCCATGGACCATCTCGGGCCATTTTTTCCACTTTTCCCGCATCTCATCTTTTTGAGTCGGTGTAAGGTGTATTTAATGCTCATTTATGATCTTCTCTCCCCGAATGACTATTTAAAGGGACTACCACCTATGCATTTGTCACATTGCTTGCTTGTTATTTCTTCCCGAATTCTTACAATTGAAGTCATTTGTTCATCTTTCTGTGTCCCTCTGCATATTTGTCGTGGATCTATTCTTGGAAGACCATTTCTTTGTGCATTGCAAAAATGAAGATCAAGTTTCAAGGGCATGAGCATCTGTCACCCCTGGAGACTTCTGTACCTAATATTGGGGATAGTGAGGTTCGACACTTAGATTTTGATGATTTTGGGGCAGACTAACATGCGACAACCCTGCTCCCATGGCCCAAATGATCAGTGATAGTGGAATCACGTATGCGGCTGGTTTTCCCATCTCTGTATAGTGTGTTGACATCGTGCTCTCTGTGGAGCTCATTTCAACCCAGATACCAAGGAAATTGCTAATGTGCATGGGGAATTGATTGCCAAACTAGATGTTGCCACCATTGCCACTACCCTATGCATTCTTGAGACAAAAGACTCCATCATTCTCACTCTTTCTCAAGCTCAGACCCTATTTGACCAAGACAGTGAAAAGTACAAGGCACAAGTAGCAAAGTCATGGTTGAAGTGCCCTAAAAAGGGAGCGTCCCGACTCTCCAAAGCATTGTTTAGGGTTTATTTTAATGAGGAGCTGTCAGATTTCATTATCTTTCTCACTCATATCATGGGAATGCCCTCCACCAACAAATTTCATTTTTGGATGTGCCCTTTTATAAACATCATCTGCGAGGGCAAGAAGAACATAAACTGAGCTAAAATTATCTGTATGAACTTGACTAAGCAATTGTCAAATGTTCAGCAAACTAAGAAGTTATATATGACTTCTTATCTCATGTATACCCTAGCTGCATCCTAGGAATGGTTCGGTTTCACTTACATGGAGGGTAAGAAGGATGAGCCTATCTACACATACGACCCTTAGTTTACCCTCGAGGCAAACGATCACAATTTCAGAAGGGTCAATGATTCTTTCACCATGTATATTATAAGAATCTTGGAGGGTGACAGTGCTAGGAGAATTTTTGATGATGCTATGGCTCTTATAGCCAAGTACGGGGCTTTCCTCATCCAATTCAGAAGGTTCTCATCCATCAGGTTGGCTTGCTTTAAAAGTACACCCCTTAAGTTCCCATGTTTTGCAATGATAAAATGGCTTTGGTTGAAGTATGCAGGAAGCTTGATAAACTACACAAAACCTGCAGAGATATGAAGATCACTTGGTCTTCATTTCCCTATCTCCTTGGGGAATTATACACGTAAAAAATCTCTAGATGCCCAAAACATAGAAAGGGATATTACTCCTCTCACTTTGTCCATTTCCTTATATCCAGAATTTATTTTGATCTGAAGAAGTTTATTGATCAGAATCTCAGAATCACCTATCATCATCATCATGGTACCGAGGTCTACTGGGCTGATTGTGTTGATGATTTTGAAGCTAGGAGGAGGCATGTTGGTATATTATCTTTGCAACAAATCTTAGATCTTAATCTCTATCAGGTGCTTGAAGGGCTTGTGGATGATGATGAGGGATTACAATCCTTTGAGTATGAAAGATCCATCAAGTACACACCTCTAGAAACCCTAGATTGGTATGAGAAGGAGAAGGATGATTTGAATGAGATAATTGCCCTTGTCATAGTCGAACCAAGGTTTGGTTTGAAACTTCAAGAGAAACTTCCACACAGTAAGGAAGTACTTACACCTAGTACTGAGGTACTAGAGAAAAATCCTCCTTCCTTAATGAAAGATCTTGAATTATCTACTCCTTCTTCTTCCACTCAGGTGTATCAGAAGAAGGTCAAGGAGGTTAAGCAAGAACCAATTGAAGAAGAAACTCTACTAGAGCACCCTGAATTTCTAGTTGGGCTAGAGAACATTATTATTCTCAATGATGATGATGATGATGATGAGGAGATGATAGAAATAGAGGAAACCACTGAAACATCGATAAGGTGGAGAAGGAAGGATCAAGAACTGAACCTCCAAGTCTAGCTGACTCCTCTGCAAAGGAAATTCTTGAGGTTCCATGCACTTCCCCATTGGAGGCAACAATAGTTCAGAATTTGAGTGCCATGAGTTCCCTTGCACTTGGCCCCCTTGAATCCTCTAGTTTCTTCTTCTTCCTTTGCTTGGGTACAACCCTTAGTTGACAACAAGAAAAGAAAATCTTCTTCTCGGTTAACAGGGCCTAATTTTGATGTTGTAGTTGCTCTACTTGGTACTACCCCTCCCCTCTAGCAAAGAAAGAAAAGACCACCTCAAGGTTAGTAAGTGATGCTCGGGCTAATAGTTCCTAGAGGTTACAAAGCCCAAGGTGGATAAATCAAAGAAATATCTTTTGATCTCTGATTTGGAACTTTCTAGAATCCCATTGGGAGAATCTACACTGGAGAGTGAGGTTCATAACCTTCGAGAAAATATCACTAAGGTTATTGAATGAGTTGAAAAAGGAAAACAAACCATGGAGCAGTTGGAAGAATAGAACCAAGTTCTTTCCAACTTTATTAGATCATTATTAACAAAGGATAAAGTTTTGGATCCAGCTCCCTTGACCACTCTCCCACCTCCCATAATACTCAGCCAAGATGAAGTTCAAAGTATCAAAGATATACACAAGTATTCAACTTATGGGAAGGTTGTAGAAGCTATGGTGGATGATATGACTATAGTAGGTTTGAATTTCATTGAGGAAGCCTTCAAAACCAATGAGAAGGTGATCAATTTGCAGTAGAAACTTTCTTCCTCAATCAAAGCTATGGACAAGGAGCTAAAGGTATGGAGTGGATGTATTACAGATCTTTGTCTAATGGGCCAAACCAATGAGAAGATCATGTTGGCCAATAATGTGTTTGATGATGCAAAGAATAACTTGTCAAGAACATGGATCTTCAATATTGAGTGGAAGATAAAGGTTCTGGAGGAAGCATTGGGAGAATTGAGGAATGTGTGGCGAAGGGGAGTCCTTTAAAACTTGTGTTTCATCTACCTTCAAAGATATCCACTACCATCTTCAAAATGAAACTATAGGTGTTCCCTTTTCTCTTCAAGAAATCAAGGCCCAGTTCAGAACCTTTGTCAAGGACGATCTGTTCATAAAAAGAGTCATTCACTAAGGAGAAGATGAAAGACATTTGTGCTCTTTACTCAGCTATTACTAAAGCTAATAAAGAATATCTAGAGCATACCGAGTTTGATAAAGATATGGAGAAATGTCTAGGCATGTGGACACATGCCACCTCCAACACCACAATTCCAAGAGGCATGGAAATAGTAGAAGCATTGAAAATATTCAGGCATCGGATTCTCAAATCAGTGGGCCCTCCTCAGCCATAATCAGATGTCTCTTCTTCAAGATTTTCTTTCTCTTCTTCTATTTTTAGTGCCAATCTCCTTGTAATTAATTAAGGATGTTGTATTGTGCATTTCCTTAATTAATATTTTAATTAAAAGAAACGGTTACCAAATGTAACCAATTTGTAAGCTATATAATGAGCTCTCCTTGCCATTTCAAGGGGTGGAACTCTGATTATTTTTGAAAAGTGTAAAAGAGTCAAAAGCTATCAATACAAGAATATTTTCCTTTCTACTTCTATCTGTGTCTATTCATTCCTTCTTATCTATCAAAAATTATTGAATCATTAATCTATTTTGCATCAAGAAGCTTTGTATTCTTGTGGATGTCATCTCTGGAACTTTGTGTCTGTGAAATAACATCTAATGGTTTTAATATGAATGATTTTATTCTATATTATCCTAGTTCAACATTTATAAGGAACTATTTTGCTATCTATACTTCCTGAGAGTGTTATTCTACCTTTTCCCTTCCTTAGTTCTTCTGTTCTTTTGTATTGATAATCTATCTTGGAGTTTAAAACACTTTCATGATATCAGAGTTCCTCTTTGAAATAGAAAATTGTACATTTGTGAATGTTTTTTTCTTTCAATAAGGGAACCTCTCCCATCAAAGAGGAGGGACTTTCATCCCCTGACTGTTGCTTTCATTAAAGTCCTATTTTGACAACCAACAAGTGGCCTCGTAGATCCATAATTAAAACAGTTCCACGTGGGAACTTACTTCTTTTTCCACAGCTACCACGACCATGAAATCCTCTGCGAAATCCCCTTCCACACGTGCCTCCATTTTCACACTCCTCATAACGGTGATCATCACCCTTAAAACCACTTGTAAGGCTAGTTTGACACACACCAAGATCAATAACATCATGAATCTGGTCAATCATCCTATAGGATTTTGTGTCATGCAATGTGGATGTACATATATTGTAATAACAAGTTACATTTTGCGAGATCACACACTTTAGTAGTAGGGAACCTACTTGCATCATGGTCCCCATGAAAATTTTTACAATCCACTGCTATAGCATGTACCGACTTCTTAGGGATACTATCCTTGACATGCCCCTCTAATTCACAATCTATACACCATATACCACTACGAGTCTCATGGGCTAACTTCGTAGGCAACCTCTCCAACCGCTTAGCCATATAAGTAATTTGAGCTTCTAGAAATAGGCTAACACCAATGTCAACACTCCCAATAGCTTCAACATGCAGGCAGCTTCCAACACATCATGCGGGTCTTTGAAAGTATTTTGAGATAATGCCCTTCTAAATGGTGTTATCAACCCTCCAAAAAACCATTGAGCGTCTTTATGAAGGGTGAATGTCATAGGATAACTTTGATAGGAGGGTCTTAAACCGTGCATCATACTCTTGCACACTCTCTAGCCATTCTCTATTGGATCTCCTTAAGGTTGTTGATGCTCTTCTGTTTAAACTCAGGGATGTGGAATTCTACTAGGAAGGTATTTTTCAATGTGGTGTAATCTACCACCATCTCGATGGGGTCATACTTTCTATAGCAACTATGCACACACCTATGCAATGTCATTGCAAACTAAGCGATATTCTACTGGGGGTTGTGATTCCCTTTGCATGCCATAGTAGCTCACACTTGTGAATATGCTCTACAACATCTTCAATTCCTCTCGTAATCTAGAAAATGTAAAGACATCTCATAGAATACTTGGGAGGTGGTGGGGCGGTTGTCCTCTTGATCCAGCCTTGAATTCCTCTAGTGTTTGCTCCTCTACCGGATCCACTAGATACACTAGGTTTTGTTCCCCCAATCCCACTAGCTCCACCTCCGAGATCCTATTGCAGCGAGTAATGGGCCTAAAGTGGTCGCACCGAGGGTCCCCAACATCCCGCCGAACCGCACACCAATTATTTTTTAGATTATGCCATTTATCGGATGTGTGTCCCACACCACTTCCCAACTTATTACCTAAGCCTTGTGTATTTTCTCCTTGTCCAAAAATTCCTCTGAATACTAGAATAGTATGCGTAGCCATAGAAGTAGGAAATGAAAAATTGTATCTCCTAGGTACGGATCGGTCACTTTCATCAATACCAATCAAGTTAATGATACTCCTTCCTTGATTTGGAAAACCAAGCATCTAGGTACGGTCACTTGGTGCATTCAGATGAGTGCATCTACGTGATGAACTCTCATCAAAAGATGAAGGGGTTTATCTTACGTGCTTACCAAGATGGGGTAGCACAGATCGCTCGGGTTCCACATCCTCTATGTGAACCTCAAATCCTTCATGCAACATCTGCCTCCATAAATCCATCACACTTGCCACCTCATGTTATCTAGCAATATCCCTTTCACGTGCTTCACTATACTTGAGTCATCTCTCCTCCCTTTCTTTCTCGATGCAATTTCTTCCATCTTTCTCCACCCTAGCTTTCTCACCCAACACTCGAATGGTTTAGCTAGATATTGGGAATGCCTCTAAACTTAAGGTAATAATCAAGATCTTCATTGCTAGGGGAATAACATGTAGAAATGATCCTCTGGGATTGCTCATAAATTTAAACTCAGCAACTTCAAGACAAGAATACATGGAAATAACATATTCTAGGGTGTAGCTAGCCAACATTCCTTTCCACCAATGATCCACAACATGAGTCCATGTCATATCTACATCTTGTAGACTCGGTACTCTTCTTGGGTCCACATGTGTGATCTATAATACCAACTTGATATAGATGAATATGCCGAGAGCCATTCATACACTCTCTTTGGGAAGCAATAGAAAACATTTTCATACAACTCATGGTAGAGTTTCTCTTCTACCCATATACGTGCATCTAACTTAGGTTCAGTTACTGAATCTCGAGTAAATTCTTCCTCCGTGCTCTTAAACCATGATTCAACACTTCATCACTCATTACACACATCATTATGTATGCCACTTCCCACTACAACTTTGAAAAGAGGTCCCGTGAATGGAACCAAGATGTAGTCATTTTTACACCCACCAAAAAAAAGTAGGTAATCCCATACACGTTGGATCTGTCACCCAACGAGTGCCGGCACTGAGTCTCTCCTTTATGCGAGTTTAGTTGGAAACATCATTTATGATAGGAATTTAAAGAGAGTGAGCAGAAATGAGACATGTAATCATCATAGAGCTCAAAATGGCTTCTAGACCAATGTAGTCATTCTAGATAAAAATATAATTAACATATTATAGGAAAGAACCAAAATAAAAGGAAAATGCATACGGATTCATACGCATTCCATAAATAGACATGAAATAGAACCATGAAGATATATGTATGGACCAAATCATTAATGATCACATTTAAATAAGTTGGTAACCTCATTACATCCATTAGATCCATTACAAAACATCACAGTATGGAAGACCGAAGTCATACATCATAACTGGATTTACATCCCTTAGCTCTCAAGAAGAAAATTTACAATCCTAAGCCCTTGATGAATCCCTCTCCTATATTTTATCTACCCAACCCAATACAACTCCTCGTAGCATTTCTAGAGAGCTCCGCTCTCTATTGATCTTCTTACTTTTCTTCTATGGGCGCTTGTATTTATAGGTCTCTTGAATGCCACTCTTCTTTACGAGGCTTCAGATCCATCACCAAGTGTCCCAATGTGTTCCTCTATGGGAGCAAGTCAGTAATGTCTACATTTTCCAACGCCCAAGGCCTAAGGGCCAGGTTGAGTCCAAACCGTGGTCATACCCAAGGGGCTGTGGACATTGGGAGCTATTGGGAAGGGATATTACAGTCCACGTGGTTCTAATATCCATGTTTTGCATTTGGGGGTCACTTTTGGACCATGGCGACTTAAAAGGGAAAAAGTAACTTTAGTTACTTTTATTTTATTGGCCCCTCCATGGAATGAAATGTGCCTAGGGTTATTGGGGCTCGTTTTCCGAGGAGAAGTATATAAGGAGTGGGGAGAGTAAGGAAAGGAACTTTTTGGCATACATTTTATTGACCCTTCATGTGCAACAGTTGTTTGTCCATCTACAACTTATGTAGTCAAATCCCATAAGGGCCCTAGCTTCAGTGGTGAGAGACTGCTGTACCTAGCTAGCAGGGCATTCTTTGATAGTGAGAGATCTACCCTAGTCTATCATTTTTGGAGCCGCTTTTAGGGATGTGTTACTGAGATATTATCAGAGGGTTCAGAGGAAGGGTTTTGAGGATTTTTGGGGGCATTTGGGGAGGATAATCAGAGGGCTTCCAGATCAGACTTACGACAGCCATTTGGGTTGGGCTTAGCATCACTTTGAAGGCACCTCCATCGCCAAACCCCTTTCCAAGCGAGGTGACTTGCAGCCTTATTTGGAGGGTTTTCCAGTTGGTCCCCTTCAGATTTGAAGGTTGAAATGTCATTTCCTATACCTGTTAATGTTATTTCCAAAGACCCTTAATTTTTGCTCTTGTATTTGGAGAGTTACAAACCTCTGAAGTTTTCCAGCTGATCTAGGGCATGCTGTGCTTTTTCTAGTAGCATTTTAATTTGTGTAAAATTCCAAAAAAATAGTTTTATTATGTCCTTCATAATATTAGCAAGCCCTCTTTAAATTTTAAAGTAATTTGAGTGGATATTTTGGGAGATTTTAATTTTCTTTAGTCTGCTGTCCTTATTGTAAAAATTTGCAAAAATTAGTATTTTATTTGGCTGCAAATTTTCAATATTTTGTAATTTTTTAAGTAGTATCCCATTAGGGATATTTCAGTGGTATCAAAGCTATTGTTCCTCCAGCCTATGTGGGTTAAATATGGTAGTTTGGAAAGATCTCAATGTGGGTTTTATGAAGGAAATGTTCACCAACATGGTGAAACAACATGAAGCCACTAACCTTTATTTGAGCCAGCTCACTCAGAATGTGAATCAAAGCAGATCTAGGGACAATAAGGAACATGGTGAGAATAGTGATAAAGGGCGGCCAATAGAGGTGATTGATGAGGATTCTTGTTGGAGGAAATACCAATCTTTGAGTAGGGGTTTTAGAGATAATATGTCATTTCAGTTATTGCATGATGAAGATTGGTAGAAGCCCAAGCAAGGTCATCATATGCCGGTACACTGAATTACAAAAAAATTCATTTGAAGAAGAAGCTTCTAGACAAAAAGGTATGATTTCCATTGAGAAAAATAATTGCATTAGTGAAACTTTTCTTGTTAGAGAAATTATTCCAGCTCAGGAGAAGAAATTTTTATATGCAAGCAAGGAGGATGTAATGGAAACTCTTAAAAAGTGTGAGGAATGGAATAACAGAGCTAGAGATGCTAGGTTGATAGTGACTCAAGAAAGACAACACTTATAAGAGTTCAAGGAAATGATGAGGGAAATTGATGCAAGGAAGTCTACAACCATGAAAGAAGACTCTAGGGAGTAGTTGGCACATGAGGAGGAGCCTCACATGGACACTTGTGTGGAATTGCATGTTGTTGCAATTTCCAAACTAAAAACTCATGATAAGCTGATTTATGAAGAATTTCAGCCCATTGTAGACCAGAATGCTTAGGATTTGTGGTAGAAAAGTCAAGTCATTTTGGAGACCAAGCTTGATGAGGATACTCCAAGGGATGGTGTTTTGGAGGGTTCTAAATCAGCAATAGAAGGTGAACCTTTTGATGATATTCTTTATAAGGAGAGTCAATTCATCATGAAGACAAAGAGTGATGATCTTCTTTATGAGGAGATACAAGAGAAGCAAAGATGGAAGACCTTACATGATACAAGGGTTCATGGGCATTATAAGGTATGGGATCCTGGTAGTATGTGGCAATCATCCAAAACTATCAATTCTGATTTTAAAAACTTTGTGACTGATTTCATAAGAAAAAGAAGGAATTCAAATGTGTCTTGTGGGATTACAAGTGTTGGCAAGCATGATTTCTTCATTGGAGACTCCGGTGCAAAAAGGGAGAGTACCTCTCAAGGTACTAGCATTGGTTTTATGATTGCTAAAAAGGGTAAGAGAATATTTTTAATCATCTTTAGCTTGCTGGACTGTGTATAACAGAAGTCATAATGAGAGGAGAAAATAGTAATATGGGACAACAGGGTCAAAGAGGTGAGAGTGGACATTCAGGGCAGTGGCCTCCCCATTCTTTTATCAAGACCTTGGGGCTTCATGAACCTTCTTTCTTGAAGGATCCAGAAGTTTCACAGGTACAACAATCAATAGATATTTTGGATGAGGAGTCTTGTTGGGAGAGGTACCAAACCTTGAGAGAGGGTTTCGTAACAACATGCCATTCTAGGAATATTTCAAAATGAATATTGGCAGTAGAACCAAGAGAGATCATCAGATACAGGTACTAGAGTTATAGAGGAGATTGGGAAAAATTTCCATTCCACACTCGATGGGTCTAAGAAGTGTACTCTAACCTCTTGGGTTCATAATTTGAAGACATACTCGACTTAAATCCTATGCGTGAGGAAGATGCAATTAAGTTTACAATCTTACATCTTGAGGGAGACACTCATGATTATTGGCATCATGGGTTGATTACACAGGACACATACACATTACTACTTATGCGAGTTTACATAGAGGATGGTGGCGGATTTGATAGGAGGGACCACGACGGGGGATTTTAGGGAGTGAACTCATTTGAGAAAAACTAGTCTCCTGGATCGGTACATCACATATTTTCGAGAGATTATCGGTTATGGTACTGATGTCACAGAGATGAGGTTTATTTCACTATTCATTACAGGTTTGACAGATGATCTCACTATTTATGAAGGAATTTGAACCTTCTTCTTTGTAAAAGGATATTACTTAAGCTCGGGACTTGGATTTATCCAGTCCAAAGTCGAGGGTTCCATCTCGCATTCAGAAAGGAACCTCCATATGGATCAGAAAAAAATTCAGCAAAGGGAACCTCCACCGAGGCAAGAGGTGGCTAAGAAGCCAATAATTTCCCAAGAGGAAAAAGATGAGTTGAGGAGAAAGAAACTATGTTTCGATGCCACACACCTTGGGTTCCGGACATGATTACAGAGGTAGAGGGAAGGCCTAATTCATTGAGGTCTTCGAGGAGAGTGAGGGTGATAGAGGTGAGGAGTTAGAGACTTATGAGATGGATGATGGAGATGGGGTTGTGTTGGATAGTGTTGATGTGAGGTAGGAGGAGGAGAATTTTCCTCGGGAGATTATAGCCACATTATCTAGTACTCTGATGTATAAGGCATGTAGGATTAGAGGAGTTATGTAGGGTCAACGAGTTGGGGTACTCATTGATAGTGGGGAAACCCTTAATTGTATTGATGCCTCATTGGTTAAGAGGTGAGGATTATAGATAGAGGATTTGGAGGGCCTCAACGGGGTTATAGCCAATGGAGAGTCTATTAGGTGCACATGACGGGTTCCCCGGTGAGCATCACAATGGGTATTTATATAGTTCTGATGATTTCCACATCGTTAGTATGGGAGTGACCAACATAGTCTGGGAGTGTAGTGGCTTCACTCTCTTTGTGAGTTTCAGACTAAATTTTAGATGATGGAGCTGAAGTTTAAATCTAAGGGTAGGAATGTGATTTTGAGGGGATTATCTACAGGAGCACCTAGGGTGGTTATAGCCAAGGGGATGGAGAGGATGTTTCGACATGGTAAGGAGTTTAATTATTGTGGATAGAGGCAAAGTATGATGGATGTGGATGTGACCATAAATGTTGCACATGAGAAAATTACGAGAGATTGGGGTTACGGTGTTCGGATCATCCGAGTTTATCATTATGTTGGTTATCTAAGGGTAGGTAAGCTAGAGATCTCATTTTCTTGTTAAGTACTCCAAGAACCGACACACTTGTGAGATTTTGGATGGTCACATATAGGATGAAACCTACAGATTGGAGGATGAGATGATATTATATCATGGCATATTATATCTCTCGTTGTAAGACTTAGGTTGAGGATGGAGATATTGTGACATGTGCATTGTTCTTTCGTGACCATACACCTAGTGTGATGAGACCTACAAGATCATATTAGAGAGGTTCGGATGGCAAGGGTTGAGGAAGGATATCCCCAACTTCATACAGGGATGTATGGTTTTCATTATAACAAATCAGAGCTTACATGTTCGTCATGTTCTGAGTCAACATGGGATAACACTCCTATGTATTTTACTTCTACTAGGCACAGTGGGAATTTCACCCATGTGCTAATCAGTGGAGGGATGGAGTTGACTTAGTTACCTAGTTATTTAATAGGTTATCACTCATCATAGGAGGTGAACTATGTGGAGTTGATATTTTTGGTTGACCATGTACTGGAATCTTGGGATTTTTCCCCCACAGGACATATTGAGATACATTATGAGGAGTTGTACTCTCACACCAATGCGGGTCATGTGGGAGAGTTGTCACACTTTGTGTATATACAGGTTATTTCACAGGTTGATCTAGGTAATTCTACAAGATTCAGAGTGGAATTTCGTACCCAAGAGTTGATCAGAGAGATAGTGACTAGTCCCAGGATATGGGCATCATAGTGGTAGGGATTGGATAAATTGGAACCGATGTGGGTACTAGTGGAGATTCAATTTGGGTATCATTATAATTCACGAAAAACATTTCTCTCGATATAATATGGAGGTTGTGATGACTAAATGGGGTTTCCTGGTTAATTTGGATTACATTGATCCTTGGTTGACGTAGGGGAGATGGAGAAACTTACGACGTGGTTCAACTTCTGTAGCATGACAGGATAATGCTTGGGGTCAAGCATTTCTTGGGAAGGGAGGATTGTAATGTCCCCTTTTCCAACGCCCAAGGCCTAAGGGCCAGGTCGAGTCCAAACCATGGTCATACCCAAGGGGTGTGGACGCTAGGAGCTATTGGGAAGGGATATTATAGTCCACGTGGTTCTAATATCCACGTTTTGCGTTTGGGGTCACTTTTGGACCATGGCGACTTAAAAGGGAAAAAGTAACTTTAGTTACTTTTATTTTATTGGCCCCTCCATGGAATGAAATGTGCCTAGGGTTATTGGGGCTCATTTTCTAAGGAGAAGTATATAAGGAGTGGGGAGAGTAAGGAAAGGAACTTTTTGGCATACATTTTATCAACCCTTCACGTGTAACTTCTATTTGTGCATCTACAGATTGTAGATTCAAATCCCATAGGGGCGCTAGCTTTGTGGTGAGAAATCCATCCCTAGCTAGCAAGGAATTATTTGGTAGTGAGAGATCTACCCTAGTCTGTCATTTTTGGAGCCACTTTCAGGGTTGTGTTACCAAGATATTATCAGAGGGTTCAGAGGAAGGGTTTTGAGAATTTTGGGGGCATTTGGGGAGGATAATCAGAGGGCTTCTAGATCAGACTTACGACAACCATTTGGGTTGGGCTTAGCATCACTTTGAAGGTGCCTCCATCAGTTTCCAACCCCTTTCCAAGCGAGGTGACTTGCAACCTTATTTGGAGGGTTTTCCAGTTGGTCCCCTTCAGATCTGAAGGTTGAAATGTCATTTCCTATACCTGTTAATGTTATTTCCAAAGACCCTTAATTTTTCTCTTGTATTTGGAGAGTTACGAACCTCTAAAGTTTTCCAACTTTGTCTAGGGCATGTTGTGCTTTTTTGGCAGCATTTTAATTTGTGTAAAATTCCAAAAAATAGTTTTATTATGTCCTTCATAATATTAGCAATCCCTCTTTAAATTTTAAAGTAATTCGAGTGGATATTTTGGGAGATTTTAATTTTCTTTAGTCCATGTCCTTATTGTAAAAATCTGCAAAAATTAGTATTTTATTTGGCTACAAATTTTCAATATTTTGTGCATTTTTAAGTAGTATCCCATAAGGGATATTTCACATGCTCCTCCGCATGAGCTCTCCATTCCTTTCCATAATGGTCTTCTAAGCCTCCATCAAAAGGTATATTCCTTCCTAGGCTAACCTTTCGATAGGATGACACCTTATCCACATCGCATGCAAAGTCGGGTCACGCTTTTCTCGTGTCCTGCCCGATACGCCAAATACGGCTAAGTCCCGAGACCTTGTTCTATTGGCATGTATCATGGGTCCTTCTAAAACCCTCCTAGAACCCTTCTGGCATGCCTTCTCCTTGCATGCCCACCCCTTAACTTAGGCCTTGTGCACTCATGCACCTTTTTGTACTTAGTCAATATTTTAGGGGCCCAACCTAGACCATTTATCCGAATATACTCGGGAGAATAAGCACGAGAAAATTGAAGATACCATGCAAGATGCATAATTATATAGGTTACAATGAGCACCATTAGAGTTAGAGGACATTGGTGTCTTTCTATGAATAGGCATGACACCAGAAGGAATGAAATCCTTGGAGAGGAAACAACTTGCTATATGCGTGGGACCCTATATGTTGATTAGTGGTGACCTGTACAAATTAGGCTAGGATGAAGTATTGCGCTATTGTGTACTAGAACATGAGTGCACATATATCATGGAGGAAGCTCATGGTGGTATTGTAGGTGGCCACTATGTAGGTGATGCCACTACACACAAGATTTTACTCACTGGATTATGGTGGGAGACCCTGTATAAAGATTGTAAGGATTATTGCAAGGCTTGTGATCATTATCAACATCTTGGGAAACTAGGTCAATGAGATGAAATGCCTCTAAGACTTATTAATAGTGAAAAACTGTTTGAGAAATGGGCTATAGATTTTGTGGGTCTTATTTCACCAGTACCGTGCGTGGGGATCGGATCCCGCTATATCATAACTTGCATAGATTATCTAACAAGGTGGGAATAAGAAATGCCTATAAAGGGTTATAAATTGGTTACAACAACTAGGTTTCTATGGGAAAATATTATTATGAGCTATGAGTGTCCTTTAAGTTTGACCAAAGTGATAGGGGCACACACTTTTTGAATGAGACAATAAGAATTTTATTGGATGAATTCATGATTGCACACCATAAGACTACACCACATCATCATCACGAAAATGGGACTACGAGGATTTCAACAAAAATTTTAAGCCGAGACATTGACAAAAATATGTGATGTTGGGCGAAAGGATTGGGATGATAAAGTATCTCGTAGTACTTTGGGCATATCGAACAACATATAAAATGTTGAACAAAGCCACACCATTTCAGATTAGTGTTTCACATAGAAGCAATTCTTCCCATGGAACTTATGTGACCATATTTGTGTATTAAATGAATTGGAGGTCTATCCGATGAGAAAAAATTAGAAGAATGGATTGAAAAGTTAATTAAGTTGAATGAGTGATGAGCAATAGCACATTGCAACAAAAAAAAAAGAAAGGGTGAGGCATAAAGCATGGCATGATAGGCACATCAAGGATAAAAATTTCACAATTGGACAGATTGTGCTCCTTTATGATTCTAAGTTTTTGCGCCATCTAGGAAAACTCAAAGTACATTGGTTGGGGACATATGCTATCACTCACATACTTGAAATAAGCGCTTGCCAATTAGAGGTGCTTGATGAAACATTATTACCTGGTTACTTCAATGGGAGTAAGCTGAAGCCCTACTATAAATAAGTCTTCTTGGTGTTTGTAATAAGGTAGTGTTATCATTTAGATTAGGTTTTCAATTCTATATTTCCTTCTTCATTGCTATGCTTTGGAAATTTAGTTGGTGTTTTTGTGTAATAAGCACGTTTTCACACAAGAAGCTAATTACTATTTGAAGCATTTATATGCATAGAGGACTACACGTACCCTTAGTGTGGGGTGGTTATTGTTATCCAAGTACATGACTGTTTAATATAAGTACACATAAAAAGAACAAATTACTATGGGTGCTATTCAAAGTTGGAAAATTGTTAGAAAAGATATTGCTTCTAGATAAGATGACCATAGATGGAGATAAATGATGGAATAGTATAACATGAGGTAAGCAGAGGCCATGAAGACTACTAGGGAAGGTGCAGTAGTGAGGTAATCAGGTGCATGGAGGTGCACTAGAAGGTTATAGCTTGGGTGTAAAGATATACCATGTGGAAGGAATGAAAATGGTCGATTAATGAGAGGATTGTTGGTAGGTGGAGGAGCAATAAATGCACTAGATTTTTGAAAATATATATAAGGATGGGATGCAAGTTCATTTTTACTATTGCAATGGAGAGAATTTGAAAAGTTCTAAGTGCAAAGGAGCTGATCAATCATGTTGAGGTGCAAAGAGTGTGAAACTAGATGTGATGAGCAATTTTTGCACAGAGAGAAGCTTACGTTCCTATAGGTGAAGGGTTTGAGAAAAGAAGATGCGTTACAAAAATCTAGGGCATGTGATTTCCACTAGGGCATGCAGATTTGAACTAGGGTTTCAACTTGCTTGATTACAGAGGGTAGAAAAGAGATATTTTTCAAATGACATTGAAGAAAGCACCCATAATAGCAGAAAAAAAGGAAAGAAGAAGGCCGAAGTGGAAGAAGAAATTACTCCCAAGAGTAATTTATCGAAATGCAGTATCTAGAGGGCATGATCATGGGACAAGAATGGGATTCCCACATCCGTAAATGTAAAATCAGTGATTACAACCATTGTACATCAGATAATAAGGAGCTAGATGCGTTGTTGAGCACAAAAATGAACAAGTGCACAATAGAAGATATGCTAGTGTATGATGATGCTTTGGTGAGAAGTTACAAAATAAAATTAAGGTCTACCAGTTGTATGAGCTGCCGTAATTTTGAAATTATGAACCATTGTATCAATGGTTGATGAGCAAGATCCATGAGGACTTCTTCTATTTCACCGAATGGAGGGTTAGAATCATAGCTGCCTTGATTTCAACAGTGACATGACTAAGGGCCTTAGGAGGAGATCTAGAGAGTGACTTAACAGATAAAGCAACAATCTTGGAGACAAGGAAGGAGTTGGGGTATACCAGGGGTCCACGTGGCATGTAAATTGATAAATTAAAAAAGTACCTAGTAGTACAGGAAGCTACCCATCTTGTAACAAAGTTGAATGACCAATAAAAGATGGTCGCAGGTAAATACAATGTGGCTACACATTGCAAGGAAGATGTCTCAAGGAGTGATCTACAATATCGTGGATCACATAGAAAATACAATCATTAAAGAAGTGTGTACAAGTGATAAAATTAGTTTTGGTGCTATTTTATTGTCTTTGGTGTTTATGGAGATTGGAGTGCTTGATGGGCCAAAGGAGAAGATTTGGGAGTACCCCACAAACAAAAATCTCTAGTAGAAAGATTTAATAAATACTTATGTGAAGGGACCATGGGTGGGCCATTTAAACAGAGGGTGGAGATGTGGTATGATAGGCTCTATGCGGCATTTGAAGAGGAGTGGCACATACCCAAGGAGTTGCCTTTGATGGTGGGTAAGGTAGTACAATTTATAGTCTACCAGTATTTTTGCATTGCACGATTTGTGATGAAGGATGTAGCTTGGAGCCCTTGGTACAAAATTCCATATGCCTTCATAGCACACTACTTCTAGGCATCAGTCCACCTATTCACGGATGTGCGTCACCTAAGATTCATCACAGATAAAGTAGATTGTGACTACCACACTTTGAGAAATACATGTCTATCTAGGAAAGACTGCCTACATTAAGAGGATTATCTCAGATATAATAAGCATGAATCCAGTAAGCTTGGTCATTACAGACGTTGGAGTAGTGTTTGTGTACCTTTAACTCAAGATTAAGCTGGAGAATAATAAGTATGTGGAGAATGAGTTCATGCTCCCAGGGCCACCAAAAGGTAAGCATACAATGGAAAATGTTCCAACACCTAATCCCACAGAGACAATAGAAGTAGATGATGAAGAGGAGGAGCATGAAGATAGTGGTGGTTTGGAGCACAGAGGTAGGAGGTAACCTACAGATAGGGTAGAAGCTGAGCACGTGACTACTCCACCCCAGCCACAAGAGGGAGATGATGAGGACTTGGATGCAATAAAAGGAGAGAATTGTTTCAAAAGGGTGTTTAGGATAACTAGGACCCAAGGTGCTACTCCATAATCAGTGCGCAGATTTCCTTGACTCTATCCACGAAAGGGTGTGGAGGAAAAAGAGTTTTAGGAGAGAACACCCGAATCTCCTACACATAAAGAAAATGTTGAAGAGCCAAAGGATCAAGAAATGAAGGATAGATTATAAGGAGAAAAGGAGGCTGATGAGATAGTGCATAAGACTACTCAGGGCATAACAGAACAAGCTCTGAATCTTGATCGAAAAGAACAAGTGGAGAATATGTTGCATCGGTCATGGAATATGCTCAGGACATAGGCAAAATTTTTTGTGCTTGTTTTCAAAGCATAGTGCCACCCAAGGAGTTGTATGGGTGTGAGTTAATGGATGAAGATATGGAAACCATATGCATAATGAAGAAGTTGTCATGGTCTATGCACACACACATGGATGAAACAAACTTTGATGTATACGAAGAGTCATGTGTATCAAGCAGGTTGAATAAGACACCTCGGGTGAAACACATAATAGTAAAGCATACTTGTTATGTCGATGAACAAGTGAGTAATGCTTTCATGAAAGTCTCGATAGAGGTGGCACAACGAAATGTGGATAAGGCTGCAATAATTAGGGTGCTAAGAGAAGAACTAAAAACTAAGGATGTAGAAATAGTGCACCTAAAGCAAGAAAAAGACTTGGCACAGAAGAAGAACACTATTTTCATCAGCATGGCAGAGGAAATTGGGGACAATATCATGAAAAAAATCCACACTTAGAGCCTAAGGTACCCAAAACGTTTCCTTCAGCAATGTATTATGTACAAAACTTGGTGGACTTGGTTCTTGAAGATGAACCTCTGTGCATGCCAACACCAAAGGATCCAACACAAGAAGCAGAGAGGGAAAAGGATTCAGTGATGAGGAAGATTACATCATATGAGGCATTGCTCCGAGCTTGCAGGAGGAGCTGAAGAAAGTAGATCAAGCACTAAATATTTATACAGCCCCAGAAGCCGTTATAAGAACCAAGACCATTATAGAGGACAATGAGTGAAAGCCATGAATTATGATACCTTGGGCTACGTATAATGATTAATGCTTGTCAAGAAGAAGCACAAGGCCCTTACAACAACACAAGAACCACACAAGGAAAGGCTAGATGAGTTTGGGAAACTCATCACGTAAAAGATGGAATTATTGTAAGGAAGAATGACTGCAATGCCCAACATTGTTTTGGTCTTGCAGAATGAGAAAGGAGAGATTGCATGAGATGATCTAGAGTCAATTACAATAGATATCCCGGTGTTGGTGAGGAAATTTTTTGGGTGGACAAATTTGTGAATTCCTTGTCAACACTATAAGAATCTAAGTCCCTCTACTTAACTCGATGTAGCTATCATATATGCATGTGCGTGAAAAGGTGGATTTCTATGGTGACCTTTTTACCTGGGGGATCCAATAGGGAACTCCACCTTGCAGAAAAATCTAGCAATCTCTTGCTAGGGAGAATTTTTCTGAAGGTGGGAAATAGAGTGAGAATAGAGGTAGGAGAACTAATGTTGCGGTAGAAAATCGAGATTCTTGCACACACACTAGTTAGAAACTTCAACACATGAATTTATGAGAAGAAACAACCCCGAAAATGGCAACAAGAAAAGATAAGATTGCAAACTCAAAGTTTCTAAAATATCCTCATCAAAGAGGCTAAAAATCCTTCTTCTATTATTAATGCTTAAACGAAGTTATACATAATATGGGAAAGGAAGAAATTTGAGAGTGGAGGAAGTAGAAGAAAAATGGCTATTTCCTTTTCTTTCTCCGTACAATGCACTCTCAAGTCTACAAGATCAATCAGAACACCCTACAATGGCATGAAGAATCCATTAAATATCTTACAAGAAGCGATTATAAATTTTTCTTTGTTAGCAAGAAATGGTTACAAGAAATGGTTTATAATCTTTTCAATCATTCACGTCCATTCAGATTCTTGATTCGCGAAGAAACACCAATGGTGAGAAAAACTAGAATTTTCATAATGTAGTCGTTACACTCATTTTGTAACTTTGAATTTTAACCGTTCATCTTTCCTTTGAAACTTTAAACCAGAGTCATCCACGTGGGAGAAATTTACTAGAGTGGGCATGGAGGATGCCTTTTGCATTTTGTGACTTTATAGAGATTTGGAATTTTTTACATTTTTGGTCCACTCACCCGCTTTTGATATGGTCTTGACACATGGCCTTACTTGAGTGGAGACAGAGTCGTGGGTCACTTTTATAATTTTACCTTTTTTCAATGTGGGCTCAAAAACACAAATTACTCCGCCGGCCCGCCTCCCCACTTTGACCTTCGATGTGGGCTTAATATTTGACTTTTCCTTGGCGTGGGTGAGGTTGCAGGTCACTTTTTAAATTTAAGCCCCTTTAATGAAAACAAGGGTCAAATTCTCAAATTTCCCGACGGCTCGCTTCCCCACTTTGACCTTTGATGTGGGCTTAATATTTGACTTTTCCTTGGCATGGGCGGGGCTACGGGTCACTTTTTAACTTTAAGCCCCTTTAATGAAAACAAGGCTCAAATTCTCAAATCTCCCCAATGGCCCACTTCCCCACCTTGAATTTCTATTCGGGATTAATATTTGACTTTCTCCCTTTTGTTTGGTGGGGCTGTATATCTAACCCTGGACACATGGAGAGTTGGCACTCATTTAGAACCTACCTTTGGATTTTTCCTTTGAAGTTACACCAAGCTGACATGTGGAGGCTTCCACCGACCCACTCATACTTAGTCAATTCAAGCAATCGGCTCTGTCCCCATTTTTGGACCTGGGACACATGGAGGATTGGCACAAGTTTGAGAACTACCCTAGCTTTGACCCTTGAAATTGTGCCGATGAAGCATGTGGCACCGTCCACTGAACCTTCCATACTTAGCCGATTTGGGCTTGTTTTGTCTTCATTTTGGACCCTGGACATGTGGAAAGCTTGCACTTATTTGTGGACTGTCCCTTGGGCCTTGCCCTTGGAGTTATGCCATTTGGACATGTGGAGGATTCCACTTTGTTTCTTGAAACATGGCCATGCTGCATCCAATCAGAGATATCCACGTACTACTTGTGGATGCTTTGGGAAAAAAATTAGGGAAGATATGGCTATCATTCCTAACTATGGGAAGAAATAAACAGAAGAGGAAAAACTCCACTTGTACGCCCAAATTTCAAATTTCTTTCACAAACCAAGGAATTGAAAATAATACAAGGTTTGATGATCCATGGCCATAGAAAGATTGACAATTTCATTCAAATGAGGAAAACAATAAAATTTTCATGCATCTAGATAGGAAAATGGAAAATTTATCAAAACGTGCAGACTGGAGAGTTTAAACAACTTCAAAGCATGAATTTCTCTATCTTTTGGACTTCCAACTTTACTTGAACAATTATGGAGGGTGTGAGTTCAAAATTTTTGAATTTTAATTAAAAAATGAGGGGAAATTTTGAGGGCGGCAACAACCAAAAAAGGAAGAGGCTATGCTCAATGATTGACATACTTTAGAGGCGGAAATAAAAGAAGAATATCCAAAATTGGTTCTTCCGGTTGAAACAAAAGATGCTGAAGGGTGAACTCATTATTTTATTCATAAAAATTATTTCTATTCTTATATTCATATTCTTTGATTCATTTTGGGGACAACCATTTCCGGGGTGGCAATGTAATTAGTGTGGGGTAATTTTGGTCAGTCAAAATATGGCACTTAGCGAAAAACATACAGAAGGTTCGCTCATAAGAGTATAGCACATTCAAAAGTGTGGGAGGATTAGGAAGGAATCACACACTAAGGACAGAGACATATTCAAGACTTAGCCATTTTCATAATGATGAGCTATTTTTGGAGATAGCGTGCCGAACACACAAACTAGTTAAAAACTTGCACGACATGCATTGGATATTTTTGGAGGATCGGCTATGAAGTGCTTTGCATGGGTACATGCTGAGAATAGATTTACTATTGACAATTAACTAGAAGAATTCTATTGTTAGCGCACTTGCATGTGTGGCTATTATTGTAACGACGCGTGGATAATAATATCGTGCTGGCCATGCCCAGCCAAAATAAAGGAAAGGCCGGTTGGGCGGCCGCACACACAGATAGAGATATAAGGCTTCCGGCCCTGGCCCACCTCCCCTTTACCGGTAAGAGAGTGTGGCTGGGCCGGGCGGATCGGAACTCTATATCTTACTCGTGCTGGGCCGCTGTTCGCTGTGGCCCCCCTTTGTGTTTGGTTCGGTTGCTGGATAGAGATGGATAGAGATGGATGAGAGGGTGAGGGTGAAGGGCACTATCTCTCCCCTATTCGCCGGGGGGGGTATCGGCACGGGAACTGGTGGCACTATCTGGACAGAGATAAACGTGGTAACCGGAGAGCGATAAGGGGACTATGAGTGAGGGAGGGGTTGTAGAGGGAAGGGACCAGTGTAGCTAGGGAGAGGGTAGTCTATAGAGTATATAGAGGGGAGGGCTCATCTCATATATTATGAATAAGAAGTGAAGGGAAAGTACCCACCCTTATAAATATGTATTAGTTTGTGTAGTATGATATATATAGAGATAAATATAAGTATGAGAGTGTGAGAGTAGAGTTAGTATGAAGTTATGTTGTCAAGTTCAATTATGTACATAAGCGTATACTACTCAAGTATTGTAAGGAATATTCGTGTATGACTACATTTAATATAATGGAGGTTATTGGATGAATCAGTACCAAATCCCAAGTATAATTAGTTCTTGCATGCTTGATTTCATCATGGTTATTATTTAAGTTTGTTAATCTTTAAGAACTAGATGTGAACATGAACTGTAGAATGATATACTAGTCATGGATATGAATGCTTTAAGTCTTCATCATGCTAACATCCTGCAACAACAACCCTAAAGAGGGGCTTGGTACCTTTGCATGCTTTAGGTGAGTGCTCAGTCTAGGCTAAGTGATGTGCTAGTGCGCTGGGATTTTACTTGGTAAATTCTAGGCTGCATCAATTAGAAAGAAGAAATAATATGCATCAACCTTAAGGGTTTGTATAAATTAGTAAAGAATTGTTTTTTTTTTTCAACTCAAAAAGTATTTATATGGTTTTAAACAATATCCTAGAGATTGGTATGATAAGATAAATGGCTTCTTTTAGGATCTTGGTTTTAGTAACTATTGTTTTGATAATGATTTATTTGTGAAAACTAAAAATGATATTATTATTATATGTGGATGATTTGTTAATTACTAGTAATGATCATAGTTTAATTTTGAAAATTAAAACTAAATTAAAAACAATTTTAAAATGTATGATATAGGTCTATTAAATCATTTTAGGGATGGTTATTTTTCAAGATTAGAACTCGATTGTTACATCTTAGTCACAATATGAGTATAATTTTCTTAAAATATTTAACACGATTCATTGAAATTTTTTTGCCATTCCCATTAAAGTTGATGTTAAATTAAATCCTAAATATAAACAAAATATAACTGTACATTGTATAGAGAACTAGTTAGTAGTTTATTTATTTGACTATTACTAGGTCTGATATTTCATATGAAGTAGGTGTTGTTTCTAGATTTATGCAGGATCCTTATGAGGATCATTGGAAAATGTATAAAAGGATTTTAAAATATATTAAAAGAACAATTAATTATGGTTTGTATTATTCTTATAGTAATGATGTAAAATTATTTGGTTATTTTGATTTTGACCATGCTAGTGATATTATAGATAGAAAATATACTATTGGATATGTTTTCAAGTTTGATATAGGTTCCATCGGTTGGAGTAGCAAGAAAAAAATGACAGCTTTATTTCTCTTCTACTTAAGATGAGTATAAAAGTACCATGGAAGTATTAAAAGAAACCACGTGGCTAAAAATATTGCTAGGTGAACTCCATATGGACATCAAAGGAAGAACTCTTATTCTATATGATAGATATAGTTGCATTGCTCTTAAAAATAGTTTAGTTCAACATTATATAATTAATAATATAGCTATTCATATGAATTTTATTTGAGAGAAAGTCCTAAATGACAATATTGATCTCTAGTTTTGTCTTACTGAAGATCAAGTTCTAGAAATTCTCACAAAGCCACTATGTGGTGTGAAGTTTTAAAGATCCATGCCTCGTTAGTCCTTTCCAAGTTGCTATCTTTAGGGGGAGTCTACATGAAAATTCCACCTCTTAACAACCTTTTGTAAATTTCCTATACTTCCTCCATTTTGTAAAAGATCACTATATATGATTCTTAAGTAAATGATCACAACATGTGAGTTTACTTGTAATTCCTAGTGAAGAATTAGTTATGGGTGATCATTGTTTTATAAAAGACTCCATAATCTTATGTAAGTATTCATATGTAAAGCAATTATATTGAGAAATTTTTGGGAATATATGTATGATTTCCTTTGTTTTCATGTTAGCCTAAATCTTCATTTATGATTTATGGATGTTGGTGTAGGTGGTATTTTTATTCACTTATTTAGTGTTATTCCACCTCACTAGGTGAGTCATCTCACTTAGGTGGACATGGATCTAGGTTTCATCTTAGTTATGATAGATTCCCTTATGAAATCTGTCATGTGTAAGTGTGTCATAGGAGTTACATTCTCATTTGGGAAAGTAACTCCTCTTCTCCATTATGGAGAAATCTTCTCTTACATGGGAGTTACACATTCACTCCCCTATATGTACACCACCTCTTTTGATCTATGATAAGCCAAGCCAAGCAATTCCATTCTACTCCATTTTTGAATCTTGAGCTCTCATATGCATGCACATTGCTTTACAAAGCTTGCTTTCTTTAATCTCGTAACTCCTACACTTTGGTGAAGTACAACTATTCAATGCACGTGAATTCCTTCCAGGTCTTCGTCCTTCACTCCTTGAATGGATTGTAAATCCTTTTGTATAAAAAGGTAATTTGGCATGTTTCCCCACTTAACATTAAGGGGGAGTGTTAGGGTGTTAATATTAAGTGGGGACACCATTAGGTGGGCCACCACTTTACACCCTTAAAATGTTAAATATTTTAAACATTATTTAAACCTATTTAAAATAGGTTGTCGGGTTCCCCTCTCCACTTAATGTGGAGGTTGTAATTAAATTAAATTAAATTAGAGTGAGATGTGAAATGATGCACTTGGGTACAACAACTTTTCACTCATCCTATAAAAAGGAGTAAAACTCTTGTGAGAGGATGTATGTTTGAAAAATTATTTTAAATTTTTCTATAGTGTAATACTTGAGTGATTTTGTGGGACCCGAGGAGGAAGTGGAAGTGTTGGGTAAAAGTTGTAAATTATCAATAAAGGAAAGTGCTTATTTTGTGGGGTTTTTTACTACAAGGTTTTCCCCACATAAATCTAGTGTTGTGCATTTACTTTTACTCATTTATATTTTGTGAAGTTATTTCATTTATTTTCTTGTACACCTAAACTATAGTCCTCGACATATTTATTGGATATTTGATTAATTGTTTTAACTCATTAATTATCCTAAATCTAACAAAAAATACACCCTCGACCATAATTAACATAGAAAGTGAAGTTCATGCTAGGTGGTGAAGAGAACAAGTATATTGGCATGTAGATTTATACCCAAAAGTCCATGGGATGTGGTGATGTATATTTGATTAGTGCAAAAATTCTTCATTCAATCCTTCACACTAGTAACATATTTGAAGGATTTGATCCCCATGTGTTTTGAAAAATTAAAAACTTAAAACAATCGTAAAGAAAACTCACTCTCTAGTTATGTTATAGGAACACCTTTGCAATGATGTATCATTTTGAATGATTTTTAATTAGCACCATTATGAATGATAGACTAAAAATCATGCTTGGAGATATTAAAGATCATATATCTATATTCAATAGGCACACATGGTGTAGACACCACAAAATCACTCACATATTCCCAGTATTGTCCTAGTGCATCATGTTATTCACCCCTTTCATGATTGATTAATTAAATTGATTAATCATACACATTGCACCCTTTAGATTAATTAAATTAGTCCTTAGTACCCCTTTAGTTAGTTAATTATCATTTATTAATTAAATGATTAATTAATTAATTAGTGTGCACATCCTAGTCAATTTCCACTCAGATTCTCATCAAACAACCACTTGGAATCCACTTCACTAGTCTAGTCAACTCAGCTTCTAGAATCCTAGAAAGGTGGGGGATATTAAATTACATGTACAACCACCTTTCCGGATGTAACTTCTTCTAATTAATTCCTTTACTACCCCTAAATGGAATTTATCTTCCCATAATTGTTTGGTCCCCTCTACTGTTATTTTTAGCATGTGCATTCAACCATGTTTAACCAATTTCCAACCACTTATGCCTCTATAAAATGCAGGCTCATCCTCTTACAAATCCTCTTGGATTCATAGTACAATAACTCTGTTAAATTTTCTCCAACTTCTACTATTTTGGAAGAAATAATCCAAGCTAAATATGCTCGTAGTATGGTCACATCCACATTTGGAGGTCATTTCCAAGAGCACCCAAAATGAGTTTCTAACAACGTTACATAAGCTCCAAAGCTTCACACAAACCTACTTGAGGGTACACTTACTTTGGAAATATGTAGGAGGTTTTACAATGTTTTTCTCCAGTTATAATTCATTTTTAGAGTCTTCATTTTAAAACGCACTGAGTGGGACCTGCACCCATATTCCTTTATTTTTGTGTTTCATTGTTATTCAGCGTTTAATATTTTTATTGCATTTGTTTCATGCTAACTATTTAATTTGTGCAATGTTTATAAGTGTTTACAAGATTTTGGAAAAAAAAACAATCACATTTTACTCAACTCGTAACCACATTTTGCTTTGAGATATTTTGTTGTTACTCTTTTAAAAATTGATTGTATGTGTTTTTGATATTATGCACTTATTGTTATATTTGGTTGTAGTTAAATTTATATCCTTATTTATTTTTTTGTATATTGTTGTTTTAGTCTTGTTTCTACTTGTGTTTCTGATAAATCCTACAATAACACAACCAAAAATAATAATAATCATATATTATTCAAGAACAAAAAAAAAAAAAAAAGGTTTTATTGCAAAAAAACAAGAAAAAAAAAAAAAACTCAGGTCCTTGGATTGGATTCCTTTTATTCAATTCCCTTTCAAGAGTTAAACCAAGTTAATGTGGGTTCATTGTTATGAGTTGAGGTGATTTGCATTAGAGAGTTCATTTGAAGAAAAAGGCCCAACTTGGCGCTAACTTGCCTAAGAGAGTTGCATACATTCGAATCTGAAGTAAGATGCTATCTAAATCACTTGGGTTTTATTTCTATTAAGATATTATCTAAATCTTTGGGTTTTATCTTTTGAGTTCCCACGAATGTATGCGAGATCAACTCGAATAGATGAATCCTAGGTGTGTTATCCTTCAACTTGGATGTGGCGAAATAATGACATCGAGTTGGTCAAAATAAAATTCTAAGGATTATTTTTTCAACACATAGGGTTAAGGATGGTGCATAGGAGAACATGCACTGAGATAGGAACATGGTGGCATGTGGGAATACACATATAGATAGACAAAACTCGGGAATTAGCCATTTTGTTAATCATAGGCTAAAAATAGGAAAAGCACATGATGACTTGGCGGCCGGTAGTAAAGGCTAATTTTGGAGAATGATCATATAGATCAAGAGCACACATGGAGAGTTATTAACAGGGATTAAAGTAGTGTATAAATAGGGTAGTCTAATAATAGAAACTAGTATAAAAGCATGCATATAGTCTATTTTGAAATTGCTCATATTATTAGGAGAGTGCATGGGCGACTTAGTGAAAGTACCCACCCCTATATATATCTATTATATGACATTATTGTGGTAGCTCTCATATGTCCTAAATACGGTTATTTTGTTATTTAGGGTTTGATGATGACACACATGGTTATTTAATGAATGGTTTTGTATTCATCTTTTAGTATGTAATTATTTTGTTATAATGGATCATTGTGGATAGATTGTGGTAGTTGATATGTTTGAATATGGTAATATAATGTGCAATAGATCTTGGTTATTATTTAAACTATTATCTTTCCTTATTATATGTGTTTATGAGTGAGATGAATGTAATTATTATGTGTATTTAGTGGTTACTTGGTCAATTATCATTATGAATATGCATGATAAATTCTTAATAAGAAAACACAAAGGAGGGGATTGATAGTTGCACACACTTCTTGTGAGCGTTTAGCTCTGACCGATGAATGAGGTGCTAGTACCCATAACACTTGGTGTGAAATAAAATAATACATTTTGGTTCCATTTCCGGACCTCTTTTCAATTTGTTTTCTAGGATATTGCATGAAAATAATGTATCGACTATCTTTGGGTATTGAGAGATAGGTGGAATAATGAAAAGGCCATTTTACGCAGAGGTATAACACCATGCCTCGATTTAACACATGCAAGTTGGTGGAAGATAATATTTATCATGAGATGTATGAGAATTTCTTTAGTATTTTCCCGTAGAATTATACTAGTGGTTGGTAGCATACGCATCAAACAAATCTTGGGGTCCTAGGCCAAGGATTTTGATGTAGGAAGATTACCAAACTCTTTTTGATGTAGATGAGGAGTGGACTAAATTTGTAGATCAACTTTGGTGGGCTGGTGTGTTGTGTAGCTATACATTAGAATATGTTATTTTTACATATTCATTTGTAGAGAAACTTGATTTTAAGATCTTGAGCGAGCCTAGATGATCATATTTACACGTTATACCTTTAGTGATCAAGATATTAATGATTGAACTAGATTTTTAGAGGTTGCCTATGGCTAGTTAAATCCCCAAAGTGTGTAGTGGCGGGAGCAGGTATGGAGTAGGATGGATTCACCTGGAAGAAGATATACATAGAAAAGAAATATGACTCAAGTAAAAAAAAGTGTGTAAAAGAGAAATTGAGGCAAAGGTGTTGTAGTCAAGGAAAATGATAGCTCATGAAGGTTTTAAAGCTCTCATAAAAGATAAGGAGACGCAACATCAAGTACTCCCGAATTTGGGAAAACACAATACAAAGTCCCCACTAGCTTCACATGAGAGTGCGTTAGAGGAGAGAATGAGAACTGCGTGCATGCATCCGACTTAGCCTAGTTACCTATCCCTTACACTTGGTGTTCTAGATACAAAGGTAGTTGAAGGAAAGGTAGTGAAGGAAATTAGACAAATATGGGTAGATATCAATTTATGTTGAATCAAGAATTGCATCAAACTATTAACACACCCATAGTAGTATAACATGTGCCGATTGTCCTGGAATTACTATTACATGATTGTTTTCAAGAGAGTCATCGGGGCATAATATTTACACACAAACTATTGGAAGCACATCTATGGGTGTTGCGACTATGGAGACAATGGGTGTCCATTTTAGTATTATAACTTGAACCCAAGAGATTTCATCAATTGGGCCATAACACGTAATGTGAGGGGCATGAGAGAATCGGGGGATTAGGTTAACAAACCCCTGAAGGAAACTCTAGTGGAGATTTTGGTTATATATCTAGGAGACAAAACCCATAACCACTACCACATCAACCTCAACAAAAACCACCTCAACAACTTCGGACACCTCAAGTATATTTTGAGATGTCTTTCCACTTACCAGAGTACGAGGTTTGGAATATTCCATAGAGCATGTGCATAAGTGCAAATTACTATGGTGCACTAAAGGGATAACAAATTTAGATAGAAAGGCAAGCCAATTTTCCACTACACTTCAGGGGCCTATGAATAGTTGGTATAGAAAGTATGACCCCCACTAGAAAATGGTGGATTATGAATCTCTTCATGTAAATTTTTTGGCTGAGTTTCACATTCAAGAGTTTAAGAAGAAAAGTATCGGTGCACTCAAGGATATCAAGAAGGGCTTATCAAAAGTGTCAGGGAGTATGACACATGTTTTAAGACGTTATTTTCCAAATTATCTTATGATATTAATCTGAGTTAGCACACGCAATGGTTCATTGGAGGGTTACTGACTCCATTCTAAAGAGCTTTATCTCATAAGACATATGTGGACCCATGTGAGGCCTTGGAAGAATCTCTACATGCTGAGGCGGTTGGGAGTGTTGATACTAGAGTGAGCCCATTCTTGGAGGCACATATAACATCTATGGAAAAATAGTTGGAGAAGCTCTTTTGTTAACTTTTCGCATGAGAATAAAAGTGGGTTATGGTGCACAAATTATGACATATAAAGACATAAAAAAGATAGTTTTTTGTGCCAAAATATACACACATTGTTATAGTCTTGCAATCTCTATCATAAGAATCATAATGTGTAGAACTTCCCTCTTTTGCAGAGCATGATTCAAAAGAAAGGTTCCATGCATTGTAATATTTTCTATGCCCATACCCACAATACAAATAATTACATATTGATTGACCAATATCCATGAAGGCATGCATTATAATAGGATTACGCCAAACTAGTGTGGTGAGCAGATCAAAAGAAAAGGAAGGAAAAATAATGATGGGCATAATAATGGGGATAATAACAATGGAGTATTATGAGAAGGATTTTGAGGCTGAGGATGTGGTGGTGGTAGAGGTAGCTTCACATGAGGAAATTATTATACTTGCGGGTCCCCTAATCATTATCAACGTGAGTGTCTCAGAGAATATAGTTTGCACATGGTGTGGGAAACAACATAAGTTAGAGGATTGTCTATATTTATATGAGCACATGAGTAAGGCCAAGAAGAAGGACAAGGGTGTGGGAATTATCAAGGTATAATGTGTGAAAATTAATTAGTGGATGCTTAAGAAAATGTATGATCCATATTTTCATCCCATTTTGGTGACTACATGTTGAGAGGCATCACGTGTATGCGAGCATCCGAAGGCTAAGCCTCTCATCCAGAAAGAAGATATTATACATGCTAAGTATCCACATTTTGCGTATCAAAAGGAGATCTCCTAGGAGACTATGGGAGTGATCAATGATCTATAGGGTGAGATACATTGATTTAAAGAATAGGTGCAAGTGAGAGAGCATGCAAAGGATGTTAATCTCCCACGAGAGGGATGTGGATGAATTAAACGAGGTCTATAAGATATTGCGACAAGATAATATCATCCAACTATTAGGAGAATGGTTGTGAGAGAAGGTTCCATGCATTAGAGTTGAGCATAAGTGATAAATACTATATGCAAACTTACCACCATATAATCATGCATTTGATAAGGAGATTACACTTGATGTAGTAATTGATGGGTGGTTGGTAAGAGAAATTCGATAGACATAGGTGTTGAGGTCAATGTGCTAACTTTAGATGCATGGAATTATAAGGGGTGACTTACATTACATCTATCATCCAATGTTTTGTATATGGTGAACAAAACTAAGGCTATGCCTATTGGGGTATTGAAGGATTCTTCCATTATTATTCATGAAGCTAAGTTCACCGGGTACTTTGAGGTATTAGAGCTTGTTGAAGTAGAAACATTTCTAGCATTACTTGGGTGACCCTCATGTTATGTGAATAGTTGTATCCTACACTTCAACAAGAGATACATAAGTTTTGAGAACAAGGATGAACACATAATCATACCTTTGAATGATATGAAAGCATAGCCTTATGTTGAACCCTTAAATGAGAAAGAGATTAATAGGATATATGCATAGATATAGTGTGATCCGAACATGTGGAACCATCAAAGGAAGGTGTAATTCCATGAGTGATTAACAAAAATTGTACCTAAGTGACCTAAATGGGGGTATTAGGGTATTAATGCTAATATAACTAGGAGGACTAAAAACTTTGGTCAACCCCCTATTACACTATGGTTGATCTGGATGCTCACTTGAATTGATTCACTCCTTTCCTAGGAGAGGGGAATCCCTGACAAAACCTAAAAAAGTAATTGAAAATTGATTTCCAAATGACCATCGTGCATGTGGAACAAAGTGAGTGCGGTGAGCGACAGCGGGCCCCCCCTCTCTCTATATGGGGGATATATAGGGAGTTCTCGATAGTAAGAGTTGGGAGAGAGAGAGGGGAAGGGAAGAACCCCTCCCATTTTCTTCCCTTACCTCCCCTCGCCCCCTCTATATAGATGATGGTCCTATCTATAGATATCCTGGGGGCTATCTTAACTATTATATGGGTCTTGGGCCCATCAATATTATACCAAAGGTATATTTGAAGTATACTGAACCAGTATAACTAGCCTTCTTCTAACATAGCAATACAATATCCTCTCTTCTCAAATATAGGGTAGGGGTGAGGGGACACTTACAAGTACGGTTTGGGGGAAACTTTCTCCTTTAGATTTTTTAATGTAAACAAAACCCTCATATACAAGAGAAGGGAGAGAAATAGCTCATTGATTGTTGTAGATGGTTTCACGGTGTCACAGTGCTGAAAAAAATATAGAAGTATAGATGAACACTCAAAGACCTTGTGAAGGGTAGATCTAGCAAATATGAGATGACCGAGGCACTTGGGAGTGTCTTGGGGCACCCGGGGTGCCTGAGTGCATAATCTAGGCACTCAAGACTGTAAATGCTCTAAACCTAAATTTGGTATGGTCACAAGTTTTCTCAAGTGCTTCATGTTTGTCATACTACATCTATTGGCTAAACTGGAAAATAACCTGTAATGTAAAAAGAAGTATCAAACCCTATAAAAATAAAAGATACAAGTGAATGGATAAGACTGACCTCAGCCACCAAACTAGTGGTCTTATCACTAAGTGTTGCACTACATTTCAGACCCGATATAGTTTTGGTGTGTGTGTGTGCATGTCGTACCCTAGGTGCACTTGTGTTAGTCACACTTTGTGAAGTAGCGAGAAATACTAAATATAGAAAAATGTAAATAGCATGTGTGCATGGAATATAATAGAATCCCTCCCCCTATGTAGTGTGTGTGATGCATATATCCTAGCCTTGATGCATGGCACTATGTGGATGCAAGTGATGCAATGGATGCAACTCTAGATGGAGTGATAATAGTATGTGGAGCTAGGACCCTTATTATGGTCTTATAAGCTTTATATTTATAGGGCTCTCAAGTTTAATTTCTTTATTCATCCCAAAGGCTGACTAAGAAAAAGATAAAAGATACCAATAATTAAAAAAGACCCAAAAAGGAGCAGGAAAGGATGTGCATAGACTGGGGCACCCATAAGTGGGACCAAGGTGCCCCTAGGGCACCTTAGTACAAGCTAGGGCACCCTAATTTTGGGCTAAAATGATGGGGTCATTACGAAATGGGTGGGAATGTGCTGGAAAATACATAGGAAGTATGAAATAAAATATAAAATAAAGATTTTCCAAAAGGTGGGATTCATTAGAACTTTAACTACTTGAGAATCTTATAAATATTAGTATAATACCAAGGGCTAAATATTGTCTAATGTGCATATTTTTGTGTCTAGATTTTCCTTGAGTTTATGTTGGTGAGCAGAAATATCGGTAACATAAAGTAGATAGAGATACATACCTTATATCCATGTAGAGTGTAGAAGAAGATGTGTCGATGGACTAGACTCAAGCGTGGAATGAAAAAATTAAAAATATGGAGGACCGTGTATTCTAAAGGTGAAAAATGCACATAAAAAGTGATGAGAATGAACCTAGGGTGGAATGTGTGTGTAGGTGTTTTTGTGTGTATTGTACCTACATGGTTAGTAAACATAAAATCCTATAACGGTGTGTTGCCATCGTCATTGTTGTTTCCCCCAATTGGATGCACTTGTTTCTCATACATCGAGACTTGTAAGGAGAAAATGATCAAGTATTCAAATATGTATGTATGTAAAAATGTTGTGTAAAATACACAAGTGTAAAGTATGCAAATGTAAAATATGATAGAAAAAGTTTAAATGGAACATGTGCACCTGATCCATGTTGAGAAAAATTGTGTAAAAGGATATCTTGTACTGTCGTGAGTTTTTCGGGTGATCTCATGCCACCCTAAATGAAGAAGTGTAGGGAGGAAATACTTTGTGTCCTCCAACTCTAACTGATTTTTCTGAAATTTGTTGAGGAGATCTACTGTCCTATTTTTTGGGTGATCCCATGCCACTGGATGGAGAAGTGTAGAGAGGCACATCCACTGTAACCCCCAAGCCTGTAACTGCTCCGTAGAATTACCGAAGGACACCATGTCCTGTTATGGCCATTGTGTATGGAGTTCGTAGACTGGTCTGAAATTATTCACTTTGTGTAAACCAATGTAAATACGTTGTGTTAGTGGAAAACCATCAATGATTCCCCCTCTTTGGGGTGCATACAACAACCCCGGGAGGAGAATACGGCCCCAAAAGAGGACCCAACTACACTCTAACCTGTAACCAAATCATCCATGTAGGGGAAAGTGAAAGCACTTGGTAGATACCAAGGTGCACACAAAAGGGATGGCTAGCCAAAACAAGTGTTAGTCTGCAAGCACATACATGTAATAAGTGTAAAAACACAAATAGTGTAGAAAAACTACCAAACATAGTAGTGTAAACATGCAAGAAACAACAAGAATACCACTCAAATTGTGTTACAAAATAAGGTACATCACTCATGATGTCACAAGAAATGCAAGGCCATCATAGCTGGAAACAATAGATAAGTGTGCACACAAGCAAACAAGATCCCGCATACAATAACAAACAAAGCAAAAAGTAGAAACAAACAGTAGTCATGGAAACATGTAATCCTGTAAAAGAAGGGTTGTACATGGAACACCCATTAGCATGTTAGAGTGATAACCAATATGTCAAGGCATGTATAAGAAAATAATAATATTCTAAGTACTAAAACTGAAACAATAACACCTCGATAAGCTAAATTTGGATGCCCCCAATGAATAGTATAAGAAGGGTAGATGATGAGCATCCATACCATGTGTAAAGTACTGCATCTATGATCACACTAAAAAAGTATGAACACACATGTGTGTATGATAATGACATATAAGAAATAAAGCTAACATGTGTAGTAAAGTGATCATCTAAAACACTAGTAAGCAAAAGTAAATGCCCCAAGATAATGCAATATGATGTGGATGGATGAAATAGAATGTAAAATGAAATGATAGGAGAAACATGTCCCTCAAGTGGATGGAAATGTATGCGGTGAGGTTCATTTTGTTTCCCCCTTAACATACCAAGAATAAACCATAAACGAGAGTGCATCACTGGGAAATGGTCGAGTATTTTTGGTTGTGTCTAGCATGTTGTGATGAGTGTGTATATGTGAGGGTGATAAAATGTGACATGGGGAGAATATGTGCTTGGACCCTATAACATAAGTGTATACCACAACTTTGTTTAATAAATGACTGATTATTAAGCCCTAAGTGTATATCACCATAGAATGAGTGTATGGGAATGAGATATATAGAAAGATGTGTGTGGACCCTATAACCTAAGTGTATACCACAACTTGTTGAATGTGGGGGTGACGATTTAGCCCTAAGGCATATGTCATTATGAGATGAATAAGAAGGGAGTGGTGATGTACCTAAGGTGTATGCCACTACAAAATGATAAATCGGGGTGGATGTGATTCATCCTAAAGTGTATACCACTACAAGATGAAATATAAGGATGTGTGATTTAGCCTAAAGCGTATACCACTACAAGATGATAGAGTGGGTGAAATTTAACCTAAGGTTTATGTCATGAATATGGGAAATGTGAGATGAGAAATAAGTTGCATGGTGAATAGTAAGGTCCATTTTATTAGTAAACCCTCGACAATTGAGTATGGACCGAGGAACTAGAGTGTGTCATAGGGTAGTGAGTGATACCCGTATAAAAAAATGTAGTAGAAATGACCATGTAAAGGTATGGTGTAAGAAATGCAATTGAGGATATATGTGTATAAGATATGGAATATGTGAAATGCGATAGGAAGTTTAGATAGAAAGGGAATATGTGAGGATGATAGATGAAACTATATCCATATAGATTGGAATCTAGTGTAGTATAGAATGAATCAAATGGATGGATGCGCTATATGAATAAGACAATGTAATGTAAGATGCGGATATAGGTGTAGATAGAATATGCAGTGGTGATAGGTAAAGCTAGACCCATGGATAATGTGTCCTAGTGTAAATATAGAATGTATGGATGAAATATAAAACTAGACTCATATATGATGATGACTAGTGTAGCGTGTATGAGATATATAATGTAAAAATAACTAATAGATGAGGTATGTATAGGATAATGTAAGATGTGGTCTAGGTATAGAAATGATGTTGGAGTGTAAATGTGTATAACATATAGTGTAGTGTGTGGGGTTTAGTGTAATGGTAATCCCTCAACAGGTCTAGTCTAAACCAAAGCAAAAAAGTGTGTCATCGTGTAACGAGGAGCTCCAACGTGTGAGATAGAATTGATGACGACCTAGATAAAAATATGTAATGGAATACTGTAGAAGTATGCAAGACTATAAGAGATGGGGGATATAATGTGTTGTGACCCCCAAGTGTGCCGAAAAGAGAAATTAACCAAGAAGGTCAAAGGATAAAGTTCCTTCGACTGGTGTTTGAGATGATGTGAATGGAGGGCCATGATCTACTAGTGGTGATATGGTAGAGACAATTGGTGTGGGTGAGTGGAATTGGTATGCACATGAAGGATGACTTAGCAAAAATATTCTATTGTGAAACCCGTAGGGGGAGATGGGAAATGTGATACTATAGGTTGGTGTTGAGATGGTATGTGGGTAGGGTGAATTTGACGCGTACGAATTGGGTGAGCCCGAAGGGCTATATGTAGAATAGAAGGAGGTCCGATTTTAAATGAGAGGAAGCCTAATCATTGGATATCTCTCGATAACACAGATAATGCATGGAAAGAATCTATATGATAACCCCGAATGCAATGATAGTGAAAAAATGGACGATTACATGTATGGATTAATTACAAAGGAGGATAATAATGAGTAGATGGTAACGTAAGGTGTTGGTGGTGAAGAAGGTGACCCAAAATGTGTTGTGGCATAGCATTAGAGGGAAGGATAACATGTGAAGGGAAGTGTTTGAATATTGGATTAGGGAAGGGATTGATAGGGGAGGTGGATGGGGTAGGAGTTGTAGGAGTAGTAGGAGCATGCTGAATTTGTTCTATCTTAGCATGAAGAGACATAATTGTGGCTTCCATGGATTGACACTGAACTTGTAGTGCGTGTATATCCTCCCATAGGTGTGTACAAGAAGAAGGATTGTGTGAGTGAGAATCATCAACTATCTTAGAGGAGAAATAGCTTATTATCATAGGATGTGAATCGGTGTTAACACAAGAGGGTAAGGGAGAAGGAAGGTCTCCTAGAGAATCATCAAGATAGGTATCAAAATTATACTAGACAACATGAGATACTTGATAAAAAAGGGTATGCGGTTGGTCTTCCAAATAACCATGAATGCATAAGACATGCATGACCATGACATATTGTTCATTTGTAAAGGAAGCCAATGAACATCCTAATGCATACCAAATAGTGAAGTTAGGCGAATAAAAAAGAAAGGAAATTCTACAAATGCATATGTCACAAAATGGCATGGGAAAATTGATATCAACGTGAATAGTATTAAGTGTCCCTTCAATATAATCTAACTAAGATTGGCCAAGAGTGAGTGGAGAAGTGATGGGAGTACGTGCAAGATGAACTACAAGGTGGAAAACACGCGGGCCATATGCAGCAAAGTAAGAATGACATAACCATGATATAGATGTGGGTCATATAGGGAGTATGAAGGTCATCAAAGTCAAATCTAAGTCCTAGGAGACCATTGTGGGAGCATACAATGGTTTTTCAGGATGTGTCGAGTGGTATGTGCTCCCAATAATAATTATTTATGAAGAGAGTGCAAGTGAATGGTGGGTGCACGAAGGAGGAGAATGTTGGTGAAGAGGCGGGGAGAAGATCCATAGATGGTGAAGGGCCTTGGTATGGCACAATAGTGGTGGTAGGATCAAATGATGGGGAATAGACTATACTAAGTTGGTGGATAGTAGTCATAAATGACATCTCGTAAAGAAAGGGGGATAGGGGAGGAATGTGAAAAACAACCGAGTATTTTGGAGTATGCGTGGTGGAGGGTATGATAGTGTTGGAAATAACATGAGTATGTGGTGAAGTAGAAGGGACCTTATCAACCATGAAAATGGTAGGAACTAGGTCATGTGGGGTGCTTTAGGTGGGGAAGTAATCATGGATGGAGAAGGAGGAGATGTAAAAAGAGGTAAGGCATTACTAGAGTCATTTGTGTTCGCAGGAGGAAGAGCCTCGAATTTCGCTACAAGTTGAGCTAGAGCTGCAGGATTAATGGTGCATAGATAAGTGGTGAAAACATCTTGGATATCCCAAGGATCCATTCTAAATTATGACAATTGAATAAAAAAGGACAAGGGTTATAACTAGTAGTAGCAGTAGGAGTGTTGACAAAAGCACGACCATGGCTATCAAATTGAAGAGTAGTGAAGACTTAGAGGAAGTGGACATTTTATGACATTTTTCCATGATGTGAGGTGTAAATCCAAAACCCTAGAAGGTGCTAGAAAGAGACATTGGGTTCACCAAAATTATTAATCAAAATGGGACCTAAGTGACCTAAATGGGGGTATTAGGGTATTAATGTTAATATAATTAGGAGGAATAAAACACTATAGTAAATGAAATAAAATGATATGAAGTGATTACATAATTAAATCTAATGTAAAAAAACCCTAATATGTAAGAGATATGAGAGAAATAGCTTAGCTGATTGATATAGATGCTCGCATAGTGTCACAGTCTAAACAAAAAATATGGAAGTGCAGATGAACACTCAGGGACCCTGCGAAGGGCATATTTGGAAACTTTGAGATGACCGAGGTGCACGGGAGTGTATCAAGGGCGTCCCAAGGTACCCTAGTCTCGTAATCTAGGTGCTTTGCACACTATAGATGCTCAAAACCTGAATTTGGTATGGTCACAAGTTGTCTATGAGTGCTTCGTCTGTTGTGCTAGATATGCCGATGAATTGAAAAATAACTTGTAATGCAAAGAGAATTATCAAACCCTAGATAAATAAAAGATGTAAATTAATGGGCCAGACTAACCTCAACCACCAAAATAGTGGTCTTATCACTTAGCATTTCTCTACATTTTAGACCCAGATGTAGTTCTAGTGTGTGTGTGTGTGTGTGTGTGTGTGTGTGTGTGTGTGTGTGTGTGTGTGTGTGTTTGTTTTTGTGTGTGTGTGTGTTGTGCCTAGGTGCTCTTGTGTCAATCGCACTTTATGAAGTAGCAATTAATAGTAACTATAGACAAATGTAAATAACATGTTTGTATGGAATAGAATAGAATGCCACCCCATGTAATGTGTGTGATGTAGATCTCCTAACCTTGATGCATGTCACTACGTGGATGCAAACGATGCAATGGATGCAACTCTAGATGAAGTGATAGTAGTATGGTATGTCGGGACCCTTATTATGGTCTTATAAGCTTTATATTTATAGGGATCTGAAGTTGAATTTCACAATTAATCTTGACAAGGACAACTAAGAAAAAGATAAATGATACCAACAACTAGAAATGACCTAAAAAGGAGCGAGAAAGGATGTGCATAGACTAGGGAGCCCAGAGCGAGCCCGAGTGCGCCAGGTCATCCCAGTATAGTCGTGGCACCATGAGTTTTTGCTAGAATGAAGGGGAATTTGTGAAATGGGAAGGTATGCATTGAAAAATACAAGAGAAGTACAAAATGAAAAATATAAAATAAAGATGGCTAAAACATGGGATTAATTAATAATTTAACTAATTAAGAACCTTCTAATTAGTAGTATATGATCGGGATAAATATTGTCTAATGTGCATATTTTTGTGTCTATAGTGAGACTACACACATTTTGTAAGTGACACTACTAGTTTTGCTTGTGATAACTAGGCTCACGACACATACGAGATGCCAAGGTGCAAAGTTAAGGGATGATTCATGAAGATGATCAAACTATGCATGGTGAGATGGTTAGGCTCAACTTAGGTAATATGCTATACTGGTGAAAGGAAGCCCGATAGATTCTTATGCACCATGGAGACTTAGTGACAAAATGAAGGGGACATAAGAAACCCGTTGGTCTATACCTTGCATGAAACAATAACACGCTAGTGGGAAACACATAGAGATAACCTTTTGGAATGACGAGAAGTGAGAATCCCCTTTTCCACAAGGTTTACTCAGATCAATGTACCTACACACATATGTGAATATTATGGGAAGACTCCTTATATAGTACACATCCATAACTATGAGAGTATATGGGCACAAGGATAGGATGCCTTACCTCCATCTCTTTGGGTGCATAAGTTATAATCCACATTGCATAGGTGCGCGCGCATGGTACACACATGCTAAAATAAAAAGGAGACTAAGAACTATTATGAGATGACTGCATGTCTAGTCCAAACCTTTGAATATTTTTCTAATAAAGCACATGTATATGAAGCTCTTCAGATTATGAGGTGCATCACATTAGGGTTTAACGTAAAATTAGAAAATATTATGATTGAATTACTTGGAAAGCTGATCCGAAGGCGCGTGAAAATATATTAGAGAAAAGGAAATATAGTTGGGCCACACATAGAAGGAAAAGGAAAAAGCAAAGTTAGTGTACATGATTAATGATGAATAAGTGGAAAAATTGGATGTTAGCCATACGGAAGGTACACGTGACATCATGGATTATGTAGATGAAAAGGCACATACATACCATGCTCCTATGAAAACGAAGAAGGATAAAATATTTATTGAAGATGTTCCCAAGGAAGACATCATTGGAGACCACTGGTCATCATAACAATAAAAAGTTAAGATCATTGAGCTAGCGTGTGAATTTCGGATCTTTTTCCAAGAGGTTACCATGACTTGAAGGGTGTGCATCCTTCTCTAGGGTGAGATGAAGATTAAGTTGAAAGAAGGCACATAACCTATCAAGAAGACACCTTACAAGATGAACCCAACGTGTCAAAGTGAAAAAAGAAATTGATAAGATTATCAAGTCATGAAGTATTGAGCCAGTTAAAGAGTTTGAGTTGGTTAGCGCTATGGTTATTAGTATCAAGAAGGATGGGAAAATTAGGATTTATGTGAAATACAAATAATTGAATGATTCATGTGTCATAGATCCTTTTCTCACACCTTTAAATGAAGAAATCCTAGGAGTTACACGAACGAGATTTACTCTTTCACAAATAAGTTCTCATGATATCATCAGTGTGTATTGCACCAAAAGACTAGGAAAATACCACTTTCACCACTAAGTGGGGAAGTTTTTGTACATAGTTATGCCATTTGGATTGAAGAATGCGTTAGTGGTATTCTCGTACATCATTTTGCTAGCCTTTCATGACTTTATTCACAAGTTTTTATAGGTGTACTTAGATAATTGGACTATTTATGGGCTCATTAAAGATCATTGTGACAATTTTAGGCTCATGTTTGAGAGGTGCAAGAAACTCAAAATTTCTCTCAATATTAAGAAATGTATTTTTTCTACACCTTTTGGAACTTTTATTGGGCACAACATTTTCAAGGAAGAATTATTGCTAGACCTAACTAAGATAGCTATGATTATGGGACTAGAAGAGCCTACCAATCAGAGTAAAGTGTGTGGATTTCTGGGGCATACTGACTACTATAGGAAGTTTATCAAGGGTTATGCAAATATTGTTGTTCCCTTGGAAGAATTTCTTAAGGATAAATGAAAGTTTCATTGGGGTGACGTGCAACAATAGCCATTTGAAACATTGAAGGAAAATATTACTACTACACCTATTTTGTACTTTCCTTCTTGGAACAAACCATTTCATGTACATGTAGAGGCCTTTGGTATAAAAATTGGTGTAGTCTTAGCGCAACTTAGAGATCGGAATGTGGATCACCTCATATGCTTTGAAAGTAGGAAGTTAACACAAACAAAGTAGAATTATTCTACAACAGAGCACAAAGCTTTGTCTATGATCTATGTGCTCCATAAGTTTAGACAATACTTGTTGGCTACTCTATTTCTTTTCTATACAAATCTTACGTCACTAAAATATTTGGTCAAAGCTTGTTTTGCAAGGGCACATTTGCAGATGGATACTTCTCTTTCAGGAGTTTGACTTCATAGTTGTTGTCATTCAGTGAAAAACAACTTAGGGCATGATCACTTATCAAGAATCAATTCTAGAAAGGATGCACATATTATTGAGGACACAATGTCGATGCACAATTTTTCAAGTTGAACCATGTGCCCATAAATTTGGAGGACATAGCAATATTTTTACTTTGGATTGGTGTTAGAGGGGATGAAAATGTTTGATAATAAGAAGATGGCAATTAACACTACACCTTACCAACTCATTGGAGGAGACTTATACAAGATGGGAAAAGGTGAGGTCTTACACTTTGGTGTGTTATCGAATATGAGCGTGAGGATTTTATGGAGGAGGCTCATGGTGGAATAAAGCAGGAGGACATTATCCAGGTGATGACTAACTATGCACAAGATATTGATGGGTGGTCTATGGTGGGAAACCTTCTACAAAGATACCAAGGCATATGTTAAAGCATGTGATCATTATCAATGCCTTAAGAAACCAAGAAGTAGAGATGAGATGCCCTTAAGACCTATAACGAGCATGAAACCTTTTGAGAAGTGGGATATTGACTATGTAGGACCTATTTCCCCACCCACACGTAGGATCGGTGCATTGATGCAAGAGCATCAAGATGGTTATAATATCTTAGGTTCATGTAAAGTTATCGTGTTCATTAATAACCTCCAAATGTATGTGGATGAGTGTTTTATTTGGCTTGGTCAATGTAATAGTTAGTGTAAAAGGGAATTTGGTGGTAAAAATAAGAATTAAGTGTGTAAGTAGGTGAAATAGTTGTTCCTATGCCAAATCAAGGCTATAATGAGGTGTAAAACAGTCTTTCATGAGTTAGTAGAGTCTCTTAGGGTGAGATCCATTCTATTTCTAAGTCTAGAGTGTGTTGAGATTTTCTAGGAATTGTTGGAGTAAACTTAGGAATATTGTTTACTGATGATTTTAGTCATTCAAATATAGGAGTAAGGTGGATCAATGGGGATAAGCCATGGAAGGCCATGGGAAATATGTAATGAAGGTATTCAAGATTGAATAAAGTGGAAGAAAATATTTTTAAAAATTGAATAAAACGAGAATGATCAAATTACAAAGAAGGATCATAGAGAAGATAGGACAACCCTACACTAGTTTGGTATTAGATCAAAATATCCAGATGCTTTGAATGCAATCATTCAAATATCCCAGAATTTTTCAAGCTAATTTCTTTGTATGGAAGAGTACAGGTATGAAATTTTAAAATTGGTATGACTATTACAGATTAAATGTGAATAAATTATGTTGTAAATCGGGTCATAGAGGAAATTCGAGGTTGTTTATATGAATTCAAATATTGGAAAAGGTTTGTTATGTTCTAATTATTCCTCTAAGGAATGGAATTTAGAAAAATATCTTGAATTTAGTGCAAATCATTTTTTTGTTGGGTCATGCAATCCTGCAACTAGGGAACACATTTGAAAATTTGATCAAACTTTCAAAATATCCAACAAAAAATTTAAAATTTTAGAGAAAGGTCTACCTAGAGGTCACCTACAAGCTGCAAAAAGAATTGGGTCAATTGGTGTTGTGTGGAGAGAGAACAAAGTAACAAAAATTTGGGAAGGCATCCCAATGCCAGAGTTCACGATTTTTGTAAAATTGAAATTTTTTTATAAATTTTAAATGTTTTTATTCTTCAAGGGATTCATGGTAATTTTTGTAGCATTCAATTTTGTTGAATCAAGCATCAATATATTTTTATTTATGAATTGAAATGCAGGAGAACTGTGGAAAACAGAGACAAGTTAATATTTGAATTATCCAAAAAATTAATTCACTACAGGAAAAAGAATACATGGCACAATTTAATTGGTAAAATGAGTACACCATTTAATGGTAATCGACTAGGAGTTCTTTAGAGACATATCACTATTTTGGTTGAAATATATCTGTTTACATTAAGGTAGAAGATTTGCCAATGCTTATACATAATTTGGGAAAATTCTTTTCCCATAGGAACATCAAGAACTTGTGACCTATGAAATGTTAGAGAGTAATAGAACACCATGTGATGAAAGGATCATTTACCCAAATTTACTAAAGAGAATGGAATTGTAATTCTGGAAGTTAGGTCTCAATCCGTACTAGATATAATATGTTACGAATATATTGTTTGTAACATTATTAATAGTGTGTGTGAGTTACTATTTGTAAAATGTAATATTTAGATATTACATTATGTGAGTGAATGATGAGTTGTAATAGACAACTCATCATGAGGGAATAAAGGGATAGTTGAAATAAAGGTGGAGAGAATCATGTTGGAGAGATAAGTGGGAATGTGATATGGTTTGACTCCGTATTCTAAGGATGTCATTCTCCTATATAATGTAATCTCTCATATGAATAAAAATCCCGAATGAATTCAAATTGAATTATTCTATTATTCGGTGTATAGTTTCCTTTTTAGTATTCTATTTTTTAAGAAAGCTCAGACCAAAATAATATAATATGCGCTTTATGATTAAGAAGGATTTACATTTCCATTTTATATAATGTATTGGATCGGGGAAATACTTCATAGTCCAATTGAGATGTAGTTTTCTACTTGTGGAGAGTTGTTATATATAATTTCAGTCCTTTAAAATCATGATTTATGAAAGTAACCCAATTTTTATTTATAGTTTATAGCTCTATCAATAACCCATTTTTTATTATGCTTACGGAGATGGTCACCAATTAGTGGCATCAAATATTTTAACAACATATTGTAGATATTAAGGAGTTTTGAGAAGCATTTACATTATTTGGATAATTAGTGTATTTGTGAAAGTTTGCAAAATTGTTCGCATATGAATTTAAGGAAGGAAGAGAGGAAAGATATTGAGAAGTAGAGACATATTAAACTCCAATAAGAGACACAATCCATTAGAGAGGACTTGGAAAAGGTGATGCAACAGATACAAAAGGGTGTAATTCTCAAGTTATAGGGATGAAACTTTCACCTTAAGAAGGTTGTCAAGTGGCCAGTGCAAGAAATTGCCAAGAGAAGGAAGAAGAGAACACTTTTGAATAATGAGAGAGAAGAGATGTTTCCAGGAGGAAAAAAACATGGAGAGTTTCTTAGCAAACAACCAAGGATAGAGCCAAAGGGAGATTCTAGAAGAAGAGGCATCCATGAAGACTAGAGAGTCTCAAAAGTTTTCTTCTAATTGTTTCTCTGAGTGGGTGATTGCAGGTACAAATACCATAGAAGAAGAATAATGTCTATTAGAGGCATTGAACCTTGAGGATGGAGGAACACCAAAGTATGAGTTTATATACATAAGCATGGACCAACTATAGGAAGAATTGAAAGCCTTGGAGGAAGCCATACATCAAGCCAAGAGGAATCTTGAAGACAAGACAAGTGAAGAAGAAGTGGTAGAGGAATTCTTAGCCTCTCTTGATGTTCAAGACAACTACAACAAGCTACAAAGAGTCAGATTTTAGTTGAGGAACCTTATGAACCTTCAACGCATGCTTTGAGAAGTAAAATTTCAATGTTGAAGATTTCCATTTCATTGATAAATTAAAACTATCTTATGAAGAGACAAAAGATGAACATGAGAAACAAATGGTGGTAGCACAAGTGAGGGAAGTCATCAAGTCTCACATTTGGGTACTTAACACCAACTTAGATGAGTTGATTACAAGTAGCCAGGAGGAACACAATGAACATGTGAAGCTCATGATGAAGAACATAGACAATAACAAAGACAAAATACCAAAATTATGAAAAAACCATACTAGTGCAGGTGTAGAGAGAAGCATGGAAGACAAAATATATGTGTAAGTCAAGAAAATGCAACAAAAATGAACTGGAAGTCAAGGAAGAAGAAGAGATATTTGAGCAGGAGCTCAAATCTTTACCATTAGGGGAGTCTCGATGCAGGAGCATTAGGATGGTTAGAATATCTTAGGTTCATGTAAAGTTATTGTGTTCATTAACAACTTCCAAATGTATGTGGATGATTGTTTTATTTGGCATGGTCAATGTAATAGTTAGTGTAAAATGGAATTTGGTGGTAAAAATAAGAATTGAGTGTGTAAGTAGGTGAAATAGTTGTTCCTTTGCCAAATTAAGGATATAATGAGGTGTAAAATAGTCTTGAGTTTGTGGAGCATGTTAGGATGAGATCCATCCTATTTTTAAGTCGAGATTGTTTTGATATTTTCTAGGAATTGTTGGAGTAAACTTAGGAATCTTGTTTAGTGATGATTTTAGTCATTCAAATATAGGACTAAGGTGGATAAAAAGGGATAATTCATGGAAGGAAATGGAAAATCTATAATGAAGGTATTCAAGATTGAATAAAGAGGGATAAGCTATTTTGCAAAATTGAATAAAACGATAAGGATCGAATTAACAAGAAGGATCATAGAGAAGAGAGGACAACCCTACACCATGTGCACTACATTATTACTTACACAAACTATTAGACAAGGTGGGAAGAGGTGATGCCTATAAAGGATTGTAATGCATCCATAACACCAAATTTCCTTTGGGAAAACATTATTAGTAGGTATGGCTGTCCATTAAGCTTGACAAGTGATAGAGGAACTCATTTCTTAAATGAGACAATCTAAATTCTGTTGGAAGAGTTTACGGTGGCACACCATAAAACATATCCTTATTACCCTCAAGCTAATGACACTGGAGAAGCTTTCAATAAGATATTGGGACAAACATTGAAGAAAATCATGATGTTAGAAGAAAGTATTGGGATGATAAAGTGTCAATCAGTACTTTGGGATTGCAGGACCACCTATAAGAGGTTGAAGAAGGCCACTACCTTTCAATTCATATTTGGTATAGAAAAAGTATTGCATGTGGAGTTTTTACTACCATCCCCGCATATCACACGTCAAGTGGATTATCAAATGAACAAGTTGTAGAAGAGCACATTGAAAAACTAATTCAATTGGATGAGTGGCACGCCATTGTGTGTTGGAGCCGAGAAAACTAAAAAGGAAAGGAAGAAGGCCTAACATGATAGGAACATTAAGAACAAGACGTTTGTAGTTGGGAATATCCTTCTCCATGACTCCAATTTTGTGTGCCACCCAAGGAAGTTAAAGGTGCATTGGTTAGGACCTTTTGTAGTAACCGAGATACTTGAATTGAGCCCATGTCACTTATAAGTGCTAGATGGAACCATGTTTCCCGATTGCTTCAATGGGATTAGGCTAAATCCCTACTATAAATAATGTTTCTAGGTGTTTGTAATAAGGCAATAATGCCTTTTAGATTATATTTCCCTTTCATGTTATGTTTTTACATTTTAGTTGTTTTTTATTTTCTTACTTTTTTATAATAAGCCCGCTTACGCGTAGGAAGCTGATTGCTATCTAATAAGTTCATGCATGAAAACCATGCATACTTTTAGTGTGGGGTGAACCAGGTGTAGGAGTGTGATAAAATTGAAATATATCTACATGCGACATTGGAAAGATGAGATGTTGTTGGAATTATGTGCATAAGAAAAGGAAAATGTGTCATAGGTGCTAAGAATGATGGTGCTAATAAAAATTTCTTAGATTAAAAACCACACAAGGAAGAGCACGTGTAGTGTAATGCGAGGTAGGTAGTATCAAGATGGACTACTTAGTGGAAATCATATAGGAAAGATGTGTAGTGGTATACAGAAGAACATGTGATGACATATGTTTCTTAGAAGTATTGAGTGTGCCATAAGGTTATGACTACAAAGACATGAAATAAAGTAGAGAAAACTATGGAAAAAATAGAAAAACATAGTAAAAAATATGGTACAGTGGTAGGTGACGTGAGTAATAAATGTGGGATATTTTTATAAATCTATAAAAGGGACCCCAAATAAGGTTTATTATTTACCTTACCTTGTGAATAATTTGAGTGTGAAGTGTGTAATTATGTGTGAATTTGCAATGAAGTGTGAAAAAATAGAAAAACCAAGATTAAGAAAGTACAAGGTATTTTTATTGAGCTCATTTATGTGGAAGTTTGAGGTTGAAAGGTGTAAAGGTTTGGAATTGCGACGTGTTGTGAACTAGGGTTTGTAGAAGCATGGATTCGAGCTAGGGCACCAAGTTTGAGTGAGGGCACAAAGTTGGTTGGTAATGATAAGTATTTGAGAGTAAGGAAGGTGAAAGAACAAAGTGGTTAGCACATCTTGATAAGAAAAAGGATATTAAAACACCTAGGGCACACAAAGATTCTCGGTCAATAATAAAAATAGAGAATAAATGGCACCCAAATGAGTATCCAATATGGAAACAAAGGGAAAAGGAAAGAAGAAAGAACCATAGATTGAGGTGGAAGAAGTTCCTCAAGAATAATTATCTAAATGAAATATCTAGAGGGAATGATCATGGGACATATCTAAGCGTACCATATCGAAATTGAAGGTGAGTGAATATAATAATAAATTTGACTCAAATGAGTGCCCAATAGAAATAGAGGTGATATAGAAGACCAAACAGAGAATGAAAAATGAAAAGTTGATTTATGATGATAGGGGACATCGTGCACTTGGAGGGCACAAGAGTCTTGAAAATTTACAAGATTCCTTACTCCGAGAAGCTTGAGTGCCTCTATCAATAGCTGATGTCAAGGGTCCCCAAATACTTCTTCTATTTCACGGGTAAGAGGACTCACACTACTACACAATTGATAGGAAATTTACAGTTATTGTATCTCGGTGTAGAAATAGAGACAAACTTGGATGATGAATTAGGATTAGAGGCCATTTCCATCAATATGAAGTACCAAAGAGGTGAACACGTAATAGATATAGTCAAGATTCAAGACCCAATTTTAAGAATCATTGTGCACATGGTCATGAAATTGAGCATGCAGAAATATGGACCCAGTAAATAAGAGATGGCTACAAGATACGAAAAAATGGATGAAGGTACTATATATAACATTTCTACCTTCATTAAAGAGGGAATTATAGAAGAAGCATAGGAAGGTGAAAAGATAACCTTGGGAGAAATCCTCCTTACAATTGTTTTCTCAAAATTGGGGTTTCGATGACCCAAGTGATAAGGTGTGGAAGTATCCCCTAAGAATAAATCCTCTTGCAAAGAGATTCATAGAGTGACCTGCAATGTAATCAAGAATTATTATATGTTGTGAGTAGATAGGTGGTATAGGTAGATGCATGACACCTTTAAATAGCAGTGGTGCATCCCAAGTGATTTGCCCACATCTTGGAGGGAAAATATGATTTTGCGATGTACCAACACTACTACTAGGAAGGTTTTATTTGAAGAACGATAATAAAATCCTTGGTATAGATTGACTTATGTCTTCATAGCATGATAATCCCAGAATCTGTTAACATGTTTATAGATGCGTATAAGATCAAGTTTTATGTTGATAAGGTAGATTATTACTACCATACACTGTAGAAGACATATGTATATCCAAGGAAGGAAACATACATAGAGACCATGATATCAGATGATATCAACATAAATTCCATGACCTTGGAAATAGGAAATGAGGTGGCAAATAAGGTTTATATATAATTGAAGTTGAGGTTGGTCAATCAAAAGTACATTGAAGATGAGTTGAAGATCCCAAAGCCACCAAAGGGTAGAAAAATGGTTGAAACAAGGGAAGCATGCGAGATCACTACTCTTAAATATGAAGAAAAAGAAAAGACTAAGGAGGAGGAAGAGGAATAAAACTAAGATAAGACCGCGCTTGAAAAAGGAACAAGAAGCAAGTTCAATAGAAAATAGGAGGAGTGAGATAGTAGCACAAGACAATTATAGCCTATGAAATCACTAATGGCCTCACCACGTGAGTGTATCCTAGAGAAGAAGAAGAGGAGGAGAAGAAGGATGGTATGGACAGGTGGACTAATGAGGAAAAGGTAGTAGAGGATATCCTTCGGAGAAGGAAGTAGAAGATCGGAAGGCTTGGTCCATGATGTAGAGGAAGAAGAGCACAAAGAGAAGAGCTCCATGTATGATATAGAGATGCATGAGGTAAATAAGGTGTATAAAGTCCATCTTGAAGGTGAATAAGAATATAAAGGAGATAGGATTCCGATAAGGGATGAAGCTTCGGGTAGAACTAGTGCGTGCATCCGATACGAACAAAACATACCTATAGGATGATACACTAGTGGAAGAAGAAAGAAGGATGATTTTATGCGCACACCCTAAGTCAGCTTATATTAATGATCAATTAAAGGTGTTGCGCACTATATTTCAAATCTTTTTGGTGATGTAGAAGATATATTGATGGGATATTATCAATGCAAAAGGGGCATCCATGCACATAAGGAAAATACTACTATGGAGCATGTAGACACACATGGATGAGCATGAATTTGATATCGCCTATGATACATTATATATGCACAAAATGAAGAACGCATCTAAGAAAATTTTAATGGTAAGGAAAACAAAGCTTACCAAAGAGAAAGAAAAAAAAAAATCTAAATAAGATGTCGGATGAAATATCTTGTAGAAATCTGAACAAGGGGCCACCATATAGACATTTCTTGAGCATAAAAATGGAAATGCACGAGAGGTTCAATGGATAAGCGAGGAGAAGGAGAAGGTAAAAACATGCATGAAGACTATCCTTGACATGGAAGTCCATATTTCTAGTGAAATCAAGGATGCACACCCAAAATTCAAGGAAAGAGCTAAGGATATGTACTCCTCATCCTTGCATTATTTACAGGGATTTGGTTCACATGCTACTACATGAGAACCCGAGTGTGCAAGGGGCGACACAAGAGGAATTATCAACTAAAAAGGAAAATATTAAAAAGTTTATAACATGAAATATTGTTGAGTATGAGGACATATGGCAAAAACTCGAATGATGTGTTGAAGAAGGAGGGATGGGCCTTTGACAATTTTCAAGATGTTTAACCCATCCTCAATTCCTATACCACTTAGGAACAGTGGATTTGGAGAGTGTTTCTTGTATTTATGATTTTGGTTCCCTGGAATAGTGTTTCTTCATTGTTTATAGTAAAAGAGTCCTAGTTGGAGTTACCTTTGGGTGAATGGGAATTCTATAAATAGCTGGTTTGATTACAAGCAAATGGCCCCTCAAAACTTGCCTCTCATCCTCTCATTTCAATAGTTTAGTCTTTCAGTTCTTGTTTAGGAATTCAATAGTTTTCATTTGTTGCATGCATAGTTAGTCTTATTTTGTTGTTTAGAAGCCACATGATCTTCTTGTTCTAGTGTTATTATTGTTTCATATAATCAATTAAGGTAGGATAGTTTCATTTTTAGTCTGAAGCCATTAGAGTTGCAGGTTTTGTTCATCAAGAAGGATAGTTTCAGGTTCTGGATGTTTTGTGTTGCATGACTCATGATAAATCCCACTAGGAATTGCATAAGCCAAGCTCTGTTCTCTTGCGCTATCCCTCTCCTACTCGCATTGTATTCAGTCTACATCCAAAGCTGCCATTGTTCCAATACCTACTCTATTGATGCTAGCATTACACACTTTTCTAGATTCACGTGAGCACGAAGGAATGAGGAGACCACACTAAGGGGACAAAGCCACACACAATCAGATTCACCACTATTCTACAAAATCCAGGTTCAAGCTATCAAAGTTCTAGTTAAAACATATCAAATAGAGTAGTGAATCATTTCATTTCGATTAATCTCACTTTCGATATTGGGAAGCTTTGGGGATTGATAGTTTCGAAAACTATGATTCATTCCTCACTTACGAGGTAAGATCGGGGTCTTTCAAATAGATTAGATCGAGTTATTTGGTTATTTAGAATAGATTCACAACTACACAGGTCAGGTAGTAGCTATACTCGGCTACTTGTTTGTTTTAAATTCTGTTATTAGCTTAGTTGTCATTTTCTAGATATTAAATAATTGCTCTTTCAATTCTATTAAATAGTTGTTATCTTAATTATATTAAATACTCTATCAAAAATACAAAAATAGAGAATTTATATATGTTGTGGATATACTTTACATAATTAGTTTACTTTGCTTTAGTTAGATTTATATTGTTTCTTTTGTATGACAATCACGGGACCTAGGGAGCCCAGAGAATACGTATTCGAGCCAATCGTGCCTCAACCCAATCTTGTTGCAGCAATAACTGACATAGACCAAAATCTCAGAATTCAGGTCTTCCGAACAACAACAGACCTACAAGAAATTAGCTCACAGTTAAGAGGATTAAACATAGAAGATGACAAAGCGCATACGTTTTGGTCAAACCAGCCAAACTACAGATTGCCTAATAAATATCCACATGATTGTAGAAGGGCTTGAAAAGAGAAAACATTTGGTTGTGATCCTTTGGTCCCATAGCCAGATACGGGAGACATCCTCATTGACATAGACACTAGCTTAAGAATTCAAGTTGCTCCAGAACACCTGTAAGGTACTCTGAGAAGATTGCACAACTTTTAGTTCTAAACATAGAGGCCGAAAAGGCATATGACTACTGATATTAGGGATTAGGGATTGATTCTGCACATGACCATAGGAGGCCCACAATGACCATGAACCTACGGTTGTGATCCATAGGTCCCACCCCCAACGGCCATGGTCAATCGGACGTTGATGTTGGTTTACACACATTAGTATTTAGATCCTCTCCACTTCCACCATCATTATCGCACAACTATCCTCACTAGACATAGTAGCAGCTAATCAAGCTAAGGATTTCTAGACTAGACCAGAGAATCACCCATAGAATCCACCATACATCCATCATCCATTTTTCATGACCTTATCGGGAGATATCTATGAAGCACCCACAGGTTATCTTCCACGTATCCCACAACCTATAGATCGGATCATGCCAGAGCTCGATATTGATTGGAGCCTTGAGCGATCATCCTCGCGAATGATCTATCACGCCGAGTTCAGTTAGGAGGGCCTTCTTTGCCTTAGATTCACAGATTCCATTAGTGCGCATCGAAGACATAAGATTTCCTAACTAGTTTTCTGTGCCCCACGTATATTCCATCCCCACCAGTTGTCTCGGCATGACCTCGGGAGGTCGGGTGCGAGGAAGAGTTACTTGTAGATTCCCATGCTCACTTGTCACTTTTCCATCGTACAAAATTGGTGAACCCAACGTGAAACTTCCTACTTTCTGGTTCAAGTCATATTTCTACTTGTTCTTCCAATTAGTATACTTTTCATCTTTTCCACCTCATTAGCCTTTCAGCTTCACTTTACCACTTTACCAAAAAAATTGGTGAACTTTCCGACGTGAAAGGAACAGCGTGAAAAAGGCAATTGCTTCATTTTCACCTTTCCCCTTTTAGTGTTTCATTTTCTTTCATCCATCTTCGCTTCTTCCCATTATTCTGCGGGTATTCATATACCCCCCGAATATGTCGGGATTCGATGCATATGGCAGACCTCTCCTAGGTCTTGAAGCATACTACGATCAACTGAATAGACAGCCATCACCCTCGCTCTCAGCATGGGGTGACAACTATTCAATCAACCGGTTTTCAACACAAACTCCACCTCAAAGGACTAGATATAGTTCTTCTTTCCAAATAGAGGAGTTGGATCAGCTCACTCAAATGCAACAACTAGCCTTGAGCTCGAATAACATGACGCTCACTAGGAGAATCTGGTTCATCTCCTCAGGTGTTGCTTAGACCACAAATCAGTAGACAATCAGATCCATATCTATTTTTAGATGATGAACATTTAGCACATTATGCTAGGAGTGAACAACACTCTCAAGTATGTACCCACCTATAGGAGGTTTGCAAACACAACCCGAGTCTCTTTTCAAAAAACACCTCCATTCCTCCACCTATAGGAAATGCCCTCGGTGAAACTTGGCGGGGCACCGATCAATTCATATAGTTGGGTACCATATGCCTATCTGACCTCAAAAAAACACCACTAAGGAAAAATACCATATCTTCACCAAATGAGGTCATCTCAGCCTTAGTTGAGAAAGTTAGAGGGTTGGAACTTGCTCAAGCAAGTCAAAATTTGCAATTCATGCAGGCAGGAAATTCCAATCCTCCACATCATCCTAGCCAAGTAGACCTCCTCACAGGAACATGCACATTGGGCATGCCTCCTCAGTATTCACAACAAATGCCAACTAGAACTGCGTTCTCTAATGCCACTCCAGTGGAAAATATGATACCTCCCGGTTTAGTACAAAACAATCCATTTCTAAACAATGCTCCTCCATATTTAAACATGTATTCCAAGTCACCACAGGGAGATATGTTCTCTTCTCCCAGCATGTTCACTCAACCACAGGGATTTCCTTATGTCCCTGCAAATGCATACGCTACTACCATATCAACAACCCATTCCACCTCCACCCCCTCGTCAGCACCATCGATGGTCGAAACCTATGCGATAGGAACTTATTCAGAATATTTGAAAGAGCCCTTAGACTTCACTATACGAAGCATCATGCTTCCAAGACCTCTTCCCAATTTTCCCAAGTATAAAGGGGAGGGAGATCCGAATGCACATATTAAGGCCTATGCCACGACCATTCGAAACTATCCCCCTTGGGATGGAGTTGTTGCTTTAAAATATTCCCCAAAACTTTAGAGGGCATTGCCCTCGATTGGTATTATAGAATACACGAAGCCTCCATCATTCATTTAAACAACTCATTTGAGAGTTCATCAAGGCATTCGACATGAACAAATTGTTGAGAACAGAGAATCGGGAATTCTTGCATATTAAACAAGAACACAATGAATATTTGCTCATTTCATCCAAAGATGGCGTACGATCCTCTATTCTTGACAAGCACTCCAAACATGGATCGAGATGGAACTATGTGATTTATTCCTTCATTCTCTCGGCGAGAGAGATAAAGGAAGAAGTCAGAAGTTCCCACTAAGAACTTACGATGAAGTGCTTGAGAGCGCCTCTCCAATAGATCAAGCTGCAATAGATAGCGGTCGAGGCATATGGAACAAATGGGAGGTTAATCATCCCCACCAAAATACTATGACTTATCCTACTACCACAAATGCCAATCAAGGACCTAAAATCCTTAACAAAAACCACGGGGTCACAACAGATGGAGTAACTGACCAAGCAAAAAAAGGAAAATGTTGTAAATGCTCCACCATTGGTTAACAATCAACGAAACAACAATTTTACCCCAACAATCAACGCGGTGGATTTTAATCATCCACAACAACAACAACAACGGCAGATCCAGACATAGGGTCCAAGTCAAAACTCAATTGGATATCAAAACCAAAGGCAACAAATGCAAAACTTTAATCTTAATAGTCAACGGTTTAATCGAGTTTTGGACCACAACACATGCCAAACCAACAACCTAGGAATTACAATCCCAACTCGTATTGTGGTTTCCACAAAATTTGAGGCCATGACACTAGGACTTGTCCATGACTACAATAAATTCATGCAACATTTGCCAGAGGAACAAAGACAACTTTTCATAGATATGTTCTTAGCGATCTGCATCACTGCCAAATACTTTCACGGGGTGGTCTCCCCTCAAAATGCACCCCTCAAGATCTTGATGATCTGCTCCCAAATCACAATAACAACAAATTAAATCCAAATGGGATGAACAAGGGTGTAATGACGAAAAACAATGATCATGAAGCCTCGACTTCACTAAATCCACCTGTCGTCACACCACAATTAGGAAATCAGCCACGACCCAAGATAGTCGGTTTAGTGGAATTAGACAACTTTGAGCTACACGTGGAAGCCATAACAAGGACACGAGAGTATTCCTCTCAGCCAAATCCAAGTTACCCACTAGAGCCAGATAACATTCAACAAACATTAGTAAAACCCGTAGGTGCCTATGATTTAATTAATGACTTAACAAAGACCTTTTCTCACATCTCCTTTTTGGACTTGCTGAAGAACTCTCCTGCCCATAGGGCTGCTCTTTTAGAAGCATTAGGTTTAGGTCATTTAATTAACATCACTCCTCCTCCCAAAACACAGGTAAACCATATAGACTTTGATATCCACCCTCTGGGGCAGCCGGATAGGGATATTGAGTTTATATTCGACATAAGCAAAATGCCAATAGACACTGAGATTGCACGTAGAGGTGATCCAGCCTTACATTTACAAGTGTGGGTTTATAACAATTACGTTAAATGCGTGTAATGGTTGATGATGGGGCAATTAACATAGTCCCCTTCTCTTTCCTTCAAAAGCTAGGGTATGGAGAGACAAATTGTTCCACGACTCGGAATACACTAAGAGGCTATGATAGCCTTAAAGCCACTTCGATTGGAACTATAATACTACCGGTCACCTTAGGACCCAAAACAATCCTCACTAAGTTTTATATTATAGATCGGAAACCAACTATAATATGATCCTCGGCCGACCATGGATACACCGTATGAAGGCAATCCCTTCTACGTTATTTCAGGAAATAAGATTCTTGCACTTAGGAAAGATATTCATAGCAAAAGGTGATCCAAACCATTCGATATACACCTAGCAGACCTGAAGAAAAGGCCAGGTTCACTCTGAGTTTGAACTCCCAACAAACCAACTTAACAAACCAACCAACTCAAAACCAGAAGAAAAATTAATACCTCTGACGAGAACTAGAGATTACGAACCTAGTCAAGAGCATCCCAGACCCTCGAGGATGAAGCTAACATTGTAGAAATAGTGTCATTAGGAACTACTTTGCAAAAATTTTTGAGTTCTTTAGAACAAGATCTACCAATTTTCCTACCATTTGATTCCACAGTATGGGATGTACCCTAGGAGTTGGTTCTCTTCCAGTAGAGGAACTCTGCATGGTAGAAGTAACCAAAGCAGAAGAAATAGATGTAACAAATGTCCCAACATCCATCTTCCCAAATAAACATTGGACTCTCCACTTTGATGGAGCTAGATGTCATTATGGGGCTGGGGCAGGTGTGATCTTTACTTCTCCCGAGGGAAAGATCCTACCATTCACCTTTAAATTAAATTTTGAATGTACAAACAATGGCGCTGAGTATGAAGCCCTCCTCCTTGGCCTCATCATAGCTAAAAGGCTCGGTGTTAATGACATCAGAGTGTTAGGAGACTCTCAGTTAGTAGCAAACCAAGTCTCTGAGGTGTATGAGACTAGAGTGAACATTTACTCTCTACTGAAAAAACGAGTATTAGATTTGAGCAAAGGATTTAACTTCATATCAATTGAAGCAATCCCATGAGAACAAAACCTTCTCATAGATTCGATAGCAACCTCGGCTTCACGTTTCACTCCAAATAGTGAGTTGGAGGACACCCATTTCATGGTATCCCTTCGTATTGAACCGTTAGTAAAGAAAACATCAACAAACCCTCTTCTAACACACATAGCTGAGAATACATCTACTATCTTAGGTCACGTTGATAGTGATACAGCCACTCTTGATTACCTAAATGCCTATGCAGAGTTACATCTCACCCATCACATGGTAGATTTGTCCTTAATCCCACATTCATCTTCTTACTTTGGAAATCCCATGGTAGAGCTTCCCCCACAAAAGGAACTCGACATATACGTGGTAGAGAATGGAGAAGATCTGAACTACCTCCAGCCCCACTTTGAGTTTGAAGAAGGTAACACTTCTTTAATCGAAGAAACGATTGATATTAACATCGGAATGGAGGAAGAACCAAAGATCTTGAAACTAGGATCTTCGTTAACTCCAAAAGAAATAGAAATACACACTCATCCTCAAAAGAACATCAAAAGGCTTTTGCATTTAATTATAAAGAAATGATGGGAATTGCACCACACATCACGGTACATAACCTCGTCACCAAATCAGATGCAAAGCCAATTAAACAAAAATCGAGACCAATGAAACCCAAGGTAGCTCTCATGGTGAAGGAAGAAGTAATGAAGCTTCTCTAGGTAGGGTTCATCAAACCGGTCGATTACTCTCAGTGGGTATCTAATATCATCCCCATTCTCAAAAAGAATGGGAAGATACATGCATCTGCATAGATTTCCGAGACATTAACAAGGCGTGCCCCAAGGATGACTTCCCATTACCATCCATTGACATCATCGTTGATGCAACAACTGGATTTGAGCTTTTGTCCCTCATGGATGGGTTCTCGGGATACAATCAAATCAGAATATCTAACAAGACCAAGCCAAAACCATGTTTATAACTCCTTGGGGAACTTATTGCTACGTTGTTATGCCATTCGGTCTCAAGAATGCTGGCGCTACATACCAGTGGGCAATGACATACATATTTCACGATCTTATTCATAAAATCATGGAATCCTATGTAGATGACTTGTTGGCCAAGGCCAGGAAGCGTTGTGATCACCGAAAGTGCTCCACATCATTCTTTCACGTTTGATCGAATACGAGTCACACTAAACCCAGAAAAATGTGTATTTGGTGTGACAGGAGGGAAACTCTAGGTTACATTATATCATCACGAGGGATCGATGTAGACCCAGCCAAAATCTGGGTTGTTCTTGAGATGATCCCACCATCAGATGACTCTGGCATTAGATCGTTTCTTGGAAAGCTCGGTGCAATCCGAGATTCATTCGGACTTAAGTTTTGTTGTACATCCGATCAACAATTTGTTGAAAAAGGATTGCTGCATTATTTGGACAAAGGAATGCCATGAGGCCTTGAAGCAGTTAAACACTTCTTACTTGTCTCCTCCCACGTTAATGCCACCTAGACCAGATCATCCTTTGATCTTATATTCACGGGCTACGGATGTCTCATTAGCTTTGCATGTTGGCTCAAGAAGATGATGATAAATGAGAACGTGTGGTCTATTTTATTAGCGAACGTTGCTCGATTATGAAACACATTATACGCAGGGAAGAATGAGAATGCCTTGCCATAGTCTTTGCACCAAATGCTTAAGACATTACATGCTAAATCAAGAAACAAGGTCATTGTAAAAATAGACCATTTACGAACTTTCCTCACGTAAGGGTCTTTGTCTAAAAAGGTTGGATGCTTTATAACCTTAATGGGTGAATTCAATTAACTTTTGTAAACCAGAAAGTCCATTAAGGGACAAATCATTGCAGATTGGTTAGTTGACAACCCGTTAGATGGAGGTGATCTAGTAGATCTGGATTTTCCCAGATGAATGCATATATTACATCAAAACCAGACCTCCCATCTCTGAATGTCCTTGGTATACTGATATTATCAATTTTATCATGGACCATACGTATCCAAAAGGTGCTACACCACAAAAAAGAAGGTGGTTACATTATCGTAGCTAAATACGTTATTATAGAACAAGTGCTCTATCGTAAAGCTTTTGATGGAATGCTTCTAAGGTGTGTTGACACAGAAGAATCCAAGAAGATTCTCTACGAATCTCACAGTGGAATATGTGGAGGCCACTTTGGTGGTCATGCCACCACTCACAAAATACATCGAATGGGCTATTTTTGGCCCACTCTCGAACACGACGCAGTAGAGTTTGTATGTAGATGCCATAAATGCCAAGAATTTTCCCACGAGATTCACATGCGGCACAAAGCTCTCTGACCAATCAATGCGACTCCATGGCCCTTTTCTACATGGGGCCTAGATTTGATAGGGAAATTCTCTCCCTCATCAATGGATGGCCATAACTTCATAATCACGGCCACCGAATATTTTACCAAATGGGTAGAGGCTATGCCTCTTACCACTGTACCAGTGTCGTGATCGCCAAGTTCATTTTGAACCAGATCATTTGTAGGTACGGTGTCCCACAAATCATTATCTCAGATAATGGCACATCCTTTAAGAATGATGAGGTCCATGAGCTATGTAGTAAATTTAAAATAAACCATCATACGGCCTCCTGTATTACCCTCAAGCCAACGGGCAGGCTGAAGCAACAAACAAGACATTGAAAGCTATTCTACTCAAAATGGTAAAAGAAAACAAATGAGATTGGCATTTAAAGTTATATCCGGCCTTGTGGGCCCACCAAACCTCAATAAGAACACCAACAGGAGCAACTCCTTTCTCATTGGTATTCGGAGCAAAAGCAGTTCTCCCACTTGAGGTTGAAATACCCAGTCTCCGCATCTCACTACAAGGGATTATGGATGAGGAAGCTTATAGAGAGGCACGCCTCTCCCAACTAGAAAGCCTAGATGAGGCCAGGTTAAATGTTGAATAATGGCATAGAGTCTATGCTGACCGGATGTGCTTGCCGTATATAAAAAAAGGTCTATGAGTGAGAAATATATGAAGGAGATCTAGTTTTAAGACTAGACAGCCGGATCGATAAGAAGATCGGTGAAGGAAGAAAGTTTCGGCCCAAGTGGTTGGGCCCATATCGAGTCATGAAGGACTACGGAAATGGTGTGTATCTCTTGTGCACACTAGAAGGTGAGGAATTTGGTGAAACTGTCAATTCCTTGCACCTTAAATGGTTTTACGCATGAAGCATCGGCACTATTTGTATAATTATATCTACATTGCATCTTCATTTAGATAGGTTCATTTTGTTCACTCGTTTCATAAAATTTGGTGATCAAGGGACTTATTCTTAAGCAATTCATTACAAACTTCTGATGGTATTGGCAGAAGCATTCAAATCATACTTCTTCATTTTCATAACATCATCAAACTTGTTTTTAATCAATCATGTCATCAATTAAAGCTAGATATGACAAAGTCTTAACGGTAGCCATACCAAGGCCTGCATGCTTGTTCTCACTTTTGTTTCTTCCTAGGATAGGTGTCTTGCCTATGGTCTATTCTAGAAGCTTCATGGTGTCACATCTATCCCATATATAGATCTCTTTGGAAATAAGAACATACTGACATTTTTCTCAAATAAATAAGTCGAATAATAGATCAAACAAAAAATTTTACTTTTACACATTTCCTTGCCCTACCAACCTTCGGTGATGAACTTGCATCTCTTACTAGTGACGTAGGGTTGGGAAAGGATGGGAATGCCCTTACTCACCTATACCTTGTCCATGGTGATAAGCCCATGCTTCTTACTAGTAGCATGGGGCAAGGTGTAGGGGGTCCTCTTGATAGATAACGTTGAAGGTCATAAGCAAATAGTTCAAATAAACCTTTGAAATCTTGAGTCAAAAACAAATGAATCAGATGTCCAAAATTCCAAGAGAGTTCAAAACCTTGAAAACCAGATTTTGTCAACCAAGTGGCCATCTACGGATCTAAGTCTAGATAAACTACAAAGCAAGTCACATTCTAAACTATGGAGTCACTTGAGTAGGGTAGGTTTGTAGCATCTAATTTGGTTCCACCAACTCTTTGTCTATCTCCCATCATTATCATTTCAACACACTCATAGCTTGTGCCCTTTCTAGCTCTCGGTGGTGAGCCCTCGCATCTTACTAGTTGCGTGGAGTTAGGAGTGGGGCAAGTTCATCTGCTCATCATATCAATTTATCATCACATTTTGTCAAAACAAATATGAAGTACCGGAAAATTGCTTATAGAAACTAAAGTTCAAGATCACATTGTGTCTACATTATCATACATCAACATCACAAAATACAAAAAAAGAAAGCATTTGTATCATTTGTTCTCCATTGCATACATTAAAAAAGCATATAAAAACAAGAATTCTAATAAGCATCTAATATACATGTGGAAATGAATCACAAAATCCTAGACACCAAGAGTCTGAGTCCAAAAAAAAGTATATATATATATATATAATAATCAAGTTTTATGTACAATGCCATCATGCGCTAGGCATGGTCAAAATGCTCAATGAGCCCGAAAATACAAAATGATCGTATAAACAATCTAACAAGAGTCACTACAAAAAGAGCCAAGTGGCCTCTCAACCCCTATGAGATCCCTCAGAAGGTGCACGACCACGTCTAGGACTCAGCTATGCTGGCGCTCTGAGTGCACTGAAGGCTCACGGTCCCGAACAGTGGCTGTAGCCTCACTATGAGAGTGGCTCCTCATCAGGCGCTCTGTAGTCCTATACCCGGCTAACTTGGTATGGAGGGAAGTCACCATCTTGGCCACATGCCAGATAGGGGAAAAGACATCACTATGCCTACCAGTTGCTGAAGGCTCCCCGCATCCACCGATAGCTCGGCGTGAGTCTTCTCCATGGGGAGCATCAGGGTATCAATACATACCCGGTGAATCAAGTCTCGCCACTCATCAGTAGTCTCTGCAAAGCAAAGAAGAAGACAAATTAGAAATAATCAAAAGATAAAAAAAAAAATGAACAAAAGGAGAGATAGCAACTAAGGCAATCCTAGCTAAAAACAAATATTAAAAGAAGAGTGACAACTCACTCGGATCTCCAGGGCCTCCAAGAGGGATCCCTAGGATCGCACCTACCACCATAGATGTTGCCAGCCCCGTGAACGATGTCCTCCTCCTGTGTCTGGGGCAACATAGCATCCTACTACGGACTCATCCTCCCCACCTAGGTCCTGAGAGGGCAACTCCTCTGAGACTAGAGTCACCCTCTCCACACTCTGCTCTGCCCTCTCGGCCTGTAAGATCTCTTGAGTGTCATGCCACTCGGGATCACTATCCTCCTCTCCACCCACTCGCTGACCTCCATGTCCTCGGTCTCCTCCTCCTCTCCCCCTGTGAACTCCTCAGACTCGGAGTCTATATCAATAGGGTCATCATCTGCTATGGGCAGGACCGGCGGCGATCTGAAGTAAAGGTGCCTGAGGAGCACCGACTCTCTCTCGGGCACGTACCACCCCCTAGCCAAATAGGGATGCACCAGGAGTAACAACAGTCCAACCCCCTCTAGGACCTCCCCTAGCCTCCCGAACTGATCTAAACACTGGCACCACTGGGGGAAGCATACCAACGTAGGCAAGGCCAAACTGCTGAGGCACTCGATCAAAAGGGTGTGTCTCTACCTTCCCCATCCTATCATCCACAAGCTGCCTAGTAGAGCGAAATCAAAGTGAGGGTCTCCTCACCCCCCTGAACCACTGCCATGGCACGATAAGGTGTGGCCTCCATATCATCGGTAGTCGGGAGGTAGGCTAGGCTGGTGGGGTGCTCTAAGCACCGACATCTCTGTCCATCTGCTGCCCTCACGGCTCCAGGATCCACCACCTCTACGCCTCTCCCATAGGGGATGATACGCTCATAGACCCAACTCATAACCAAGGTCGGATGGCTCAAAGACTATCCCTGTAAGCGGACCACCCTGTATAGGTCATGGTAGGTGGTCCCAAGTATATCGGCTCCCCAGGCATAAATCCGGCCATGTGCCTCAATCTGTGCAATAATAGGGGACCAACAGTAGAGTAAGGTGTCCCCTCCCTTGTCCCTGATCAATCTCGAGGCAAGGATCCCCATAATGGCTTGACGAATCAAGGGGATAGGCAAGCTAGGAATGGAATGGACCCTCACCCCCTTCTTGAACCGGTGGAGACAACTGCATCTCCCATATATGTAGCCCAGAGCTATCTGAGCCCGACCCCACTTGTCTCAAGTGTAAGCCATCTCCCGATGATCGGGACTCCCAAGATGTGGTAGACATCCTCCAGGGTGATAGTCCACTCACCCCTGACTCCTGGAAATCGAAAAGTGTTCGATCGATCATCCCAATATGAAAAACAGGTCACATAGTATGTGAGAGAAGGTGCGACATGAGGAACCCGTGATATACGTAATATGCTCGGCCCTCTGAAAGAGTATCTGCTCGGCTTTGAGAAAGTGCATCCAACAACTGCTGAAGCCAATCACACTCTCTCTCTCAGGCTCCATCGATGTACTCTTCCTTCTTACACAAAACACACAAAAACACGCAAAAAAAGAGTAAGTTAGTACCAAAATCACATTGGGAAAAATCATTAAAACATATGAGAATACTAAAAATGCAAAAATGGGTTCAAAACAATGTTATTTTAGCATTACGCAAAGGACCACACCTGAGCAGGGTGGCGGTTCCATAACTACCACTTTGAAGGGCGGCGGTCCTGTAACCACCACCCTGCTCAGGGCGGCGGTCGTGTCCCGCATTTTCAAATGGGTCACGTGCCCTAAAAAACTCAAAAACACAAAAAAAAACCATTTTGACTAAAATGAGAGCCTACCCATTAGGCGTCCCCCTAAGGACACATTTAAAACTAAAAATTTCAAAAATTACCCCCCCATGGCAAGATTTCATCATTTTTACATTTTAGGTATAAAAATGGTAAATCGAGAAGAACTAACTTGAGATCTCGCGGGTCGATGTTCCACTCACGGAGGCATGATCACTATCTCATCACGAATGTTTCGACTATACTCTCATCAAAAACCATCACCATGGGTCCCAGAGCTCAAAATCAATCAAATCAACACGCGTAAATGAATAGGAAAATGGGCCCATTTTTATATATATAGCATTTTGACTCATCTTGGATGCCCCTTTTCACAGGTTTGGAGCACCGGAGGTAAGTTCTTATCCCCATGCAAATGGTAAGTCCTCACTTCATATTATTTTAGTATTTATTTTTAGCTTATTTTATCTATCTGCACTTGAGTCTTCTTTTCATTTTGCAGGTAGTAGAGAATTTTGGATGGCGTCATTTCGACACACGGACATGTCAGGTATAATTTCTAATTTCCCATTTCGGGACCACCATACTCGGACCCACCATTTTACGCCTCTTCATGGCTAAAACACTTCTCTGAGGGGGCAATATGTATGTACCCAAAATTGTAGGGTAGTGCTGTACTACTTTGCAAACGATGTTACACATGCCCCAATGATGATATAGGTCTCCTCGCAAGGTGTTCGGGATCGAAAAAGCTCTCCAAGTGTACATTAACATCCCACATGCCCCACTTAGCCTCCACATGCTTTGTTTTACTCTTTCCCCCTCTTTTCCTTTGCATTTTGTCTTGTGTGAAAACCACCCACCTGCACTAGGGCGGCGGTCTCGTGACCCACCTGGCCAGCGAGGGCGGGTCTGTAACCACCACCTTGCTCAGGGCGGCGGTCCTTCACGCATTTTCCAGCACACTTCTTTTAACATGACTCATGTAAATTTTCAACTTTTACCAGCTTTCTCATCCGTTTTTGCTTGTATTTATGATTTTGGTTCCCTGGAATAGTGTTTCTTCATTGTTTATAGTAAAAGAGTCCTAGTTGGAGTTACCTTTGGGTGAATGGGAATTCTATAAATAGCTGGTTTGATTACAAGCAAATGGCCCCTCAAAATTGCCTCTCATCCTCTCATTTCAATAGTTTAGTCTTTCAGTTCTTGCTTAGGAATTCAATAGTTTTCATTTGTTGCATGCATAGTTAGTCTTATTTTGTTGTTTAGAAGCCACATGATCTTCTTGTTCTAGTGTTATTACTTGTTTCATACAATCAATTAAGGTAGGATAGTTTCATTTTCAGTCTGAAGCCATTAGAGTTGTAGGTTTTGTTCATCAAGAAGGATAGTTTCAGGTTCTGGATGTTTTGTGTTGCATGACTCATAATAAATCCCACTAGGAATTACATAAGCCAAGCTCTGTTCTCTTGCACTATCCCTCTCCTACTCACATTGTATTCAGTCTACATCCAAAGCTGCCATTGTTCCAATACCTACTTCTATTGATGCTAGCATTACACACTTTTTCTGGATTCACGTGAGCATGAAGGAATGAGGAGACCACACTGAGGGACAAAGCCACACACAATCGGATTCGCCACTTTGTTTCTACAAAATCCAGGTTCAAGCTATCAAAGTTCTAGTTAAAACATATCAAATAGAGTAGTGAATCATTTCATTTTAGTTAATCTCACTTTTGATATTGCGGGAAGGCTGTGGGGATTGATAGTTTATGAGAAACTATGATTCATTCCTCACTTCTGAGGTAAGATCGGGGTCTTTCAAATAGATTAGATCAGTTATTTGGTTATTTAGAATAGATTCACAACTGCACAGGTAGGTAGCTATACTCGGCTACTTTGTTTGTTTTAAATTTTGTTATTAGCTTAGTTGTCATTTTCTAGATATTAAATAATTGCTCTTTCAATTCTATTAAATAGTTGTTATCTTAATTCTATTAAATACTCTATCAAAAATACAAAAATAGAGAATTTATATATGTTGTGGATATACTTTACATAATTAGTTTACTTTGCTTTAGTTAGATTTATATTGTTTCTTTTGTATGACAATCACGGGACCTAGGGAGCCCAGAGAATACGTATTCGAGCCAATCGTGCCTCAACCCAATCTTGTTGCAGCAATAACTGACATAGACCAAAATCTCGAATTGGGTCTTAGAACAACAACAGACCTACAAAAATTAGCTCACGGTTAAGAGGATTAAACATAGAAGACGACAAAGCGCATACGTTTTGGTCAAACCAGCCAAACTACAGATTTCCTAATAGATATCTGCATGACTGTAGAAGGGCTTGAAAGAGAGAAAACATTCGGTTGTGATCCTTTGGTCCCATGACCGATGTAGGAGAGACATTCTCATTGACATAGACACTAGCTTAAGAATTCAAGTTGCCAGAACACCTGTAAGGTACTCTGAGAAGATTGCACAACTTTTAGTTCTAAACATAGAGGCCGAAAAGGCATACGACTACTGGATATTAGGGATTAGGGATTGATTCTGCACATGACCATAGGAGGCCCACAATGACCACGAACCTACGGTTGTGATCCACAGGTCCCACAACCCAACGGGCCCATAGGTCAATCAGATGTTGATGTTGGTTTACGCACATTAGTATTTAGATCCTCTCCACTTCCACCAATCATTATCACACAACTATCCTCACTAGACAGTAGCTAATCAAGCTAAGGATTTACTGGACTAGACCGAGAGAATCACCCATAGAATCCACCATACATCCATCATCCATTTTTCATGACCACATCGGGAGATATCTCTGAAAGCACCCATAGGTTATCTTCCACGTATCCCACAACCTATAGATCGGATCACGCCGAGCTTGATATTGATTGGAGCCTTGAGCAGTCATCATCCTCACGAAATGATCTATCATGCCAGATTCGGTTAGGAGGGCCTTCTTTGCCTTAGATTCATAGATTCCATTAGTGCGCATCGAAGACATAAGATTCCTAACTAGTTTTCTGCGCCCCATGTATATTCCATCCCCACCGGCTTTCTCGGCATGACCTCGGGAGGTCTGAAAAATGGATAGTATGGAAGGACTAATCTTAGGCCTAGTTAGAGTAATAAGAGAGCTGAAGTAGAAGGGTGAAGGTATGACACTCGAGGAGATGATAGAAGTATTTGGATTGGTCCCAGGTTAAAACTTATAAGGATTTTGTTGAATGGGGTGAGTTGGTCTAGGTGAACGGGGTGAGTTGGAGAACACCCTTAATAAATATCTCCCTAAAATTTTATAGCTAATTAAGGAGTAGGAGATTAATGTGGGCTGGATATTCTTTCATTATTTTTTTCCTTATTATTTGTGTTCACATTCTTTATTCTTTCATGGATATTCTTTGGTTGAGTGTTTCTAAGGATGGACAACATACCTAGTGTGGGGTAATGTTGGTCGAAGAAAATGCTAAGGATTAGTTGGTCAATGCATAGGAGTGTGTGTGCGGGGTTAAAGATGGCGCAGAGGAGGGCACATGTGGATAGGAACAAGGGGTGCATAAGACTTCCTGTATAGATAGAAAAAAATTTAGGACTTATACATTTTGTTGATCACGGCTAAAAATAGGAAAAGCGGGATGGAGTGACGACCAAGAAAAGGGATAATACATGATAACTTGCGGCCAAGTAAAGGTTAATTTTGGAGAATTAACATGCATATCAAGCATACACATGGAAAGATATTAATAGGATTAAAGTAGTGTATAAATATGACAGTCTATAAATGGTAAAAAAGCATACATATAGTCTATTTTGAAAGCACGCATATTATTAGGATATTCCATAGGAAATGAGGACAAGTCCCCACGCCTATATATATTTGTTGTATGGAATTATTGTGGTAGCTCTTGTATGTCCTAACAACGTTATGATACTATCTAGGTTTGATGATGGCGTGCATGGTTTTGTAATGAATGGTTTTGTATTCGAGTTCCAGTATGTAATGGTTTTGTTATAATGGATCCTTTTGGATGGATTATGGTAGTTAATATGTCCTGGATATGGTAATCTAATGGTGTAATTAATCTTGTTTATTGTTTAAACTATTATATTTATTTATTCTATGTTTTTTTGACTCTTATGAATGTAATGGTTATGTTTATTTAGTGGTTACTTGGTCAATTATCGTTATGGATATGCATACTAACTTATTGAAAAGGAAACATAAAGAAGGTCCCGTAGTAGTTGTGTGCAATTCGGGTGAGCACTCAACTCTAGATGAATTAGGTTCCAACATGCATATCACTAGTGTGAAATAAAATACTATAACATCGTGATTCCAAGCTTACTCCAAAAAAATAGCACGATATCTTCATTTTGGGTGACCACCATCATTCAAACCTTCTACAAGCTCAATTCAAGCTCTTTATGGTGATCTACATAGGTTATATGAGCTACCCCATTCGAATTTTGATCATGAACTTATGCTTTAATAGTTATTTGATGAGTTTCTTACAACATTGGTAATCTTCTTACCTAATTTAAAATTTTAAATCGGTCTATTGAATAGCTTGGACATAAACATGGTTCTTGGAACCCTTGCATTTTGGATATATAGGTAGTAGACCTATGTTTATCACACTTGTGGATTTCCTCTCCTCAAAATATTACACCAAGTATCAAAAATTTCTTGATTTACATAGTCATCACTCAAAACATCGCATATACTTCCTCCCGACTTCTCCTTTTTTTTTCAACTTGGGTGACCTCAACATTGGCTTGAGTAAGACCCAAATTAGACCGGTCTATCTATACCGAATCCTGCAAACACACACTCCCAAAGTCTTTCCATTTCCTATCCAAGTTCCTCCCATACTCTCCCCATCCCCAACCCATGACTCATCCCCCAACACCCCCAAATCTCGTGGAATATCCCTACCCACCGCACCGAGTTCCTACTTATTTATCCCCCACATGACTCTCCTTAGCTCCTACCCGAACACCCCCTACCTTGACTGATCCCCTTCATCCACCTTGTCTCATGAATTCAACCCAAAATTACCATTCCCATCGAGTCCCCTCACAATATTCCCACTTGAGATCCCAAAGTAGCCCCTTCCCTACCTACGTAACCATCTATGCACTTCCCTCTTTGCACCGAGATCCTGCGTCCTTCAACACTATCACCATATCACACGGACTTGTAACATCACACCTAACTCAAAAAATTTACAATACGTGTTCTCATTTTAGGTTTTACTCATTTTTCCAAGAGCTTTAGTTCGGGTTAAATTTAGCCTAACTTAATTTAACGTAGGTTCAATTTTTATTATTAAGTTCTCGGCTTTTCATTTGATTATTATTCTTCACAAGTGTATGTCCTTGGTTTTTTTAAAACTTTGTAGTCTATCTAGGTTGTTTTATTTCATTTTTAATATTGATTAGTTCATTTTTCACTAGTTAATTATTTCAAAGTGTGGATTACTTAATTAGTTTAATTCCTTAGTTAATTTATTTCATTAATTAGTTAGTTTAATTAAATGGTTCAATAAAATAACAATCAACCAAATATTATAGTGTTTATGCCATGTTGAGTGTTTTCCTATGATTCAGCCCCATTTTATTTATTTTTACGTCATTTTACTCGGTCTAGAATAATCGTAAAAGTTGATCAACTAGGGTTATTGGATGTTTTGGTCCAATTTTTCTCGCTTTCTATCATTTTGCACACATTTAATCATTTTTGTATATCAAATAATGCTTTGTATGGCGCTTCTAGCTTCCATTTTGTTATCATTTTTTTGTTTTTGTGAATATTTTCACAACACCCTTCACGTGTATGATCTTCGCTCGTGTTTGTTGCAAGCGATATTGAGAGTCGAAACGTTATTGTGTGTTTTCTTATTATTTTATTTTTGAGCTGCCTCGTAAAACTACTAACAATTGTTTGTATTACCCCATCAGAATTCCACTCAAAACTATTAATTGTAGGTTTCTTTACTCATCACTACACAAAATACTAATTCATTTCTGCATAAGGAATCTTTTTAATCAAGATAAAATTAACACTACATATTGTAATTGTAGGTACGTTTGACAAGGATAATGGTCAATCACCTTAATTGTGGTATTTATTTGGCTTAAGCTATAAAAATCACTTGAAGAGTACCAAAAGAACACCAAAGTAGGAAACACATTGAGGAATCGGCTAATGAAATGGGTACCCACATACCAAATGACTAGTGTTCCCAAAGTGAGATCGTGAGTCATAGATATCCTTAGTGGTGATCCCAGTGTAATTCATTTGAGCAAGATATTTGCTCATATTTCAAAGGGGGTAAAGTAAATCTGATAATTAGTAATAACACTATGCTCACTCAAGTATACTTGTTGACACCTAGTTGAGTGAACCACCTAGGAAGCCATGCCTTGTCCAAGACAATATAAGGTAGAGGAAAAATTTCACAAACATAATTTTTCATTTTTCTCGCGTGTTACACACTTGTGTTTCACTTTTTCATTCACATTTTCTCTCTCATCCACTTTGTCACTTTGTAAACGTGTCTAAGTCTTGGGTTGTGGAAATCCATTTCCACACTTGAGCACTTTCATCCTTTTCATCTAAGTCTTGACATTGTGATACTCTCTTTATCACGGTCAAGAACCCACTTGATCACCTTGATCTTTCATTTTCGTATGTATTAAGTTTAACATTATCTTGTTGAACTCTAAGCATTCCACACTCTTACGTGATCACATTTTACATTCACTTTGTGGCTTTGTTGAAATTTTTGATATCTTTCTCTCATCATCTTGCGTCATCGCATTTCATATTCACTTTGTAGAATTGTCAACATATTCATTATATTTCTTCCATACTCTTACATTGTCACACATTGTAATCAATTTATTGCATTGTTAACATCCTAATCATTCCTTCATTCCTCTATTTTAAATAATTCACTTTTCTTTAATTTGAGATTGTTAATCAATAATTTTCCCTTGTCTCTTATCTCCACTTTTGTGAGATTTGGAACCTCTCATCGTCATTTATTCACTTGTTGTGACAACATTCAATTCATCATTATTTTAGTACTCCAATTTCTTTTTGTGTCTCCTCTTTTAACATAATTTTGTTAAGAGTTGGCATCCTTCATCGTATTTCTAAGTCTCTCCTTTTTTAACACACTCTTGTTAAAAGTTGAGAAAACTCATCACATTTCCTAAGTCTCTTCCCTTAACACATTTTTGTTAAGAATTGAGCATCTTTCATCATGTTTTAAGTCTCCTCTTTTCACATTCACTTTGTCACAAGTTAAGCACACTCACTCTTTTTCCTCTTCCCTCTTTACGTTCACTTTTATAAAGGGTTGTGAAATATTTCAAATTCCTTCATCTTTCTTAGTAATCACTTTTCCAAGAATCTTTGAAACTAACACTTTAATCCCTCTTCCACCTTAACATCATTCATTTTGTTAAGTGTTATGAATTCCACCTTTTTGTTCCTCTTAACACCCATCTTGTTAAGAGTTAATTTTTCACACCCTCTTGTTGTCACTCTTATCACTCATTTTTAAAAGTCTATTGCGTTCACTTTTTTAAGTATCTTACACTTTAACATTACTCATTTTTTAAAGTTTCGTGAAGTCTCCCCTTTTCGTTCCTCTTAAAACTCATCTTGTTAGGAGTTCACATTTTCACATCTCTTTGTTACTCTTCACTTATTTTGTTAAGATTTGACCGTGTTCACCTTGTCAATTATCTTATCCCTTAACATCCATTTTTGTTAACGAGTAGAGAAAATATAACCTCTTTTCATCCCTTTTTCTCTTAAATATCATTTTATTAAGATTTAGGAAATCAACTAACCCTTTTCACCTCTTCCCTCTTATCACTCATTTTCCCAAGGGTTGGATTTTCTATTCCACCTCTTCTTGTTCCTCCCCTCTTTCAATTAATGGTGGGAAAATTACATCATGATTATATCACCTTTTAATGGAAGGAAATAAATCCTTTTCCATATCAATTCTGATGAAGAGGATGAATACCAACTTTAAAATATTTCTATAGATGTCACTTTGCAGCAAAACAATACCAATTCATTCTTTTTTTCCTCATAATGGGATCAAGACTTCCCTCGAATTTGATGAGGATGAATTTAAATTCTTAAAATGATGACCTAAATCCCTAATGGTCCATCATCCGATTCAAAAAAACATGACGATGAAGGACCAACTAAAAAAATGTTGATAATAAAGGAAAACCTAATGCTTTATCCTCTAATCCTAACTAAACCTTTCTTGATCAAATCAATGTAATGGAAAAACAATTGGCTCTCCTATCCTCTATAGTTTCTAACAACAATACTAAAGGTATCAACCACATGAAGAAAAGTGACGACACCTTTAAAAATCATTCTAAGACCAATAATGAGAATAATAATCATAAGAATGATAAATCACTATTTATCCCACAAACCAATCCCCCATTTTCTCAAGAGTGGAAAATGATGAAGGACATTATTTCGGGCATGCAAAATAACGCAAACAATTCAATTTTGATGAATTGTGTCTATACCCTTTTCGACATGGACATCTTACACATACCTTTACCATGCTCTTTAAAGATTCCCAAATTTGAAAAATACAAGGGCAAAACCGATCCTAGAGAGAATGTCAAGGAATTATTCATGACATTCTAAGAAGTGTCCTATAATGATAGCTTTCTATTACACCTCTACCTTAAGAGTCTAGGAGAAAAATATTTTTACGGGTTCCTACACCTTCCAAAGGGATCTATCTCTACCTTCATATACCTCATAGATAAGTTTGTCAAACGCTTCTCTTCCAATCTTGACTATGATGTCACAATGATGGATTTTTTCAATGTCAAACAACAACAAAATGAGAAATTTTCATAGTTCTTACAACGATGGTGAGGAATCACAAGTCAATTCCCATGTTCAATCCCTGAGAAACAGATGGTTAACATCTTTGTCCCTAACCTTAATGACAAGTTGTCCTTTCACATGCAGATGCACTGCCTCAATAATTTTGAGGAAGTTATCAAAAAGGGAACTCAAATAAACAACCCCTTATTTCTAAAGGCTTGATTAAGCCTCATTATAAAGACAATGGGCATAATCATCATAACAAAAGCAACCCTAGAAAATCTCATGATAAACCTAGGTACATCAACTGCAACCGTAACATTTTCAATGATGGTGTCATGAATAATGAAAACATGCACAAATTACAGAACAAACAATTAAAATAGATTAAGTGTAAACCATTTGTTACCATTCCAAAAGAGAAAAATTTCTCCTCCACCTCGACTAAAACCGAAGACAATATACATCTTTATGGGAATATATTTCAAGCATCTTAAAATAGATGAAAAGTTCCAATAGGGTCACTTACCCTATCACATAATCCTTCCTTGAAGGTAAACCTAAGACATGTTTGTTAAGACCTAACACATATTGTGATTTTCACCACATTGATGGTCATCAAATAGATACATGTAAATAACTTCACAACTACATGTAAGAACTCATTGAATATGGAGATATAGGTCTAGTGACCTACCACCTAACCTTGATACAAAGGGAAAAGCTCATGAATATGGGGAATCCTGAAATAACATTGATTATAAATCCATCGTCTCTTATATTGTAGACAATAATCTATGCACCGTTAAACGTCAATTTACACCTCTTAGAGAGAGTCTATCTAGTTCCTTTCAAAAATTAGTAAAGGATAACATGATTGAATATCCACCTATGAGACCCTTTTCTAATGGGGAACCTAATCCTATGTCATACAATGCATCAAAATATTGTGAATAACATTGAGTAGAATGCCATTCTACTGATGATTATACACCACTTCATCATTATGTCCAAGATGTAATTGATGATGGAACCATATCTATTGAGCTCGATGATGAAGCTTTCATAACCAACGAAATGTCAACTTCCACAAATTCAAATGAAGAGTTGATTGTTGTCGCCACTTCTATACATACTGACATTCAATGAGATCATGACAAAGGTCAAGTATCTCTCCCTTCAAACCACTTCATCTCTTCTCAATATTATCTTCCATTCATCCAAACATATGGTGAACCTATTTCAGATAAAACCTTCTAACACAAAATGAGAGCTTGAAATTTCTTCAAAACTCCCTTTCGACCCTTGATATAATTGTAGACACTACATAAGAGGGTCCACCATTAAGTACTATGAAGATTTATTCTATTCTCTCCATTCCGTCTCCTAATCCTAACATCTCGGTCTTGTTTTTGAAACACAACCATAACAAGCTTGAAACTTACACCAATGCAACCTTCTATGTCCATTATACCTCATATGATCCTTCTTACAGGAATCTCATCAACTATGACCCTTATATGTCAGGAATTTACATATGTATGCTCTACAAAGTATATATACCTAGGTATATCCTTATACAACCTTTTCACACTTTAGTTACCAATATTTCATCAAATCAACTAATTCACAACCTATAGGGAGAAACATTGAATATATCCTCTTTGAAATATCTAAGGAACCCTATATATACATCTATTGATCAATCCTTCTATCCTCATACCCTTTCATTGATGGATAAATATAAATCTCAACATATTCTCCACATCGAAAATCTTCTTCTAACATCACATAGGTATTTTGATCTCATTGAAGACTTATCTAATCAAAGAATTAAATGTTTCTATTCTTCCCTTTGACTTGGATCTTGTCTGCCCAAGTCTCATATTATAGGAATTATCAAATCTTTGGATTTCCTCCTTTGACTTGGATCTTTTCCGCCCAAGTCTCATATTTCAGGACTTATCAAATCTTTTGATTCCCTCTCTTGACTTGGATTTCATCTACACAAGTCTCATATTTTAGGACCATTCAACTTTAATAAACATGGATATCTTTCTTGATGAGTCCATTTCAAACCCTCATTCACCAAAATTCATAAAAATTAAAAAGTATAAAAATAGAATAAAAATCCATATTAAATCACTATTTTTGAATGGGAAATGAAAAAGTGTGTACAAATAATGTTTAGGGAAAATTTTAAGGATCCCCCTAAAGAAAACTTATAGAAATCATGGTGAATATACCTATAACCAGTTTCATAGTTTTGGCACATATACATGTAATCAGTTTCATGGTTTTGGTGAATATCCCTATAACCTGTTTCATTCTTTCGGAAAAAATGGTAAAAATATTAAAAATAGTTGGAAATCGAATGGAGAATCTCCTGTAATTTGTTTGGTGAATACCCTCTATCAAATTTGATTGTAATGAGGCCCAAAATTTTCATTTCTTTTGCATGCCTTACCTTTATGCTCAAGTTCTGGAATGTGTGACACTTGGCCACTCGGAGGAACAGGAAAATGACACATGGTATCTTTTGATTTCTCACTGCCACTCTGCCTTGCCTCACCAACACCGTGGACCTAAAACTTTATTAAATCGGTTCATTCCACGGGCTTGGATTATGGGAATGCCTTTGACTTAGGGAGGCCCAGAATCCTACCACGTGTCTATCTGATGGGTAGGGAAGGATTGAAAACTTTAATAGTAAGGAAAAAATAACTTATATTTATAAATCAAGGATACGTCATTGATTGCTATTAATGTTTTTATGTCTAGTATGTGAAGCGAAGAAGAATGTGTTTTTTTAATAACAAGCATGGGGTAAATGTAATGATGTGGAGAAGTAGTGCTTGCAACATGTGAAGTAGATTTCTGCAGGTGGTATTTGTACATGTGTGTGCTTTGAGAAACATGATCAATATTTTAAATTTTGAAAGTTAAGTTTGATTCAAGTCCAAAGATGAATTTATTTCAAAGGAACACATTGGCAATTTGCGATCTCACAGAAATAACATGTAGTAGAGGAAAATTTATCATGTCTTAGGCTCATGTCATTTAAAGTTTGTGATTGATTATTTCTCTGGTGTTATTCCCATAGTTGATTGTAGGTTCTTCTACTTAAAAAAACAAACAATTCAATGATTACTCTTTCGTATAAGATTTGGAAAAGACAAACAAATCTCAATATATATTTATAGATATACATACATACATACATACATACATACATACATACATACATACATACATACATACATACATACATACATACATACATACATACATACATACATACATACATACATACATACATACATACATACATACATACATACATATATATATATATATATATATATATATATATATATATATATATATATATATATATATATATATATATATATATATATATAATAGTAGGAGCCAAGTAGTTGTCTCAAATCATCCTTGGCTCAAAGCGATGCCATTGTTATAATACATGTCGATTGTGTTTATATATTCGAAGCCATGACTAAGACCCTTACTTTAAATGGAAATAAATGATGAGGATATTTCCGTAAAGCACCTTTTGAAAACACAAGAACTCTCCCACCACAAAGGCAACTAAATAAGAACATCCTTTTCCTCATAGAAAAACACTAGAACATTGCGTGGGGCATCATTGAAATTTTTTTCCAAGACCAAACATTTCCTCTCCTCCTTCAAAAATAAAGCTCAAGCTCAAACACAATTATGTCCTTCAAATGGTCCCCATCTATAATTAGTGTTGCAATTAACACCCTTTCTTCGTATATAACCAACCTTAGTCTATAGTGAGGGAAATGGTCTCTGCCATATCTTACAAGAAACAACAAAAATGCACAATAAAGCATAATCTTAACTGTTATATATTATCACACCAACACAAGTTAATATGACATTAAGAAGAAAAAAATGTTGTTGAAGACAACGGGTCCATAGAAGAATAAATATCTCAATCATGCCACAATCCTCCAAGTCCCTATAGAAGAATTATAAATTTTTATATTACCATAGCTTGCATTAACTCTAGATCTATTAGTACTGCTTGAACCACCTTGTAACCCTTGTTTTCATCTAGAAACGAAAATTACTTGTGTATAAATATAAAAGTTCCATCCATTAAGTTGAGTTGATAACATCTGAGGAATCTTGAAGGAGGTTCCTGAATTCAGTGGATTACATACCCTTGAAACATGATAATCACACGAAAAAAATAAGATTATCCCTCGATGTGAATCTTCAAACCGTACCCAATAAAAGTATGATAACCATGAAAAGTTGATAATTTTCCATGTTCTACTTGTAAAAGTTGTATCTCGGTGAATGATGACAATGATAATGATTTACAAGTATTCATGGATTTTTGTTCCTTATTTCACTATAACACTTGTAGAATCTGGTGGAATTCATGAGTGCTTTCCATTAGAAACTAGAGAGAACATGCATATGGATTCTAATGGAAGATAAAGAAATATGTTTTCCAAAACATCTTAAGGCAGTGAGTGATCCCACATAACATGATTTCCATGCTGCATTATAAATAAAATAAAATGAAGAATAAAATTCAGTGTTTCAAGAAGGAGAAGAAAAATCAAAAGGTACAACACTATAACACTGGAAGAGTATCCACAAGAACATGTGTTGGCAAGGAATTTTTTTTTTTGAAACATAAACAAGAGTATCCACAAGAGTATCTCGTATATTTGTTGAAACATAAACATTACATTACATAAAAATTACATATCATAAACTATAAAATATCGAATTGTTTTTGTTTTCAACATAAACAAGAGTATCTAGGTTTTGGTTTTTTGTTTTATCTATTTTTAAAATATTAAATATAAAAACTTTTAGTGTTTGATACGATGGATGGAAGAAAATGCAAAAAAATGGTAAATTTCTCCAAATCCACCATATTTGGTAACTATCATCATAACATAGGCATACCAAAAATCTATAATCCTATAACTATAGTATAACATAAATATTACCTTTCATAATATATTTCTCAGTTCTTCTACCACTTTCCTAACTACATCGGTATCGATCTTCTCTCCTAGAGTGTCATCCAAGAGTTAGTATCCCGACACATTCTTTATCGGTGATAGATCTACTAGTGTTTGTTAAATCTTTCCGTGTTTTAAGCACTTCAAAAGCTCATCAGAAGCTTTGCAAGGATGGAAGAAACTATTTCAACATGACTTTCCATCTAAGGGGTTACCTCCAAGGATTTATTTAGATTGCCATCAATTTCCATATTCACATCATTTTTAGCGCATGTGGAGAATCCATAGGTTCCAGTCTAGGGATTCTAGATAAAGAATAGAGATTTCCTGTAATAATTCAGAATTGGCTGCTCAAACAATGAATCGGTTGGAGCTCAGTAGGAGAATTTTCAAGAGAATGAAGGAAAATAGTGGCAACAGATGACCTGGCCAAGAGAGGTGGGGTTGATAGGACCATCGGAAGGAGAACTAGAAGAAGAGAGGGTGAAGGATTTCCCAAAAATAACCTCGCTCGAGTCAGATCAAAACTAGAAGAAACCATGATGTATTCATGGCTTGATACTAGTTAGATGCACTCAATTTAATCCCCTATGATTTTGCAAAAGAAACTGTCTCGGAAAATGACCATGGGCCTTGAATATATAATTTTCAAGCGAGTTATTCAAGTGGACCTTAAAATGTGTCCACCAAACCCGGTATGTATTGACGGTTAATATTAAATGCAAATCGTGGGCCGTGGTGAAATTTTTGCCTTTAAACTAGCGTCACTATCCCACGTGCCTCCGCCTTTTAAAGTTAAATGTCCTTTTATCATGATGAATAAAATATCATTAAGGATAGACATATCGATATTTGAGAAATATATTAAGGGAGAGGAGCTAATTGTTAAGCATGGACCAATAAATTATAATGGTATTGGTGAGGGTAGATGTAAATACTAAAGATAGGGACTAGTACTTGCCAATTTATCACTTAAAATTTGATACAAAAGTAGTCGATAAAATGTGTCACATCAAAAATAATAAAATTTAAATGCATCACTTTAAAGACTAAAGTTATGGAAAAAGTCTTTTCCATATTTATTAAATATGTCACTTTTATGAAAAACATCTTTTCCATATTTATTAAATATCTTGTTTCCTGGACCTTCATCCTAGAAAATATAACATGACCAAGAATTAAATTTGATAAGACATTTATTAACTATGAGGGTGTCGATTAAATCTTTAGTGGCACACTTTACATGAATAGGGTATTAAATTCAATTAAAATTCAGGTTGAGGGCCGAGGCTATCAATTTTGGGAGGATATGGCATTGATGGTGAAATGATTTCTCCCTCACACATCAGCTCAAAATACATGCTTATTTAAAATTGGTGATGACATGTTACCAACTTACCACATAAATTTTCTAAGCATCCTCCACCATCTACTTTCAATCAACCATCCTGCGTGTCCATGTCTTCTTCATATATAGAATAAAATCCTCTTAATGCACAACTCACCAATTTGGGTGAGTGTTTCCAATTGACAAGGCCAAATGAGTCCCTCGTCCACCACATTCTTATCATATTAGACACCAAGTTTGACTCTCCAAATATTTCCTCTCCAGAGGACGTGCTTTTATCTTTCTTTCATCACTTATCTAAATTATGTCCTTCATTTCCTATTTTCCAAGCTCTTCATTTACACGTGATTCACCCAGATTATCACAAAAACACCAATAAATTAAAGAACCACTGGATACGCCACTTCCACTATGTCTTAGGTGATTAGTGGGGTTTCAACCTAGATTTTTACAAACCTCATTTAAACCTATGTCAGAGACTCACAAAGACCCCCTCGGATGCGAGATCGAGGCTTCTAGGTTGATGTTCGGCATCCAGCAGATTGCACAACATGGAATCCTTTCTCACGGTGTGGACTCGTAAAGATGAGAAAATATTCTCCAGAGAAGGCTGGTTCCTATTCCTCTGTTCAGATGCACACAAAAAATGCAGAGGGTTCACTAAAACCTAATCTAACTTGCCAAGGAGACAGAGTAATAAAATGCATAGAATAAAACCTAAACTACAAAGGTGATGCACTTTGAGGAATGTTAGACACTCGTTTTGCAAATTTAACACAGACCACATAGATGTAATACAAACACCATGCACAGGTAACCAAACTGCAATAAGAGATCAAAATGACAACAATGAATACATGAGAGGGTTGAGAGTCAATCACAACACATATATTATTGCTCAAGAGTCGATACAAGATATTGAATGGCCAAGAGGAAAAATACTAGAATTACAACCCATATGGGAGGTTTGAAAGCTCCACAATTTCTCTTGCAAGCGAGGGAAGAAGGGAGGATGCAAAACAAGAATGTCCGACCCCTTAAAGGAGCTCTTCTTTACAATATATATCAAGAAATGAGAGAGGGAAGAGAGAGGAAATCCAGAATCTGCCCCAACCACTTCTTGGTAGCATTTAAAATCATCTCATTATGATCCAGTGGCTGATCTTGGAAAAATAATGGGCATCTAACAGAGCGGCGAGTCATCTCAAAAGCATTAAAGTTTGTTGTTGAAGCATTACTTGTCTATCACCACATGTTAGAGAAATTTTCTTAATTTTCTCCCTCTAAACTACACCAAAATGTGAGATTGATCCCAGAATCATGTAGAGAATTTCAACAACTTTTCGTTGATATAAAGAACGTGTAAATCCGAGCTCTGGATCGAAAGATACGAAGGTTTGAAGATTTAGGGCACAAAACAGGCAAAACAGGTTTTAAAATATTTTCCCGCGCTCTCGCCCGGACGACATGTGGCAGGCCCTGATTTGCTTGAGTAATTCCCTCTCTCCACCTTTTTGTAGGATTTTCTTGTGGGCCCCTTAAACTTGGACACGTGGCACTATTCCATTGGTTCGGATCGGTGCTTGAAAACTTGCCCCTTTGACTTTTGGACCTTTTTCCTTGGCGACACGTGTCATGCCGAGGATTTTCCACGGGCCTTTTGGATTTTCACGTCCATCGCGTCCTTTTGTCCCGGATGTCCCGGTGCTTCACCCCCGATTCGAATCCTCCGATCAGCCCAAAATGGGCTTCCTCGTCCCTTTTCGCTTCGGTGACACGTGGCGTGATCTCGTTGGCTTTCGGCTCCTTCAGCTATCCGCGTCCCACACGTCTCTTTGTCCCACTTGCCCTTGTGCTGAAGTTTCCTATTTCAGCCAAACCGGCCGGTTCACGTCCTTCATGTCCATTTGTCCCAAATGTCCTAAAGGTAGTCTTGAGCAGGACTTAGCCAATTTTACGATTTTCTCCTAATCAACCTACTTGCTTGGAACTAAAACTTTGATGCATGTTATCAAATTAACTCTGAAACATGATGAAATTTGGATAACAATTTGGTGACTTTATCAAAATTTCACCTTGCTTGGGGTGAATTTTGGATAGAAGATCGGTGGCCTTTTGAAGTTACGATCCATCCATTGGGCATGGAGTCATAAGCAATAACTGAAATGATCTAAACTTTGAAAACTCCTCCTCTGAGCCACTTGAAACCCACCGAACATGGAGTTGTTCTCACCAAAATGCCACCGAAATGAATGTGCAAGAGCGTAACCAGCAACACCAAAACTATGTACAGAAATCTGAAAATCATACATTCTCCAAATGGAACATGCGAGAGTGTGCGAAACACTTCTTCTACAAAGCAAACCTACCTACTCTACATCAGAATCGGGAGCAAAGGCAAGCTAAATAAACCTGCAATTGGTTGTGAGAAATAGCTTCCCTTTCTCAAAAGTGGCAGCCATGCAATTGATTTGGAGCTGATCATGGCTATTAGGATGAGTGGAAAATCAACAAGAAGTCGGTATTCCACCCAAATCATCAAGGTATCAGCCAAGGCAAATTCAATACCTCTTTTAGTTGCTCTGCATTTGGATTGAAGGGTATGACAACTGATCCTTGGTACTTTGTAGCTCACCCTCATGCTCGAAGCAAGCATGATTGGTTGTGACTTCTCCTTTGGCTCCAATGAAGCCAAATACCTAATTGGGCAAGGTCCGATCCGTTTGATATGCCCATAGCTCTGATTCTCAACTCCAAAAGTGGAGTCTTCTTGTAGACCCTCAATGGATGGTGTGGAAGCAATGGTGAAATTCCTTTGTCCTTTCTCTTCCTCCAATGAAGAACATGAAAGATTAAAATCTTCCAATCTTGATTCCAAGAGTCATTTGTTATAAGATGCGAGCTGCTGCAAATGAATGTTCTCCTTCATGACAGCAGACTCTTGTGTTTGGAATGTGGATGATGAAAGAGAGAATGGTGGAAACTCAACCGGCTCTTCTCCATCAAAACAGTCCTCCAAATCGATAGAGATAAACCCTCATGGCTGTCCTCCGCTGCAAATGTTCAACTTTCTCCATGGTGTCCTTTGATCATGTAACTTGACCATCATGGTTTCTTTCTCCCTCCAACATTGAGTTTGAGAGGTCAAACTCCTCTTTAGCTCTGGAACTTGAGAGAGGTGAAGTAGAAAGAAGAACTGAAGGTTCTCCTGTAGCCTGCTTTGTGCTCAGAGCTCTTGGATCTGCAACTTTCTCCTCCATAGCTAGAATGTGCTCCTCTACTGCTGGATCTGGAGTAGCTTCTCCTTCCTCCAATGTTTGAAGACAATCTTGCTCTTGAATGAGCTCCTCCTCCAAGCATGAAGTTTGTCAAGTCAAACTCTTCAATCTGCTGCTCTAGAGGACAAGTTGGGACTGTAAGAACTTCTTCTTCTGCTGCAACAAAATCAGCCCTGACCACTATTTGTTCAACCTTAGCCTCTTCTGTAGGTTTGACCATCAAGGGGATCTTTGTCATACCAAACTTGGCAGCCAAACTTACTAAGCTCTTAATCATTTCTTCTTTTCTTGGCTCTTCCTCTTGCTGTCCTTGATGACTGATTTTTGCAATTTCTTCTTCCCCACATGGAATTGGGAATGCAAGAGGAGGGGTGGGTTGCAACTCAATTGATTTGGCAATTTTTTGTGGTGGTAAAGGAGATGAAATCTCTTGTTTCTTTAGAGGAGGGGGGATTTCTTTTAGCTCTTGTGGAGAGGATGACTGTTTGGAAGGAAAAAGGAAAGAAGAATTGAGGTGTGGTGGAAGACTGAGAGGTGGAGACATGGGATCAACATTTGGGACAGCAGATGGAGAGTTTAAAATTTGCAAGTCCAAATGAGATGATGCTGCTTGAGTAATGGGAAGAGAAAAACCAGATGATGGTGTAGAACTTACCCATTGACAAGGTTGTTCAACACCGAATGTATAGGCCTCTATTTCTTGCTTTGTCCATTGTGCAAGTTGGGGCAGCATCTTTATCATGAAGTCCAGCTTCTCTTGAGGGCTGAAGTGTCTTGGAAAAGGGCCTCCCCATGGACAAGGAGTCCTGCAACCAATTCTGAAAGCTCTCATTTGAGCTGTTGCTCTGGACTGCACCATCTCTACCTCCATCTTTTGGATTTTCTCCAACAAACCAGCGTCTTGGATCTGATGGTCTTTATTATATGCATACTCTTGCTCTTGGAAAGCTCCATAGCCAAACTGACTTTGGCATTGCTGCTCATATGGGTATGCATACTGATCTTGAATCTGCTCAAAAGGCTGATTTGGAGGATTTGTAAAACATGTTGGAGGTGGAATATACTGTTGTTGTTGATGTGAATTCCATGATGGAAATGAAGTCATGATTGCACAACCTCATGGAATGGAAAAGAATGAAAGAGATGGAAAGAAATATGGAAGGAAATGGATGGAAAACGGGTCTGCAACTTCAAAAATGAGTTGCTGATCAGATGGAGTCGCCAGATGTGTTTGCAAGTGCCTCCAAAGGCTGAAATCTTCACAGGAACACACCAACCTACAAAAGATGAAATGGAAGACCTCTAAGGTCCCACCGGGCGTGCCAAATTGTTGTTGCAGACTCACAGCACCCCTGGATGTAGATCAGGCTTCTAGGTTGATGTTCAGGCATCCAGTGTGATTGCACAACATGGAATCCTTTCTCCAAGTGTGGGACTTGTAAAGATGAGAAAATATTCTCCAGAGAAGGCTGGTTCCTATTCCTCTGTTCAGATGCACACAAAAAAAATGCAGAGGGTTCACTAAAACCTAATCTAACTTGCCAAGGAGACAGGGTAAGAAAATGCATAGAATAAAACCTAAACTACAAAGGTGATGCACCGAGGAATGTTAGACACTCGTTTTGCAAATTTAACACAGACCACATAGATGCAATACAAACACCATGCACAGGTAACCAAACTGCAATAAGAGATCAAAATGACAACAATGAATACATGAGAGGGTTGAGAGTCAATCACAACACATATATTATTGCTCAAGAGTCGATACAGTACATTGCAGTGGCCAAGAGGCAAAACTGGAATTACAACCCATATGGGAGGTTTGAAAGCTCCACAATTTCTCTTGCTGAGCGAGGAAGAAGGGAGGATGCAAAACAAGAATGTCCGACCCCTTAAAGGAGCTCTTCTTTACAATATATATCAAGAAATGAGAGAGGGAAGAGAGAGGAAATCCAGAATCTGCCCCAACCACTTCTTGGTAGCATTTAAAATCATCTCATTATGACAGAAGCGGGATCCTGGCAAAAACGGCGGGGCTGTCTAACAGGAGCGGCGAGTTTGCTGCTGTATTAAAGTTGGTTGTTGAAGCATTACTTCTGTCTATCACCACATGTCAGAGACATTTTTCTTAATTTTCTCCCTCCAAACTACACCAAAATGTGAGATTGATCCCAGAATCATGTAGAGAATTTCAACAGCTTTCCGTTGATATAAAGAACGTGTAAATCCGAGCTCTGGATCGAAAGATACGAAGGTCTGAAGATTTAGGGCACAAAACAGGCAAGAACAGGTTTTAAAATCTTTTCCCGCGCTCTGCCATCTGGATGACACGTGGCAGGCCCTGATTCGCTGAGTAATTCCCTCTCTCCACCTTTTCACGGGCTTTTCTTGTGGGCCCCTTAAACTTGGACACGTGGCACTATTTCATTGGTTCGGATCAGTGCTCAAAAACTCGCCCCTTTGACTTTTTGGACCTTTTTCCTTGGCGACACGTGTCATGCTTGTGATTTGTCCACGGGCCCGGCGGATTTTCACGTCCATCGCGTCCTTTTGTCCCGGATGTCCCGGTGCTTCACGGGGCCAGAATCCTCCGATCCCCCCGAAACGTGGGCTTCCTCGTCCCTTTTACGGTGACACGTGGCGTGATTTGATTATCTTTCGGATCTCCTTTTCTTTGGCCATCCGCGTCCCACACGCGTCCTTTGTCCCACTTGTCCTTGTCTTTGAAGTTTCTTCTCCTTCCCGAAGTATTTTCTGCGTCCCATCCCGATGGCCCGATGTTCCTTTGCCTGAAACTTCATGGCGGCCTTCGGCGTCCCGAGATGTCCCTCACGTCCATTTGTCCCAAATGTCCCCCAAGCTTGTTTTGCAGGTCTTGAGCTTGCTCTTTTCACTTAGCCAATTTTATGATTTTCTCCCTGAATCAATTTACTTGCTTGGAACTAAAACTTTGATGCATGTTATCAAAATTAACTCAGGGGTGAATTTTGGATAACAATTTGGTGACTTTTCGGGGTCACCACTGCTGCTAGATGAAGATCGGTGGCCTTTTAGCATCCATTGGGCATGGAGTCATAAGCAATAACTGAAATGAGCCTGATCTTTGAAAACCTCCCTCTGAGCCACTTGAAACCCACCGGACATGGAGTTGTTCTCACCAAAATGCCACTGAAATGAACTGTGCAAGAGCAGAACCAGCAACACCAAAACTATGTACAGAACTGAAAATCATACATGCTCCAAATGGAACATGCAGAGTGTGCACAAGCACTTCTTCTACTGAAAGCAAACCTACCTACTCTACTGTAACTGGGAGCAAAGGCAAGCTAAACAAACCCTGCAATTGGTTGTGAGAAATAGCTTCCCTTTCTCAAAAGTGGCAGCCATGCAATTGATTTGGAGCTGATCATGGCTGTTAGGATGAGTGGAAAATCAACAAGAAGCTGGTATTCCACCCAAATCATCAAGGTATCAGCTGAAGGCAAATTCAATACCTCTTTTAGTTGCTCTGCATTTGGATTGAAGGGGTATGACAGCTGATCCTTGGTACTTTGTAGCTCACCCTCATGCTCAGAAGCAAGCATGACTGGTTGTGACTTCTCCTTTGGCTCCAATGAAGCCAAATACCTGATTGGGCAAGGTCCGATCCGTTTGATATGCCCATAGCTCTGATTCTCAACTCCAAAAGTGGAGTCTTCTTGTAGACCCTCAATGGATGGTGTGGAAGCAATGGTGAAATTCCTTTGTCCTTTCTCTTCCTCCAATGAAGAACATGAAAGATTAAAATCTTCCAATCTTGATTCCGAAGAGCTGTTATAAGATGCAGGCTGCTGCAAATGAATGTTCTCCTTCATGACAACAGACTCTTGTGTTTGGAATGTGGATGATGAAAGAGAGAATGGTGGAAACTCAACCGGCTCTTCTCCATCAAAACAGTCCTCCAAATCTGACAGATAAACTGCCTCATGGCTGTCCTGCTGCAAATGTTCAACTTCCTCCATGGTGTCCTCTTGATCTGTAACTTGACCACCATGGTTTCTTTCTCCCTCCAACATTGAGTTTGAGAGGTCAAACTCCTCTTCAGCACTGGAACTTGAGAGAGGTGAAGTAGAAAGAAGAACTGAAGGTTCTCCTGTAGCCTGCTTTGTGCTCAGAGCTCTTGGATCTGCAACTTTCTCCTCCACAGCTAGAATGTGCTCCTCTGCTGCTGGATCTGGAGCAGCTTCTCCTTCCTCCAATGTTCGAAGACAATCTTGCTCTTGAATGAGCTCCTCCTCCAGCATGAAGTTTGTCAAGTCAAACTCTTCAATCTGCTGCTCTAGAGGACAAGTTGGGACTATAAGAAACTTCTTCTTCTCTGCAACAAAATCAGCCACGACCACTATTTGTTCAACCTTAGCCTCTTATAGGTTTGACCATCAAGGGATCTTTGTCATACCAAACTTGGCAGCCAAACTTACTAAGCTCTTAATCATTTCTTCTTTTCTTGGCTCTTCCTCTTGCTGTCCTTGATGACTGATTTTTGCAATTTTCTTCTTCCCACATGGAATTGGGAATGCAAGAGGAGGGGTGGGTTGCGACTCAATTGATTTGGCAATTTTTGTGGTGGTAAAGGAGATGAAATCTCTTGTTTCTTTAGAGGAGGGGGGATTTCTTTTAGCTCTTGTGGAGAGGATGATTGTTTGGAAGGAAAAAGGAAAGAAGAATTGAGGTGTGGTGGAAGACTGAGAGGTGGAGACATGGGATCAACATTTGGGACAGCAGATGGAGAGTTTAAAATTTGCAAGTCCAAATGAGATGATGTTGCTTGAGTAATGGGAAGAGAAAAACCAGATGATGGTGTAGAACTTACCCATTGACAAGGTTGTTCAACACCGAATGTATAGGCCTCTATTTCTGCTGTCCATTGTGCAAGTTGGGGCAGCATCTTTATCATGAAGTCTAGCTTCTCTTGAGGGCTGAAGTGTCTTGGAAAAGGGCCTCCCCATGGACAAGGAGTCCTGCAACCAATTCTGAAAGCTCTCATTTGAGCTGTTGCTCTGGACTACACCATCTCTACCTCCATCTTTTGGATTTTCTCCAACAAACCAGCGTCTTGGATCTGATGGTCTTTATTATATGCATACTCTTGCTCTTGGAAAGCTCCATAGCCAAACTGACTTTGGCATTGCTGCTCATATGGGTATGCATATTGATCTTGAATCTACTCAAAAGGCTGATTTGGAGGATTTGTAAAACATGTTGGAGGTGGAATATACTACTGTTGTTGTTGATGTGAATTCCATGATGGAAATGAAGTCATGATTGCACAACCTCATGGAATGGAAAAGAATGAAAGAGATGGAAAGAAATATGGAAGGAAATGGATGGAAAACGGGTCTGCAACTTCAGAAATGAGTTGTTGATCAGATGGAGTCACCAGATGTGTTTGCAAGTGCCTCCAAAGGCTGAAATCTTCACAGGAACACACCAACCTACAAAATATGAAATGGAAGACCTCTAGTCCCACCGGCGTGCCAAAGCTGCAAATTGTTGTCGCAGACTCACACCACCCCTGGATGTAGATCAGGCTTCTAGGTTGATGTTCAGGCATCCAGTGTGATTGCACAACATGGAATCCTTTCTCCAAGTGTGGGACTTGTAAAGATGAGAAAAGATTCTCTAGAGAAGGCTGGTTCCTATTCCTCTGTTCAGATGCACACAAAAAATGCAGAGGGTTCACTAAAACCTAATCTAACTTGCCAAGGAGACAGAGTAAGAAAATGCATAGAATAAAACCTAAACTACAAAGGTGATGCACCGAGGAATGTTAGACACTCATTTTGCAAATTTAACACAGACCACATAGATGCAATACAAACACCATGCACAGGTAACCAAACTGCAATAAGAGATCAAAATGACAACAATGAATACATGAGAGGGTTGAGTCAATCACAACACATATATTATTGCTCAAAGTCGTAAATAGATACATTGCGGTGGCCAAGAGGCAAAATACGGCATTACAACCCATATGGGAGGTTTGAAAGCTCCATAATTTCTCTTGCAAGCGAGGGAAGAAGGGAGGATGTAAAACAAGAATGTCCGACCCCTTAAAGGAGCTCTTCTTTACAATATATATCAAGAAATGAGAGAGGGAAGAGAGAGGAAATCCAGAATCTGCCCCAACCACTTCTTGGTAGCATTTAAAATCATCTCATTATGACAGAAGCGGCGGATCTGGCAAAACAGTGAATTTCATCTAACAAGAGCGGCGGTATGCTGCTGCATTAAAGTTGGTTATTGAAGCATTACTTCTTTCTATCACCACGCGTTAGAGACGCTTTCTTAATTTTCTCCCTCCAAACTACACCAAAATGTGAGATTGATCCCAGAATCATGTAGATAATTTCAACAGCTTTCCGTTGATATAAAGAATGTGTAAATCTGAGCTCTGGATCGAAAGATACGAAGGTCTGAAGATTTAGGGCACAAAACAAGCAAGAACAGGTTTTAAAATCTTTTCCCATGCTCTGCCATCTGGACGACACGTGGCAGGCCCTGATTCGCTAAGTAATTCCCTCTCTCCACCTTTTCGCGGGCTTTTCTTGTGGGCCCCTTAAACTTGGACACGTGGCACTATTTCATTGGTTCGGATCAGTGCTCGAAAACTCGCCCCTTTGACTTTTGGACCTTTTTCCTTGGCAACACATGTCATGCTGTGATTTGTCCACGGGCCTACCGAATTTTCGCGTCCATCGTGTCCTTTTGTCCTGGATGTCCCAGTGCTTCGTGGGACAGAATCCTCCGATCCGCCCGAAATGGGCTTCCTCGTCCCTTTTCTGCCAGTGACATGTGGCGTGATTTGATTGGCTTTCGGCTCCTTCGGCTATCCGCGTCCCACGCGTCCCTTTGTCCCACTTGTCCTTGTGCTGAAGTTTCCTGTTTCGGCCGAACCGGCCGGTTCACGTCCTTCACGTCCATTTGTCCCAAATGTCCCAAAGGCGGTCTTGAGCAGGACTTAGCCAATTTTATGATTTTCTCCTGAATCAACCTACTTGCTTGGAACTAAAACTTTGATGCATGTTATCAAATTAACTCTGGGGGTGAAATTTGGATAACGGAGGAGCTAATTTTCAAGCATGGACCAAAAAATTATAATGGTATTGGTGAGGGTTGATGGAAATACTAAAGATAGAGACTAGTACTTGCCAATTTATCACTTAAAATTTGATACAAAAGTAGTCGATAAAATGTGTCACATCAAAAATAATAAAATTTAAATGCATCACTTTAAAGACAAAAGTTATGGAAAAGTCTTTTCCATACTTATTAAATATGTCACTTTTATATAAAAACATCTTTTCCATATTTATTAAATATCTTGTTTCCTGGACCTTCATCCTAGAAAATATAACATGACCAAGAATTATATTTGATAAGAAATTTATTAACTATGAGGGTATCGATTAAATCTTTAGTGGCACACTTTACATGAATACGGTATAAAATTCAATTAAAATTCAGGTTGAGGGCCGAGGATATCAATTTTGGGAGGATATGGCTTTCATGGTGAAATGATTTCTCCCTCACACATCAGCTCAAAATACATTCTTATTTAAAATTGGTGATGACATGTTACCAACTTACCACATAACTTTTCCAAGCATCCTCCACCATCTACTTTCAATTAACCATCCTCGTGTCCATGTCTTCTTCATATATAGAATAGAATCCTCTTAATCCATAACTCACCCATTTGGGTGAGTGTTTCCAATTGACAAGGCCAAATGAGTCCCTCGTCCACCACATTCTTATCATATTAGACACCAAGTTTGACTCTCCAAATATTTCCTCTCTAGAGGACGTGCTTTTATCTTTCTTTCATCACTTATCTGAATTATGTCCTTCATTTCCTATTTTCCAAGCTCTTCATTTACACGTGATTCACCCAAATTATCACAATAACACCAATAAATTAAAGAACCACTTTGGATATGCCACTTCCACTATGTCTTAGGTGATTAGTGGGTTTTCAACCTAGATTTTTACAAACCTCATTTATTGACCACAAAAATCTCAATACCAAGCTCACTACCTACTCCACAAGGGGAAGAACAACATCCAAATTTTCCGAGAAGTAGTTGACAACATTAGAAACCTCCCTTGTCAAAACACAATTTGTTGGACCCTAAAACATTGGATAAGTACCAAGAGGCGTGAGCATACATGATTATTAAAATAGAAGGGAACTCGGAGGAAAATGCGCAGACAAAGGGTTTAAGAAGGGTTTTAATAAAACCAAGGCACATGCGGGAATAAGAACAAGGGTTTAAAAGGACTTAGCCATATTTGGAAATTTAAAGGCACTCGAGGAACAAAAGTGAGGACCTCACTAGGTGTGATAAGTATATAAGGTGCCACCTATAACCTTGAAGGCTAAGAAAAGGATATTCCATGTAGGGAATATTCCTAGTGACATCATTCCGTAGAGTGGAAGGCTTACAAAGGAGATAAGCATTCACCTATGAAGGACCACATTGACACTTGGCATGCAATTTACTCTTAGAGAAGTCATGACGGTGAGCATTCATCCCATTTAAAGAAGTGATCGAGGGTGAAAGAGGAGAGAAGGGAGAGATAGAGAAGGGAGGTAAAATGAAGAGGAATGTGATAGAGAAATGGGTGCTCGGGAGAAAGAGGGAGGCAAAAAACTGCTTTGCAAGAATGTTAGGTCAGACTAGGGTTTGAATTTTAGGGCATTAGGGGACTATATAGAATGTCATCCAAGATTGGCATTGGGGCTAAGGTTATGTACATGGGTTGTAACAGGGAAAGGAGAGCTAGGATTCCCAGATCATAACAAGTTATAGGGGTTTGATCTTAGCTATTTGATATATATGGTCCGAGATAACCTATTTGAATGTAATATGGCTACTGAGAACTATTTTACATCAATATATATATATATATATATATATATATATATATATATATGGGTCTATTCTTTAAATTTTGTTTATGGGTGTAAACCCTTCTTACATTTAGCATGACATAACTTAGATTTGGTTTCTTGCACTTCAAACAATGTTTATCTACCTTCTCCAATGCTTGGGTGTGTGGATATACTAGTTTATGTTCTTCTTTTAAGATGCATGTATTTATGTCTTTGCAAATAACCTTCCATTAATGTCGGAAAATCCTCACAAAGCTCATATAAAGGAGGGGCTCGGTGGACTGTGTGTGCCTTGGGTAAGTTCCCGCACCCACCGGGTGATAGGCCGGTGCACTTGGGATTAGAAAGAAGTAATTAGGGTAACAAAATTGACCATTTATCAAGGATTGACTCAAGGAATATGCATAGAGCATTGAGGATACAATATCGAGATACATAATTGTTTAAATTGTAGCATGTGCTCTTTGACTTAGAAGATATTGCGGTGTTTCTCAAAATGGGTGTGGTGCCGGAATGGATAAATAGTTTGGAAAGGAAATAGTTAGCTATACGAGATGCACCTTAGATTTTGATTAGTGCGGAGACTTAAACAAGCTAGGCCGGATGATATCTTGAGCCATTGTGTACTAGAGCATGAGCACATTGCAATCATAGAGGAAGCACATGGTGGAATTGCAAGAGGACACTATACGGGAAATGTAACTACATACAATATCCTTCTCACGGACTTTGGTGTGAAATAATTTACATTTTATCAAGTTTTTCAAAGATTTCGATCATTGCTAGTACCTTAGAAAGTTAGGAAGAAGAGATGATATTTCATTAAGGCTAATAGCTAGCTGAGCCATTTGAGAAATGAGTGATTGAATTTTTAGGCCCCATTTCACATGCCACGTTAAGGACTGGTTTGCGTTACATAATTACCTATACTAATTACTCAACACATTGGGTAGAGGCATCACCTACAAGGGATTACACTAGAGCCGGAGAAACAAGATTCTTATGGGAGAATATAATCGGTAGGTATGGGTTCCCTTTGAGTTTGACTAGTGACAGAGGTACACATTTCTTGAATGAGACAGTTAGGATCTTGTTGGCAGAATTCATGGTGGCTCATCACAAGACTACCCCTTATCACCCTCGGGATAACAGAACAGCCGAGGTGTTCAACAAGATACTAAGTCACGCATTGACAAAGATTTTTGATTTTGGAGACAATATTGGGATGACAAAATACCAGTGTGTTATGGGCATATAAAACAACCTATAAGAGATTGAACAAAGCCACACCATTCCAATTGGTGTTTGGTGCCAAGGTTGTGTTACTGTTGAATTCATGTTACCATCACTACATATAACACGTGAAGGAGGTTTAGTTGATGAGCAAGCGCTTGAGGAAGTTTAGAAGATGAACAAGCGCTTGAGGAGAGGATTGACACATTAATGAAATTAAATGAATAGTGATATATTTCTCGTTGGAGTCAAAAAATAGAAAAATCTAGGAAGAAGGCATGACATGATAGACACATAAAAATAAGCGAGTTTGAGGTTGGGAAGATGGTTCTCTTGTATGATTCCAAGTTTCTGCGCCATCCTAGGAAATTCAAATTCCATTGGTTAGGCCCATACATTGTATCCTATATACTTGATTTAGATGTGTGCTAGTTACAGAAGCACTAGATGGGACAAGATTTCTAGGGAATTTCAATGGGATTAGGCTAAGGCCCTACTATACATAAGTCTTCTTCATGTTTGTAAATAAATTTGAATTACCAGTTAACCTAGGAATTTCCCTTCATGTATTTTCATTTCCTTGAGTTTCCCTTTCTCAACTGCTTTGTTATTTTTATTTTTTTATGTGCACATCAGTGTGCTTGGTAGCCACTTATTACTTCAAAAAATTTATATGCATAGAGGACCACACATCTATTTTTGTGTGGGCTGAAATGATATGACAAGTACTATAAGATGTGTTTATCAATGTCCCGGGTTGAATAATCAAAAGTGCATGAATTGGAAGAATGTGCATAGAAAAGGTGAATATGAGGGAAGTTTGGGTATTAGAAAAGTTTTACAAAAACCATGTATAAAAGTAAAAAGTGCGGAAAAAACATGAGGTAGGAAATGTCAAAAACTAGGATGAGGATAGAAGAAGTGCCTTCGGCATTGTAGCTTCAGCGCGCATAAGGATCTTTGGTCAAGAAGGTTTTTTACGCGTCATAAGCTTGTAATTTTCTTCACACATGATTAGGTAAGGGGGAAAAGCATTGAAGGTCAGCATTGGCAAAATCTTCCTTTAATGCAAGAGTACATTGTAGGTGACTTGACATTTATTACGGAGAAAATCGGAAAGTTATAAGTAGAAGGTCGGGGTCAATTATTATTTACTTTACATTTATGTTATCGAAAAGCTCTCATGAAACTAAGGAATCCTTGAAGAAAGAGTTGTGCGAAAAATATTTGTGAAGATTTGTGTGCATAGCTAGTTTGATTAGTAAACCGAGTGGAAAAGAAGTACATGAGCATGTGTGGAGGAGAGACTATGTGGAAGGATCCCGCGGTGGTATGCCATCTTGTGGAAAAAGGGTTTTCCAGGTTAGGGTTCCACATCTAGGGCACATGATTAAAGGGATCTTTGTAAAGAAGTGAAGCCACAAAGTGAAGTAGAGCTATGATTGGTGGAAGGGAAGAACTTTAAAGAACCCAAAAAGGCATGGAACCAAAGAAAGTATCAACCATTTTAATAAATAAGGGAAAGGGAAAAGGTAAAAAATGTTTATACCAGTTTCAATGAAGAATGGTACGAGGAAATGCAATATTGAGACAACGTATTACTTGGTAAGGAATGGGTGTCACATGTTAGAAAGATGGTTGTAAGTGATTACAACCATCGAACAAGCACTATAGAGAATGATATGTAATTAGAATTGGTTCACCCTATAGATAAGAGGACACCAGATGGAATGCCTATATATGATGATGAAGTAAAGGTGAAGATGGAGAAGGTCGGGTTATTACAACTCTATGAGTTTCCTTATTTTAAAAAACCTGAGTGAATATACTAGTGGTTATGTCGTGCATGCATGAAGACCACTTCTACTTCACATGACAAAGGATGTGCATAAACCCCAATTTATTACTAGACGCAAAGAGAGTCTTACACTTTGCCGTAAAGGAGGGCCACTGCATAAGACCACATTGACTCTTTATTATTATAAGGAAAGTGCATATAACCCCAATTTATTACTAGGTTTACTGGTCTTATTTGCAAAGGAGAGTCATTGGATGATGACTTAGACAATAATGAGGCCATTAAGAAGACCGTTGAAGCTTATTATTATAAGAAAGGTTCACGCTACTTCAACATTTCTATAATTTCCAACCTGTGATGAGGATGGTTGCATGCTTGGTCATAAAGTTGAATGGGTAGGAAAGATGGACACAAATCAACAAGGCTTGGTTGAATGTTTTCCGTAAGATCTCGGAGGGACCACCTATATCCTATTGGCTTTTATTACGAGAGGAAATTATTAACACCACACATGATGGAGAGAAGATCATGTTTGGTAATGTCCTTATTACCATTTTCTTTTAGATATTGGAGTTCCCGATGGACTAGATAAATTTGGGGAATTACTGATTAAGATTTTCTTTTGGAGATACTTAACATGATGGACTATTTGATAAATTTGTTTGGGAATACTTAAAGGACAACCCTTCCCCCACCAAGAGGTTTGAGCAATAAACTTGTGACACCATGACGACCGCCCATAAGGTGTGCCTTGAGAAATAGTATAAGCAGATGCATGACGCATTTGGAACTTAATGGAGAATACGAGAAGTTTCCTACTTTAGTACAAGGAGAGACTGAATTCACCTTATACCAACATTTTGGTATTGGTATGTTTACTTTAATAGATGGTACCAAGGGTCCTTGGTGAAATTTTTTTGTTCTCCTTCACAACGCAATACTTCGAGCCGCGGTCAATCAATTCAAAGAGAAAAATAAATTAAGGTTTGATCTCGGTGTGGTAGACCAAGATTATTGCAAGCTACATAGGAGGTTGATATATCCAAATAAGCTTTCCTATGTGGAGAAGTATGTCTCCCATGATGTGGATATTTGAAACCAATGACATTTCTTATTGTTGGGAGACTGCAAAAGGGTATATTTATGCATAAGGCCTAAGTATGAGAAAATTTCTTATATAGAGAATGATGTTTCTATTCTAGAATACCCCACCAGAGGAAGAAGAGAGAGAGAGAGAGAGAGAGAGAGAGAGAGAGAGAGAGAGAGAGAGAGAGAGAGAGAGAGAGAGAGAGAGAGAGAGAGACCAGAGACACACATACAATGCAATCTACAAAGGCGTGTAGGAAATAGGTGCATGACCAAACACCTATAAATGGAGGAAGAAGTCCACCACAAAGGAAAATGAGAAGAAACTTGAGGAAGAGGCTCTAGAGAAAATAAGTCCCCTACAAGAGAAGAATTACCAAAAGAGAGGAGTCTCCCTGAGAGAAGAAAGAGAGAAGTCTTCTATGATTGAGTTACTAGTAAGGAAGAGGCAAAGGGTGGTAAAATAGATGGACTTAGAAGAAATAGAGACCATGGAGGATAACAAGAGTGATGAAGCCAATGAAGAGCATGGTGAGGCTCGTAATCATCCCGTGTATGATATACATGAGTCGAGATGAGGAAGGAAATGAAGAAATTAATGAAGATGAGGAAGGTGCTCATAATAAGGGTGGGATTGAAGAGGTAAACATGAAAGATCAAAATACCCCAACCCACACTAAGGAGAAGATAGAGGATACCATGGAGAAGGAGGTGGTAGATACCATAAAGAAATTAGCGGACTAGAAGGTGGGATGCGGTACCAATGAGCTACTAAAGGATACAAAGGAGAGTGCAAGTGTTGGGAAGTAATATGGAAGCATGGGTGGAGATCCCAGCCTAGCAGTTAGTGTCACCAAAGTAGCACACATGGGAGGAAAGGGCATAGTAGCAGCACATGGACATTTAATAACATATGTAGATTATCCCAATAAGGTGTTACACACGTGTTTCTAGATCTCGGTGCATAAGGAACAACTCATATGTTGGTCCTCCTTCAATGAAGAAAGTACCTATGTGTGCATAATAAAAATGCTATCATGGGCATTTGAAAACAATGTTGATGAGCCCAAGTTTAAGGTAAATAAGGATGCATTGATGGTGGCATCAAATACCAAAGGGATCAACCCTCTTGTGGATGCCCAACAAATATCAGATGAGAAGGTTTGTAACACACTCAACAAGGTATTAATAGAGGCAGAAGTGAGGCTATTTGGTAGAAATAACAGGATAAGAGCATTGGAAGAGGAGAATAAGAAGAAAAATGAGGATATTATTGATAGAGACAAGAAGCAATAAACATCAATACTATGCATTAGAATCTTGAAAATAAACCTCAAGCTAACATACTAACATTTATTGCTCTACTCTTTAGAAAGCTAAATCAATAAACTAGACCTATGTAGATCTTTTAGCTATCAAAAGGAGATAGTGGTTGCTTGATCCAAGATGATCAAATATGGAGGTTCATCAAGCCATGGCTTATTAGGCCTTTCTTGATTAACTCCATTTTCTTCACAACACTAACTTGATTGTTTGAATGCAAAAGGATGATGCTTAGCTCCACTCTAATGGAGGAATGCTCAAAGATGGTAAAATGGCTATAGTGTATTACTATATGCTCACTTTTGTTTATCAAGGAGTAGGTGTAAGTGTAAAGGTAGGAGGAGGGATCTTTATATAGCCCAATGGATAGAAGAATCTCTACATCCTCCTTCATGTGGGATAAATGGAGAGGTTGGGTTAGTTGTGGATAAGAGAGGTTTAGAAAGGGTTGAGTCAACCTTAGGAGAGTTTAGTTTGTCCTTTAGTGACCCATGGGGTTTGAGGGGCTTTATTAATTAATCAAAGTGATTAATTAATAGGTGTGCAAGCTTATAGAAGATTTTTAGAGGAATAATCAGCATGATTTAGACTATGAGAGGGATTTAATCAAATAAATGATGATCCATTGATTTAATGGAAGAGGAAGCTAATTAATTAATAATAATTAATTAGTCTAGATAGAAAGGGGATTAATTAATTAGAAATAATTAATTAATATAGATAGAAAGGGGAGCTTAATTAATTAGAAATAATTAATTAATCTAGATAGAAAGGGGAGCTGATTAATGAAAGGTCGTTAATTGGTGCATTGGTTGGACAGAAGAGTTAATTAACTAGTGTAATGTAATTAATTAATGATGATATAAGAGGAAAATGTGCTGATATTGACGATATGTCATCAATTTGTGGGAAAGAGGATAATTAGCGCAATTTAAGTATTTAAATTTCTTAGGTTAAATTATAGGTGTCTACATTTTCCCCTCTTTGGGGTGGCGTAAGTGACGCCACTTCAAAGATAATAGATAGATAAATTTTGAAAGCGTAGAAGAAAAATTAGTAGAAGTGAGAGATGCCCCCTCGAGTGTCGATGGGGTGATGAAAGAAGGTGATCGACGATCGAAAAAGGTGAGAGAAAGGATAGAAGAATGAGCAGGAGCAAGATGCCCTAGGTGAATAAGAAGAATAGTGTTGATAGGAGAATGATGTAGAAGAGGAATGATAGATGGAAAGAAAAGAGAAAGCTTTCATCTAGTGTATTAAACAACTTTATTGTCATCATATTGCCAAAGATCTACGTCATCGGTCCTTATTAAAAATGTAAGCATACGAAACAAATTAGGATGACATGAAAATCCATACTACGAAATAGTTGTCCATTGCTGAAACCCACTCAATGCAACATACAAAAACAATGCAATATGAGAAGGAAACAAGCTCATTTAACAGGGAAAACAAGTACAAACACACATATTCCAACCAACAATGGTCAAGATGGTTGTAAAAATGTTTTTTATCAAGCTGAAGATCCCCAAATGTTTGTGATTGATGAAAAGGGTTAAAAATGATGCCCCAAGAAAGGATACATGCAAGGGAAGATGATGAAGGACACTGGGTCCAATGAAAAATGTAGTGCGCTATGAAACAATACCAAACAACTATATGTGCCCCAGTACTTGAAAGAAGAAAGCTAGCTTTGTAAATGGTTGTAAATATGATGATCCACGAGTCATTTGATCTATGAAGATGTGAAATTTCCAACAAGATATGGAAATAATACCATGCGCAAGACACAAGTTTCAACCGCTATGAGTTGGTTTACCTAGTTTTGTAAGTTTTACAATTTTTAGGATTTTTTGGAGAATTTTTGAATTTTTTTTTTGGAAGGGTATATATATTTTTATATTTTTTTCAATTTTTGGATGGATTGGATGCATAGAAGAAAGTAGAAGAATCAGCAAGAATCTCCCATTTTTCCTAGGGAATAAAGAAGCAACAAGTGGAAAATAATGCCCCAATAATTAATAAAATAATTATTTAATAAAAATAATTATTCGATGGAGTGTGTAGAAGAAAGGAGATCGCCTAGGAGCAATAAAATTTTCCTAGTGAGAAGAAAGGGGTACTAGGTGGCAAAGAATGCCCCAACATGACAAAATGAAAGAAAATAATTATTTAAATAAAATAATTATTCACGGCGAATAGAAGAAGAATTAGAGCGATAACGGCGGTTGAAACAAGCTTCCAGCACCACGGCGGTGAAAATGGCTTAATATACCCCCCTTCGGGGTAAATCATCATGACCAATTCATTTGTTACCAACCGCTACCAAAATTTTACCATGAGACCCCGATAGTGATGAGGATGATGGTGAGAGGATGAATCCCACTAGAGATGCACGCCGATCGAGTTTAGGAATACACTTGACATGCAAACGATGGCTTCTTCATGAGTAGCTTGACCTACTTTGTCAATTTTTACAATTAATGCCACATTTAATGCATTTAGTAGTAGGTTAGAGCAAGGTATGGCATAGCACACATTCGTGGGCGCAGTGCCCCTATCATGGCATGCAGTACCCCAAGTGCATGTGCACGCATGCAAGGTACCATACATGTGTGCGCATGCGCATATGCCCTAAAAAGGTGTATGTGCATATGTGCACATACACATGACACATGCATGCACACATGCATGCATCAAAACACTAGCACACACATGTAGTGGCCGAAAATATGATGCTCCCAGTGTAAGTGCGCACAGGCAATGGGATACACATACATGCACATGCGCACACGTGCACAAATATATGTGTGCACATGCACACACATACATGTGTGCTGAACGCATACATGTATACACACACAAAGCACACGCCCAAAAGGGCACGCATGGTACCTAGAAGAGAAATAAGAGGGAAGAAATGTCAAAAATGACAGTTAGAAGAAAGAGAAAAATCAACGGAGGATAGAAGAATAATAGGACTTAGAAGAAATTGTCAGTGTCTAACACATATCATGTTTTTGTAGAGATGGTTTCCATTGTTGCAGATGTGAGAGCGACACACTCGCATTGATGAGATGGAGGGGAGCATGTGCCAACGTGACCATCACGATGGAAATTCTATTGGAGGCGGTTGGCCTAGGCTATGTAGTGCGGATGCCATCTATCACCTTAGACCATGGCCTATTGACCACTTTGATTGAGTGGTGGCACAGTGAGAGCCAATGTTTCAGGCTCCCTATAAGAGAGATGACCATCACACTAGAGGACATGTGGCATATTTTGCGTGTTCCTATTGTAGGCTCGATGATCAGTATATGAGTGACTTTGGTCGGATTACTATGTGATTAGTGACCTTTTTGGTTGTGAGGAGATACCTCATGAGGGTATGACAATGTCTTTTCATGACTGCATAGCGGATCGACCTTACACCAGGGGACCACTTTATTTGATGGCTCTTATCAGTGGGTTCTTACTCACTGATAAGACTGGGACATCATTTTTGATGGGGTTAATGACATTAGTACATGGAGTGTTTCAATGGTGAGAATATACTGGGGCCAGCATACCGCACATCTATACTAGGATTTATACCGATTACTTACCACCATTAGAAGATGGTGGGGCCGATTTCTTTAGTACAGATCTGGTCTTGGGACCATATAGTGATTGGGCATCCTATAGGTGCATTACACACATGAGCACCGAAGGATCCGACCAATTCATGGCATGGGTTTCCATGGGGGATGATGTACGAGGGCACCTAGGCAAACATTTACTACTACCATCAAGAGTTTGATGAGTTACTTAGATAGAGACATCATTTGGAGGCCCTACAGACATATATAGTGGCTTGAGGATGGAGTAGATCTTAGCATCTGTGTGGTAGAGCACTTCCTTCTTGGTATTCATAGTTATATTACCGAGATATACAGGGTGGACCGATGTCAGCGACAAGTTGGGTAGAGTTTAGGGCATCCTCAACCTAATATGTGGTATGCCCACCGGATGTAAGAGAGTAGACCATGGGGCCACACATATAGGTAGCCCAATCTAGGGCTAGCTTCCTATAGGTGGTACCATAGGTTTGGGACCTTCTCGATAGGTTAGAGACCCAGGCACCACACTAGATTACATGGCCTAGTATGTGACCATTTTTCTATGGCACCTTGACCATATCAGATGAGGCATGGGGAGCAGGTGTGTGAGCACCAGCCAAGGTCACATACAGTAGTGATGAGGCATAGCTATAGGTCAGTTGATGATCCATTTGATGGGCAACAACATGATGGGAAGGTCCAGTACAAGATCCTGGATAGAGGCCGCAGTTTCCCTTACAGAGGGTTAGGCACAGGGGTGAGGCACCAAGGGACAGGGTCAGGCAGAGGATCAGAGGCCTAGAGGATCCGAGGTTGAGATTACGAGATCAGGATAGGCCCATGGATAGGTTAGGACCAGGGGGACAGGGATAGGATCCCAGTGGTGCCTCTGAGGTTGCCCAAGCCCAGGGTGGAGATGTTGAGGCACAACTAGTTGTCCTATGGTAGCAGTAGGTGGTAGTTGACAACGGAGAGAGATCAGGCCCGATCTCATATTCTAGCCATGATAGTAGAGTGGGACCAGGAAAGAGCCCAAGCCGGTCGAGGGGAGATGGGTCCACACATTTCTAGAAGATACATTAGATGGCCTCTCAGATGGATCAGGTGATGAGCCTACTATACAACAGCTTAGACCCAGCTATAACCAAAGTGATAGTCAAGAGATATTCGGCTTCACATAGAGAGTAGTGGGCCAGATGAGGTTACATGGAGAGCATAACAGAGGTAACATCATTTCAATGCATAGAAAAGGACAATAGTGACAACTCATACTCATCGAGACTTAGCTATAATGGAGGGTAGAGCCTCGTATTACTAGTCACTCTACTATGAGGTAGTTCCAGCTGCCAACGGGCACCTACCTATAGTCAGCAATCAGTGGATCGATGAGATCAGAGAGGCCACATGTATCAGTGGAGAAACCATGAGAGCAGCCTCCTATAGGATTGCGTGGGACATAGGTTATGGGTCCTCCATTGCGTAGACCAGCCACTCCCTCTGAGGGTTCCAGTCAGCCTTGATTGTCATTGTATTCTTTGATTGTATTTGTATCATGATATACAGGCCTCTTATGAAGGTGTTATATTGGATAGATGTATATGATGTACTATTTATTTTTGATGCATGCCTCTGATGAAGGCTTTATTCTTTTGATCGATGTATATAATTTTTATGTACGCCTCTGATGAAGGCATTTTTTTGAGTTGTGCCCTTTCTTATTCCTTTGATGGCCCATTTTGTATCGATGATGTATATCTCTTGTGAGACAGACCTGTTATACTTGTATATATGGACATTTTGATGTGGCACCATTGTATGAGATGATGGACCTTTATTGTTTTGGTGATTGATGCATGGATGATGGATATGTCATGATGTTATATGATTTGATTTCACATTGTGTATGTATCATGATGATAGTTGAGATGTTTGTACCACATGTGTTTAATTTTGATATGATAGATCCATAGATGATATCAATTGATTGTACTTGTGATGCTTTAGAGTAGTGGATGGGATGACATGATGATATTGGTGCGGGGGGGATAGATTTTGATATTTGTGATCCCTCTTGCCCCCATGTGATGGTATGATATGTGATGATTAGCTTAGCATTCATGTGTGATGTATACTTAGCTTTTTATTTATATGATGTATAGATGATGTTAGATGTGATGATATTGATGGAGAGATGATGATGTGATAACAAAACAATGTACATGCAACAAGCAAACACAATCAAATGTTAACAAAATACATAATGCCAACCAATCATGAATTAACACAACTATGTACAATTATTTACAAGCATGCAAAAACACACTACATATGTACAAGTAAGAATGAATCTAATCTAAGAAAGAAAAGACAAAACTTACCAAAGTATGTCTAAGTAATAAACTATACAAATGTACAAATAAGCAACAACTATACAAGTAAATAATGTACACAAACAAAGCAAGAAACAAGATAAAGTAAGTAAACTAAAGTTATGTTTTTGCAAGATTGTTTTGTGAAACACTTTTCTACTATTTTTTGAAATAATTTTCTATTATTTTTGTGATTTTAAACAATTTTCTATTATTTTTGTGATTTTCTAAACAATTTTCTATTGTTTTTGTGATTTTCTAAACAATTTTCTATTTTTTTGTGATTTTCTAAGATTTTCTATTGTTTTTGTGATTTTCTAAACAATTTTCTATTGTTTTTGTGATTTTCTAAACATTTTTGAATGTTTTTGTGATTTTCTAAGGTTTTCTGAAGCTATGCATAGGTAACCAAGAAACATGGATGCCCCAAATGTTAGATAGAGAATATACAAGGGTAGGCACCACGTGCTTATAAACAAGAAGGTGAAGTCACAAAGTGCCCTAGCATTGTTAGATGGGGAATATGCAAAGACCATCCCTTCATAGATTAACAAGAGGAGAAAAATTTGGATCAAGGCTTGACAGATAGGTTCATAGGGAATCTCGATGCATACGCATGGAACTAGCCCTAGGCTAAGTAAAAGTACCCTCCAAATGTAAGATGCTTGTGAACAATGAATCCTCCCAAGGTGCACGGAAACCATTTTCACCAAGGACCTATCCAACATGCCACAATTATGGTTTTCACATATGGACGACTTGTTTTCTCTTTTTCTTTTCTCTTTATTTTCTTTTTTTTTTTTTATTTGATATTTTACTCTTTTTTTTTTTTTTTTTTCTAATTTTTGTGTCATGTTTAAGCATAGAACCACTTAAGGTGCATGGAATTCATAGGTTCATGGAGCTCATCACCATTGGGATGGGAAAGTTTGTATGCTCCCATACCATATTTTTCCACAATGACATAAGGTCCTAACCAATGTGGTTTGAACTTGCCTTTCTTCTCTCTTTCGCCCTTGTGTTGAACTGATTTTCTTTCATGACCAAATCTCCAACCTCAAACTGACAAGGTATGATCCTTTTGTTGTAATTTATGGAGACTCTATTCTGATACACTTTGAGATGGTTAAGGGCATGGATGCACTTTTCATCTAGGAGTTCTAATTCACTAGCCTAGCCACTTTGTAATCCTCATCCTTGTCCAGATAATCCCTAAGAGATATTCTCAGGGAAGGAAGCTCGATTTCCAATGGGATGATGGATTTAGTTCCAAATACTAGGGAATAGGGTGTCACACCAATAGGAGTGTGAATGGAGGTCCTATAAGCCCAAAGGGCTGGGTGAATTTGCAAATGCCAATTATGACCTGTCTTACTCACCATCTTTTCCATGATTCAAACCAATGTTTTGTTAGTGGCTTCAGCCTACCCATTACCTTGTGGATAATATGGCATAGACCATTTCAATTTTATCTGAAATCGATGACAAAGGTCCTTCACTATCTTGTTCTTGAATGATTTTCCATTTTCAGTAACTATGGCCACAGAATTCCATACCGAAAATAAGGTGATTCATGATAAAATTTGAAATCTAAGCTCCTATAACATAAGTCAAAGGAACAACCTCCACCCACTTAGTGAAATATTTTGTAGTAGTGATGATGTGAGTATGACCATCATATGAGGTAGGGTGAGATTTCCTATTAAATCTAGTCCCCATTTGGAGAATGGCCATGGGGTTGTGATTGGATTACAATGGCTGTGATGGTGCATGGATGAAATTTCCATACTTTTGACATAATACATTTCCTTACATAGTTACAATAGTTTGTTTCCATAGTAGGCCAATAGTAGCCTACTCTCAACAATTTCTTAGCTAGAACCATTCCATTTGTATGGGCATTGCACACCCCTTCATGCACCTCTTTAATTCTTGGACTAACTCTACTACATCTAGACAACGTAATAGATTCCCATCATAGCCATGATGATAGAGCGTATCTCTTAGGAGGGTATAACGGGCTATCTAGTGGATAAGGATTTGTTTATTGGGATAAGATATGTCGGAGGGAAGTGTTGTGTTTAAGATAAGTATAGATGTGCACATACCATGGGGAATAGGGACCAAAACTTCACAAGCCAAACATGATTCAGAATATCATATACGCAGATAACGTAGATTCTCAACAAAGAATGAACATGTCATTTCTCTCTAGTGGAATCATAGCATAGAACCTATAGTGTCCATAGTTGTCTGCAATCTATTTTGTGCTCTTGGAATCTACTCGAATGTGATACACACAAAATATCTTTTAAAGGTTTCCACCAGTTTTTTTAGGGAATGAGTTTCTCATCCTTGACTTTATACTCATTATTGACTTGTTTTGATGATCAGATGAATCACCAATGATCTTAACATGATGGATATCCCATTTGATTTCTAGTTTCATCCTCACGATGAGTGCTTCATATTCTCTTTTGTTATTTGTACAAGGAAAACCAAGGTGAAAAGCTTGAGGTATAGGGTCACCTGAAGGAGTAATTAAAACCACACCTACCCCGAACCATGAAAAGTAAAAGATCCATCAAAGTGCACCTGCCACATGACATATTCCTCAATATACAATAATGAAGCATCTGGATAGATCCAGACTTACAGGATTTGTTCCTAGTAATGGTGCTTCTGCTAACTAGTTCAGAGTACTTGCCCTTTTACTAAATTTTGATGCACATACTCAATGTCAAATTCACTTAGCAGAATGATCCAATTATCCATTCTACTTGTAAGGGTGGGTTTTGACAATAGATACTTAAGTGGGTCAACTTTGGATATAAGCTTGGTTTTAGTGTTCAATAGGTAATGGCGAAGTTTTTGGAAGGTGAAAACTACATCCAAAAAAAGATTTTTCAATCTTGAGGGTAGTTGAGCTCGTAAGAAATGAGAGTATGAATGAGATAGTACACAATTTTTTCTTTATGGCCGAGGTCATATTGGGTTAGCAACACACCAATAGAAATTGTGTGGTAGAAATATACAGTAGAAGTGGCTCACCAGGAGTTGGAGGCATGAGGATAGGTGGATTGGATAAGTACTGCTTAAGCAAGGAAATCCTATTGGTGCTCTAGTCCCCAAATAAAGGCAACATCCTTTTTAAGTAGGTGAGTGAATGAATGACACTTATCGGCAAGTTGGGAAATGAAGCGATGAATGGCCTGTATCTTTCCTTACAAGCTTATGCGCAGTTGTTTGATGTTTTGGGAGGAGGAATTTCAGTAATGGTAAGTAACTTTAGTGGGGTCTACCTCAATCCCTCTTTGAGATACAATGAATCCTAGTAACTTCCTTGACATAGTACACCAAAACACACACTTCTTAGGATTTAATCTAACTTTGTATTCCCGCAGGTGTTCAAATATACGCCACAAGATCTCAAGGTGATCTACTCTTGTCTTGGATTTCCTGAGGATATCATCCACATAGTCTTCCATGATGTCATGAATCATATCATGGAAAATCATGGTCATTTCCCTTTGATAAGTTTCTCCTATGTTTTTAAGGCCAAAGGGCATTACCTGATAACAAAAAGTTCCCCAAGGGTTGTGAAGGTTGTCTTGTGTTGATCCTCATCTATGATTTTGATCTGATTGTAGCCTAAAAATCCATCCATAAGTGATAACATTTCATATCCTGTAGTTGAATCAACAATCATATCAATATTGGGCAATGGGAAATCATCCTTTGGACATGCCTTATTAATGTCTCTAAAATCCGTATAGATTCTTATCCCAACAAGTTTCTTTTATATGGGGACTATGTTTGATATCCATTTTGAGTAATCAATAGGTCAATAAATCCACCACTAACAATCTTTCTAACTCTTCTTTAACTAGAAGGGCCACCCGGATGCATTTTTCTAAGATTTTGTTTGATGGGCTTGGCATCTGCATGCACTACTAGGTTATGCACTACCAAATTTGGATCCAAGCCCACATATCCTTATAGGACCATGTGAATACATCTACAAATTCCCACAAAAGCATGGTGAATGTTTTTTGTTCCCATGTCGAGAGTGAAGCTCCTAGTTTGACTATCTTTGGATCCTCTTTGTTCCAATATTCACATCAATGGTTTCTTCTACTAGCATTTTTGACAAATCCTCCATACGCAGGATCGAGAGGAAGGTTGAGATCTTCTTCCAAGGGCGTCTCTATGATATTTTCACCCTTGGCATGGTCACTTTTCTTGTCCATTGATTTTTTTACTTGTTTTTCAGCCAACGCCTCAAAGAGGTTTTCACTATGTGACTTGGAATTTTTTTTTTGTCGAGGCTTTTCATTGGAAATTTTTCCCTCACTTTTCTCAAGTTTTTCGACCACAAAGCTCATCTTCCTCACCAAAGTACACATGGTATCTAAGTCAATGTAGAAACCCTTCTTATGGTCTCCAATTGGAATTGTATCTTGAATGCCCATGAATTATACAATGGCTTCATCATTTTCAAAGAGATCTAATGGCACATGACGTTGTTGGTCCCATTCGACAAGGAAAGGGTAAACAAGGTCAATTTTAGGTTTAGTAGGGGTTATGGTGAGGACAACGGTATTCATGAATAGGTTCATGGAGGCAAGATCCTCGTATTGGCTATAGTGGGAATCTGTATCGCTATCTAAATAATCAGAGCTATCTTCATGCTCAGAATAGGTGGCATCTTGATCATTGGGGTGTGATCCATAGGGTTGAATGCCGATGTTGTACCTTTTATCTTAAAATGTGGGAGAGGAACTAGTTCTCTTGGTCCTTGCTCATTCTTTCCACATCCTAGACCTTTGTAGCCCATGGAATACATCATTCATCTAGAATTCTCATACTCGAGATTTGGTAGCAAGTTGGTTGAGTATCTTCTAGACCCAAGTCATAGGTGGGTCCAATAATTTCTCTTCAGTGAGAAACCCTCTAGGTAAAAATGACCCAATAGTTCACTCATCTCTAGGCCATCTAAAATGATAGTTAGGTCGGCCTCTAGTTTTAGGTGACAATGAGAGGTCTAAAACTAAAAGATCTTGTTACACATTATACTCCCCACAACTATATTCTAGAACCTTCATCTCCCATGAATCAAAAGGGGAAGTTGATGTAGAAGCATCACGGGTGACAAGAACTTAGGGAATTTGAATCTATTTAGGACTCCATGGCTTTGGATTGAAGAGGAACAACTATATCGAAGAGGGACATGTATAGGCACCCTTATGCACAAAAATATTGAGAACTCTGCAGTGAGTGAAGGGCTCTAGATCTCCTTGTATCATGACAGTGTGTCCTCTTGTGTTTCAGTTTGATGCATTGATGGAACATCGATGACACGACTTGCATGGCATGAATCCATGGTCGGATGAGAAGCATATTGTATGGGAGTTCCAAGTCCAAGACATGAAACTTTATGTGATGACAAGTGGGTCCAACTTCCATGGGTAATGTGATTTTGCCAAGTGAACTCCCTTTCCGCATTGTTGTAAGTAGTTATGGTAATGATGTGGGACTCGAGGTCTTCTTCTATATGTCCCAATTTCTTAACTAATTTCAATGTGCATATATTCAATCCCTAATCCGTTGTCCACAAGCACCCATTTTATCTTTCAGGGTGAAAAATACCTCAATATACAAGGGATATTATGTGTTGGATCTTCAATAGGGATCTCCCTATGATTAAAGGAAATGTGCTCAATTGGTACAATATTGGCTACCATAGCCTGAAGATGTGTAGGATCTACTTCTAGTGGCACTCCTGACCCCTGAAGAGTTTTGTACAAAATGTCCTTATGTACATTCGATATTTTGAGGAGATCCAAGATTGAAATCTTGGTAGATGTCTTCTCAAGCTATTCTAAAAGGTTGTACCTACCATTTTGTGGGGTCACGAGAGGGTTCAGAATCATGAGGTGGGTGCACACCTTGTTACCAAAGCATAGTCCTTTCCCTTGATCTAAATGGTGTTCACATGGTCATTAAGGGAATAGATACATGTTGGTCCTCCTTGAGAGAAATACCTCTGTGTGCTATTTTATTTCTTGGTGTATAGATAATTTTCAATATTAACTCGAGATGACTTCCTCAGGTAAATTTGGCTGCATCTGAATGGTACCATGTTTAGGGAATGGTTCTTTCTATATTCCCATCTTTCGTTAGATGTCCGAGTTTTTAACCAAATCATCTCCTATTAATAGATGAGGTCGAGATATTTGGTAGAAATTGACACATTTTTTTTTGTGCCCTTGAAGAGGAGAATTCACAAAGCCATTCTCTTTGAGATGGTTTTAAGATTGTCATCAAGGATATATAATTCACCATGTGATATGCATCCAATTGTTTAAATATGACCGTTAAAGGCTCATTAAGGGATGAAAATTCTACATTTAGGTGGTGGTTGAATAGGTCTTTTGGTCAATTTAAGGTTGAGGACATATGAACCATTTGTATGTATTTGGAATCTATGATTTCCTAACCCTCCCACCATGTTCTTGTTTTTGTTGATATTTTCAGCCTTTCCATAGGTTTTGACTTTGGCTATCTTTAGGATGAGGTTTAATGGCTCCTTTAGTAGAAGATGGGATTTGTCTATTTGAATTCCCTTCTCAATAACCTCTTGAAGGTGTGAACACAATCATTGTATTATAGATGAAGTCTAAGTCAACAAAACTAACACCTAGTAGTCCTAAAATGCATGATTCTAAATCAAATAAATTAGATCATCATGCTAAGACCTAAAAAAGCTAAAAAATATAAATACATCATCATTAGAATATTGAGATAAACAAGTAATAAAACATTAATACTAAGCTTTAGAAAGCTAAATCGATAAACTAAACTATGTAGATCTTTTAGCTATCAAAAGGAGATAGTGGTTTATTGATCCAAGATGATCAAAGATGGAGGTTCATCAAGCCATGATTATTAGGAATTTCTTGATTAACTCCATTTTCATCACAAAACTAACTTGATTGTTTGAATGCAAAAGGATGATGATTAGCTCCACTCTAATGGAGAAATTCTCAAAGATGGTAAAATGGCTATATTTTATTACTATATGCTCACTTTTTTTTTATCAAGGAGTAGGTGTAAGTGTAAAGTTAGGAAGAGGGCTCTTTATATATCCCAATGGATGGAAGAATCTCTACATCCTCCTTCTATATGTGGGATAAATGGAGAGGTTGGTTAGTTGTGGATAAGAGAGGTTTAGAAAGTGTTAATTCAACCTTAGGAGAGTTTAGTTTGTCCTTTATTGAGCCATGGGGTTTGAGGGGCTTTATTAATTGTTCAAGTGATTAATTAATAGGTGTGTAAGCTTATAGAAGCTTTTTTTAGAGGAATAATTAGCATGATTTAGACTATGAGAGGGATTTAATCAAGCAAATGATGATCCATTGATTTAATGGAAGAGAAAGATAATTAATTAATAATAATTAATTAGTCTAGATAGAAAGGATGACAATAGAGAAAATGTGTGATATTGACGATATATCGTCAATTTGTGGGAAAGGGTATAATTAGCACAATTTAAGTATTTAAATAGATTGAACTAAATTATAGGTGTCTACACTTGGTACTCGAACTCCTTTCCACTGTAAAGATCACCTCACAAATGGTCGAGGCTATATATGACAATTGCACCGAAAGGGATAGGGTAGCAAACATATTGATTAGACACATGAGGTGGATCTAAAATAATTTTAGGAGAAGAACAAAGGAAATATGACGGAGCGAGATAGGATCCTCGGCTGAAGTTGAGAAAAATTTGGAAGCAATCCAAACCTTGAGGGGTTTGATTAAGAGTTGGCTAAAGGAACTATATCCTCAGGTCACCCATAGAATGGACATGATAGGCGACCTTAGGAAGCGCTTTGAAGGCAATGCAAATACGCCGAATGCTAAGGGTGAAGAATTGAGTTTTGATGAAGTAATCACATTAGTGAGTGACCTACTTCAACAAGAACATGGTGAGGTGGATGCCTGGGAAAAGATCAAGGCAACCGTAAAGAAGGAATTCCCACTCCTCCTCCAAAGTAGTAACAAATTTTTATATTCTTATATTCTTTCAATTCCTCTATTTCTTTATTCCTTATTCTTTAAGCAAAATTTTTCCAAGGACAAAGAACATACATAGTGTGGGGTGATGTTGTACCCTAAAACATTGGCTAAGTACCAAGAGGTGCGCACGCATAGGATCAATAAAATAGAAGGGTGCTTAAAGGAAAGCGTGCAAGACAAAGGGTTTTAATAAAACCGGGCACGAGCTGGAAGCATAACAAGGGTTTTAAAGGAGTTAACCATATTTTTCATTTTAAAGGCACTCGAGGAAAAAACATGAGGACCTAACTAGGCGTGATAAGTATATAAGGTACCAAACTTGGAACCTTAAAGGCTAAGAAAAGGATATTCCCTGCACCCCAAAGACATCATTCCAAAGAGTGGAAGGCTTGCACCAAATTTGTGTCTTACGATTTGACCCGCATCCCATTTCGCAACCTAACCTCATTACCTAAACCTTACACAATTATTTATTAATTACCTTGAATTGATAAATCCCCATCACCTCACCTGCCACCTCATTTTACCACCTCATCATGACCTAGCCCTAATCCTAAACTAACCTAATTAAAACCTAAAACTTGGTCTACACCTACACCCATAACTAATGACCCCTTTCTCGCACCCAAAACCGACCTTCTAGTCACTTGACCAAGCCCGCAGCTGATCTCTCGGGAGAAAAGCAGGGAAGGTGGGTGATTTTACTAAAAATAGCCTACTTTTTCCTTACCGATGCCGGTTCCTACTGACCGCCGCTTAAGTTACGCAACCGCCATCGGTTCCCTGTAAATGGGCTCCCCAAACCAAAACAACGGATCAGAATTTCATTTTGGAGATCAGTCGAAGGATTTCTGGATCAACAGAGATTATTGGGAGCGAGGAACAGAGTCCAGATCTTCACTTGACCAAGCAGAGACGAGTGGAAATACTAGAAGTGTTTACAAAGAAAGGAGATCAGCTTGCATCTTGGTCAAAACCAAGAAGTCACATCTTGCATGTCCTCTCGTTATAACATTTCTTATGTTTCTTGAATCTCACCCTCCTAAATCCGCTTTCGAGTCCACTACCCAACGTGCTATCAGATCTAACCGTCATATTCTTTACCTCTCATCATCTCATTTCCTAATATCATCCATAAACCAGCCTTACAAACACCATAGCTACCAAGAAGATCCTATAACCCACCGATCGGTTATCAAGAATCGCATCGGTTATCGTGAATCGCATCGGTTCCTCCGATCAAAACCAAAAACAGCCTTTTCCCTACCTGGGCTTCAACGAAACAACTTAATTGATATTTTACGCCTTTTTGTGTTAATTCATATTAGCAGGAAACCGACCACCTTCGAAAGGAAGTTTTATATTTCCCGGCCCAAGGCAGCTTCTCATTTATTGTTTAATCAAAATCTTGTGGTCTTGTGTTCTTATTTGCAGGTAGTCCTTCCAAGACAAAAAGGAGTTCTTCGCAGTCAGTCTGATCTTTCTCTACGGTACGCGCACACCATCTCGACATTCTACAGGTATTCCTCCTAACCCTAACCTTATCTGTTTCTAAAAGGAACGAAACATTTCCGAGTGAAACATTTTGGCACGCCAGGTGGGACCCATTTTGGGTTTTTCTTTATTTCTCGCTTGCTTTCATATAGGGAGCATACTTGCTGTTTTCTTCTTCTAAAGATATTCACAAGGTATTTTATTATTCTGGTAAAAGAACTTGCTTTGTTTTTGCATCTTGCATTAGTGAAAGTCATCTCTTTTGCTTCATCAAATATCACTTTCGATTTGGGTTTAAAACACATGCATTGCATTCCTGCTTGTTGTTTTTCAATTCTAGTGAACATAGATTAAGTAATGTGTCGTACACGTGGGGTGATATCCACGGTATTGACAAGAAATTAATCTTACATTCACCGCACAACACATACCGAATCACTTCACAATTAACACAACAGCCAAACATCCCCCTTTTTCCGCGGTATTCCTCCGCCCGATTGAGGTAACCTTATAAGCCAAAACAACTTGACATTTCCCCTAAGTCTCTTGTTTAGGATTCTGACATCCTTCTACGTCTAAAGGCATAAGCCCACGATAATTAAAATTAACCCTAGGGTTAATCTCTCTGATTTGTGTGTGCATCTTGCTTGTTTTTAGTTCTCGCTTTTCTTTCTCATACTGCCTTCTCGTGATCAATAATTGACAAGTATACTAAACGTTGTTAAAAATCAAATTAGCAGCCTTTTTATATCTTGTTAGCCTGCATTTTTACACCGACATCGGTTACTCCGACCGACGCCGCTATAGTATAACCGACATCGGTTACTTAGACCGATATCGCTATCGTCTTTTCCAATTCCCGACAAACCAAAGAACCTACCAATTTTACTAGTCTCGAGTTTGTTTCTATTCCCGATGATTAAAACCCTCATCGTGAACTTCTGGCCCATGGTTGTTATCACTCAAAGCAAGCCGCCGCCATGGTTTCACATGCTTGCTCGCTTTCTTTGCCTCGAATCACCCCCTTCACCTTCGTGGGGAATCCTACCGATACCAAATGAGGTTCCTAAAATTCCCGTGGGAGATAAGGACTTTGCCAAGTTTCGGATGCTAATTCCAGCGCTGCATAATACTATTTGTCTCATACCCCGACCGTACACCCGATGGTCAGCTCTCGTAGGTATGCCTATCAAGCATAGCTGCTCATTTAGCTCCCACTCCGCCCGATAATACCGCCGTTTCCTCGCATCTCTAGCCCCGTCTCCCAATCCGACGGCCGCAGAGGTTCTCATACGACCCCCGATTAGCTTTCCTTTTGTTAATCTTGACCCCACATATCATTACCACCGACCGCCCTTACCTCATCTCTCTTGCAGATCGCTACTCCGTTCATGACTTGCTCTCTCGCCACCTATCCACACGAGCTTTCCTTCTCAAGCTCCGCCTACCTTTTCATTCCCATACACGTATCCAAAGGACCTCAACATCCTATATAGGACACCCCTATTCATCGCCTCAACATATTCATCCTCCACACCTTATCAACACTTAACCCCACCAAAGGTTGTCTAGTGGTGGTCCTTGGTCCAATCTGCCTCCATTCACCACAACCACACCATCATCTCATCCAACCACCGACTTAATTAAACAAATGATGGACAAAATGCAAAACTCGAGGCTTCTGCTTCAGAAGTCGTAGCGCCTTGACATACGAGCAAGTTTGTCGAGCCCATTCACCCTTCTCGTCCCCTTCATTCATATCCTCCTCAATGGGAGTCACCGAAATTTACTCGTTTAATAGTAAGAGGATCCTCAACAACACTTGCGATCATTTAGACATGCTTGTTATTTGATTGCTCATGATGATGCCTCATACTCCGCACCTTTCCCATGTCCTTATCAGACCCGCCTTGAGTGGTACAAAGTTGCTTTAACCCAAAGACTCAATCTTCTCTTTAACCAACTAGCCCAATCTTTCTTGATCATTTCTCCATTAACATTGCCAAGAAAGTATCTATCACCGACTCTATGCCATCCGACAATTTGAGGACGAATCTATCGCAGATTTCGCTGACGATGGCGGGGCCTTATCAACCAACTTACGTATGCCTTGCCTCAAACCAAACTTATCGAATCTATTTACGCGGCTCGCGCTAAGCACATCTCCCCTACCCTCCAAATTCAAACTTTCCGTACATTCGACGAGGTTTTACTATGGCTCGAAAATTAGAAATTCGAGCCTTAGAGGAAGAGAAATTGTGGTCACAAGCAACAAAACTCCACTTTCCGAACTCCCGATTCTACCAATAAACCAAATACCACCACTCCTCACGCATCCACTTCTTCTAAATCAAAAGGAGCTGTCCACGCGGTGATGGTCAAATCCCAACCACCGTCCAATACTCCACCAAAAACCACTTATAAGTATAAAGCAGAGCCCATCAACTACACTCCCTTGGGAGAAACATATGGTGTGATATTGGAAAATTGCTCAAAGCAGAGCCATTACCTTACCTCCCGTTAAACCTCATTCCGGTTTGATTCCACTCGCGCCATACCTTCCTCGGTACAAAGAAAATGACTTCAGAATTTCCACCGCGTGAAGGGACACAGTCATGAAAACTGCAAGATGTTGAAGAACATAGTGCAGGAAATGGTTGACGCAGGGGATATAGCTCTCGATAATCCTAACGCCCTTGCTAACCGAAATTTGAAAATATTCAACAAGCCATTCCCGAATCACTCGTCCAACAAGAATTAAACCAGATATCTTAACCGAGGAGAGTGTTCATGAGATCCATGCAGATTCGATACCCACCAAAAGCCTCTATCGAGAAAATTTTGAATCAAGCCTCTTCACTAACACAGAGCCCGAACCTCCTTTACCACCATCAAGCCAAAGCGAAATCGCCTTTACCCATAAAAGAGTTAACGCCTGTACTTCTCTTCCCATCAATGAGTCTTCTTATACCACATCCCTACAAGATCGCAACGGATGTTATCTAATTTATCTATTTCCCAAACGTCCCTTCTACCGCTCTTGCTACACAAGAGGAAGGCTCGCCACTCCTTTTTACATCCTTAGAAGAGAAATCTCCTACACCAACATCACCAAATTCTTTAACCATAACAGATCCTCTCAAACACGCCCTCCTACCTATTAGTCCCTCATCACCTAAATCTTTTCAACGACTACGCCGACCTCTTAACATCTATGGATACAATGCCTCATCTACCCCCGTATCACACCTACAAAGGACTCGAATCACAACCCGCCTTTCTTCCGTACAAAGTTCATATTCACACGTGAGGACTGCCATTCCACGTAAGATGACAGTTCCCTATGGGAACGCTTGAGTAGGCCATATTCTACTCAAATGCAAATGACCGATCCTGATGCCTCCACCATATACCCGAAGTGCTTACGTAAGCTTAAAATGCCCATGTTCTCACCTTCACCCCCTCACCTCTACCAAATGCCCCGTCCACTTCTATTAACTTAGCCAAATCTTCCCCTACGCTTGGGACCTCACCAATGCCCAGTCTAACACACCCGCCTAAGCGACTCGATTTATCCAAAAATAAACCCGCCCCGCCACCTAGGAGACAAACTCAATCCGTGCCTCTATCACAATCAAAACCCTCATCGTCACACCCACCTTCCATATTGGGACCTCATCCCTCCACCTTACATCAATATATCATACCTCCTGCGTTTTCTTCAAAATGACCTACGCCTTCTACACCTATACAGAGATCAAAGGGTATAACAACATCGTTACCCCGCGTATCCTGTCCACCTATCAACCCTAAACCAATCCCATCATCAAAGGATTTATTTTCTGTCACTCCCCTTTCTCCGTGGTTGTTTCCCGCTACCACGCCATCTCGTAGCCTCATCATCTAACCAGCCGAACGTAACTTCGTACCAAAGAAACCACGTTTAGTGAAAAACACGTGTCAAGACTCCTCGGCTAAACCACCACCCGTACGAACCAACCACGCCCAAACATTACCAAAACCCGCACAACCAATACCCTCATCCGATTTTGACCCCCTCAAAGGATCTTACGCCAAAATCCTTGCTATGTTGGTGGAGAATGCGACCATTTCCCTACCCCCACTTAGACCTTATGACCCGTCTAAACCTCGACCCGCAGGTTATGATGAGTCTAAAATCTGCGCCTATCATCGCACACCAGGACATGATGTGGAGGGATGCAAAGCTTTAAAACCATCCTTCGCACCACCTCTCCTGATAGAAAGGTTAAGAAAGACAACTTACGAAGGGAGAGACCTTTAGCTTCAATTCCTCTACTATATCATCTCGTCCCCGCCTCACCAAGATCTATCATTATTACAACCCCACCTCTCAAGACCATGAATTATCCTAACCATCTTCCTCATCTCAGGTCTACGAGATTAATATGATTAGTGTCGCTACTCGAGGACAGAAAAACACTGGGAAAGCGAAAGAAAACACACCTGCGGCATCTCTTTCTCCTTCAACCATCCCGATTGCACCACCACCTAAAGTGGTTATTCGCAGACCCGCCTATCCCGTCTCTAATGGAGTTGCCCACCGAACTATGATCAAACAGCTTCATCAATCGCCCGTAAAAATGACACTATATGATCTCATTCAGACTTCTGAATCTCATCGACAAGCTCTCGTTGAAATTCTTCAAGGGATCGAGGTCTTACCTAATGAAACCCTACCCGTTGCCTCCATTCTAACACCCAATCACGTTGCCTCTCTCACCAAACAATCCATCTCCCCACCACTTCCGCTCTCGTACAACAAGCCGCCGCTGTCAGCTTCTCAAGACAAAATTATCGACTTTGGTGTAGAAGATCCTAACCCCGCCTCTTTTCATCTCGCCTTACGTCCGGGACATTCGGGTACGCGTGTTATGATTGACGGGGCGCCACTTAAACATCATCTCTTCAAAAGCCTTCCAACAAATGAATATCCCTTCTAGTTGCATGTGTGCCAACCCCATCATGTTGCGGTCATTCAATGACGCTATTACCTCTACCTTAGGCACCGTGATCCTCAACATTCGTGTAGGACCGCGTACTTTACCCGAACTCTTCTATGTCCTTGAGGGAGAGTTCCAATATAATATATTGGGTCGCCCTCGATCCGGCCATGGGATGCGTTCCTCAACATTACATAGATGCATAAAATTTGAGTACGAGGGGAAGTCCTACACCGTAAAAGCTGATCCTCCTCCCTTTAAAACCTGCAATATGTTATACCGCCCTAACGATGTGCTTATACCAATCAAGACACCCATACATTCAACCCAACCATCCTCTTCAAATGTACCTCAACCATCCACCTCAACCGCACCTACGCCTTCAACTGATGAAACCACCGTCGTAAAAACCACTTCCCTTCCCGCAGCTAACATCCCAACCTCCGACCCCTTAGTAGATGTTTTTCAACGCCTTACGCTGGGGGAGTACCGCCTATATAACGTTAGTTCTTTCCCTACCCCGCAGGAGTACGGACAATTACATGCACATCCCACCTACGACCGTCGCGTGGGGGAAGTAATCTCTTACGGACCACCCCATTGCCGCACCAACCTAACATATGGGGGTGTTGACGCATCTTCCATTACCCCTGAACCTCCTCTTGGTGTGGTCCCCTTCCAATCCGATTTTCAATACCTGAAAAATCGTCGCTTCGCCCTCACCTTCTTGACTTGCTGTGCTTGGAAAGGCTTTGGTTTTGGTCTTTATGAACAAGGCCGACATACGCTCATCCCCATCACCACACGCAAACATAATGATCGCAGTGGTCTCGGTTTTCCTGAAACACCTACACAGGAGACACCTCGTGTCACCGTATTCGAAGAAGACAACGCCACCCCTACCGAACCATCATCACCCACTTTGCCATCATCACCCACGTAATCGATGGACCCCGAATCTATCCCTCCTAACTTTTTTTTTTTTTTCATAAATGCCATCTTCATAGGTCCTCTCACTTATCAACGCGATAATGAGGACCCATCTTCTCTTCCCTTCTCAGTATCCGCACATGATCGAAGAGGATTCGCCTTCGATTAATGTTGTTGAGTGCCAGATGACGACTCCATCCTCACTTACCTTGGGGCGATTTACTCCTATCTTCAACGCGCCTTACCATCTCAAAACTCAAACCATGTTGAACGAGTCTACTATTGAAATCAACATCCACACGGAGGAGGATCCTCACATTGTGAAGATTGACAATCCCTTAACACATCGTAACAAGCCGCCTTTACTACCTTTCTCCATACTCACAACCAAGCTTTCGCTTGTCCTACGCGAACATGCCAGAATTGATCCTACCATTGCCATCCATAACATCACCCTAAACCCCGATTCCAAACCACCAAACAGAAATTGAGAAAATGCATCCACGCATTGCCCTCTTCAAAAGAGGAGCTCCAACGACTCCTTTCTCGCTTTCCTTCATTCTCGCCTATCGACTATCCTCAATGGATTTCTAACATCGCACTGCACATAAAGCGACGGGGACTTCTGATATGCACGGATTTCTCGGGATCTTAACCTTGCTTGCCCTAAGGATGACTTTCCCCTACCCAAGATTGATCAACTTGTTGATCTCATCGCGGCCATGAAATGCTTTCTCTCATGGATGGCTTTTCAGATACAACCAAATTTTGGTCGCACTCCGCCGATCAACATAAGACCGCTTTCATAACTCCTCGGGAACCTTCGTTATCGTGTCATGCCGCTTTGGCCTTAAGAATGCCGGTGCAACCTATCGCGGCTATGACCTACATTTTTTTTCATGACATTATGCACACTATCCTCAAGATTACGCCGACGATCTTCTTGGCAAGTCTAAACATCGCAGTTGAACATCTCGATGTTTTAACCATTATTTTCGATCGCTCGTTGCAATATTCTGTCCGCCTTCAACCAAAGAAATGTGTCTTTGTGTCCTTTCGGGAAAACTTCTTGGTTTTATCGCTCTTTGCGTGGCATTGAGGTCGATCCATCTAAAGTAAAAGCTATCCTAGAAATGCCCCACCCAAGAACCTCAAACAATTACGTAGTTTGCAGGTAAACTTCAATCCATCCGGCGCTTTCATCTCCCAACTCTCGATCGATGTCACCCTTTTCATCACCTTCTAAAAAAGGACGTTGCCTTTCAATGGAGTGAGGAGTGTCACCAAGCCTTCGAAGCTCTAAAAACTTATCTCTTGCAGCCACCCGTGCTTATCCCACCCCAGGACGACCGCCCTTTCTACCTTTATCTTTCCGCCACTGACCATGCTATAGGAGCTATGCTCGCACATCGGGACTCGGCACGCCGAGAACAGGCCGTTTATTATATAAGTCGTACCCTCGTGGAGTACGAGACTAGGTATACACATGTAGAAAAATTGTGCCTAGCCCTATCATTCGTAGCCACCAAACTCCGACATTACCTCCTGAATCACAAAACTTTTGTCATCACCAACACGGACCCCATTCATTATATGTACGCCAAACCACATCTAAACCAACGCATCGCTCGATGGCTCATGCTCCTCGCCGACCTTGACCTTGAGTTTATACAACAGAAGTCAATCAAAGGACAAACTCTTGCACTAACTTCATGGAGGCCCCTTTACCTGGGGAACAATTTACCAATTTTACATTCCCCGACGAACTCATCGCCACTCTTTCACTCGGGGAAGAGTCGTATCAAATGACCCTCTTCTTCGATGGATCTAAATGCCAACGCGGCGGAGGAGCCGGCATTGTTCTCATCCCTCTCGACGCTGAACCTATGCCTCTTTCATTCCGGCTTGATTTCCCCTGCACTAATAATACAGCGGAATACGAGGCCCTTGTTCTGGGTCTCCAAGTTGCGATACACTTAGGCATCAAATCTATCAATATCTTTGGTGACTCTCAATTGGTAGTCAATCAAGTTATGGGCATCTACCAATGTAAAAATGAGGAACTTCAGAAGTACAAACACCACGTGGAGTCACTTCTAGCCTTATTTACTCACTATTCTATCCAAACCATTCCCCGCTCCACTAACAAATTTGCGGATACTATGGCTTGCTTAGCCTCGCAAATTCCCGCCGCACCAACCGACTCTGAATTATTCGTTGTGGTCCAACAACTTTTTGCACCATCCTATTCAACCCCGGTAGTTTGCATGATAAATACTGTGTCTACTAATTCGCAGGATACCTGGTACCACCAATTTCACGACTACCTTACGATCTCTGTTCTCCCACCTGACCTTACTAGTAACGGCAAACGTGCTTTTCTTAAAAGTGTTTCACGTTATGTTGTCATGGGAGGACTCCTCTATAAACGTGGCTTTGATGGCATCCTCCTTCGCTGTCTAACCGGCGCGGAGGTCACCTATACCATCCAACAAGTCCATGATGGGATTTGTGGTGGACATTTTAGTGGCCTTGCCGTGGCTAAACGAATCCTTCGCCTAGGTTATTATTGGCCTACTCTCAATAACGACTGCTACGAATATGTTAAGCGTTGTGTTATGTGTCAACAACATGCCAACCTTCAACATACTCCTAGCCATCCGCTGCAGGTCGCACGAGATCTTTGGCCTTTCTCACAATGGGGTTTAGACCTTATTGGTGAGATTCACCCGACCTCTTCACAACGTCACCGTTGGATAATCACAGCAACCGAATATTACACAAAATGGGTAGAGGCCATTCCACTCATTTCAATCAAAAAAGAAAAAATTGTCGAATTCATTAACCATCACATTATCTGTCGTTTTGGTATTCCTCATCGCCTAATAATGTATAATGGTAAATCTTTTCAAAAACAAGTTGTTACAAGACCTTTGTGACAACTTTGGTATCAAACTTAGTTTCTCATCGCCTTACTATCCGCAGGCCAATGGTCAGGCTGAATCTTCTAATAAAACCCTAACCAAAATCCTCATGAAAGTTGTCAATGAATCCGGAAGAAATTGGCACGATCACATTCCCTTTGCCCTTTGGGCTTATCGTACTAGCATTCGTACCTCTACTAATGCCACACCTTTTTCTTTGGTATACGGTACCGAGGCTATTTTGCCTCTCGAAATACAAATACCTCCCCTAGAATATCTCTTCAGGATATTCTCACCAACGATGATTTCCGCCAAGAGCGGTTAGCCCAATTAGAGCTTCTTGACGAACGACGTCTTACAGCTCTCGATCACCTTCAAATCTATCAAAAACGCATCAAGCGTGCTTATGATAAGCGACTTCATGAGCATACCTTTAAGGTTGGTGATCTTGTCCTCAAAGAGAATCAACATGTAACCAAACTAGAAAAGAGCAAACGTGGAAAATTTGCTCCCAATTGATTGGGCCTTATAATCACTCACACTTATGGATCGTGCACTTATCGCTTAGCTTCGCTTATGGTAAGCTCTGAGCCTGAACCCCTTAATGCCCTGCATCTTCGACCATTCTACTGTTGAATCTAGTGTTATATCACTTTTTATCTACCTACTGCTCGTCCCTTGAGCTCATTTACCGCTACATACACTCTGTTTTCTATATCTCAAAATAAAATCAAGATCACATTCTCACCTCCCCTTGACGATGCCTTTCCCTTTTTAATCTAGTCCATGACTTCAAAGTATTAAAATAAGCCGTATTCTTATGGGATTTTCTTGAGTCAAACTTCCTACCAAACTAGATGCTTCACGCCAAAAGAACATCTAGCTATCTAAATTATATATAGACTGCTCCCTCGAAGGACAGCTATATGCCAAATTATTGCTGCTATTATATATAGATCAAGCTCCCCAAGGACAAATGCTATGCATTAAATCATATCTCAACTACTATAAATAGATCGCTCCCTCAAGGACAAATTATACACAAACAAATTTTTATCAAAGCTTCGCATTGATCACCTTCGTGAAGACCTCAAGAATAAAACAATCAATATCCTCGTAGACTTCCCGCATCGATCACCTATATTCAATAAAATAAAAGCCTCATTCAAAAGAACTTTTGGGTCATGGACTTGTCTATTTAGGGTAGGTTCTCTTTCGCCGTAACACTCACTTTGTAACAAGTTCTCTCGTATCTCACCTATATCATTCACCTCACCTCACCATTTGTTTCAACTCAAGGGATGTAACGTACGCCAATATATTATGATCATACAACTCTTTTCACCTATTGACTTCTCATCTATGCACGGTACCTAGGTTTCAAGCCTGCTTCTACGTTGTGTGGTTTGTTTAGCTCTTTTCACCTACGAGCACTCTTTCCGCTTTGCCTCACATCTAGGATTGTGTGTTGATCTTAATCAGACATGGTTCCCTTCTACTTGGGTAGGCTAACTTTTTGCTTCCTTATACCTTTTACAACATCACCAATTCATTTTACCTTACCAATATTAATATCAATATTTTTACCAACCAACCAATTGCCGAAATTCACCTCTCCCCTCGGTCCTAAGGGAGAACTACATCGGTCCGAGGCCCTTCCTTGCTTTGTGCAATGGGCTATGTAGGCAAAGCACTTAGGAGAGACATGGGGTCTCCCAAGGTTAGCTCGACCATCCCCTACCATAACCTATCATGTATGATAAATATAAATATTTTTGTGTATTTCTATTTCATCACATTCCTCTTTATCCTTTTTTCAAAACACCGAAAGTCAAAACGAAAACATTCTTAGTATTATAACTCAAATCAAAGCATACATATCTTGTTTTATTTAGATGTTAAACAAATACATCTTCTTATTTATTCTTATACCTTGCTAACATTTATTTAGACCTCACGCCTCATCCCGAACTAGGTGATGATCGTGATCGCGACCCCTCTCGCCAGCCTCTCGTCCTCAAAGGTACCACGGATATTGGTACCGCCCACTGATCTGCCAATCTCTCCTGTAACATATGAATACGCCCTCTCGCATGGAGGACTCCAGCCTCTAGTCTCGCTGCTCGTGACTCCGCAACCGCTAACAATCCTCTTGTCTCATTCACCTGCGTTTGGAGCTGCTGAACCAAACGCTGCAGCCGATCCCTCTCTGCTGTAATCACAGATATGTCAGGGTGATCGTACACCTCGCAGCTCTGCTACCCACCATAACCTATAGGCCTCTGTCATTCCGGCATCTATTACACTGCGATCGGCTGCTATCTCCTCGGGCCCTTCTGGAGGTGTTGGCCGGGGAGGTGAGAATGCTGCCTCGGCATCGATCCTCATATATGGTCTATAAGCCTGCGGTATGTCCTGCACAAATCCAAATTGTCGCCGCACGCGATCTATAGGAATCCTCTCATATTCACCTGGCCTGTGCCCCGCGATCCACCTCAATCACTCTACACCCCTCAACTCCTCATCCTATGTTCTCTGCTACTATAGTTCCCGTAAGGCCTCCAACAGATATCCGCAATCACCCTCTCCCATACCTGCCTGTAATACTCAATGTCACCCGCACGGCCTGAGATCTTGCCTCTTGTTCTGTCTCGACCCATCGCTCAATCCCAACCTCTCGTACTCCGGTTTCTCCGACTCGAGATGGATCGCCTATTGGTCGCACACAAACAATGTGCTCATAGGCCCAACAAAGGTAATAAGTATGAACAATCCAAAGGTCGCTCGTGATTTCGCCTACAAGCCCATAAACCCCTCGTATAACTCCGCCAAATATGCAGTGCCCATGCAAAAGTCACGTTCCTTTCTATCATCTCCCGATAACACACATCAATGCCTTTGGAAATCTTCCCCTTCCGCCTCGGTAATGCATAATACCCTACCGCTATCATTAATATCACTGCTAACCTTGTCTCCTCGTGTGTGTGCCGCATACATTATCCCATACGTAAATGATAAACCTCACCGTGTCAAATCTCGTATGCGATGGACCAAATATCGCATTATCGCTCCCCGCGCTAGGTAATGCTTGATATACTGTTCTCCGTCAATAGGGAGTCTCAAAATACGGAACACATCTTCCAATGTTACTGCTATCTCCCCTGCTGCGATAAAAGGTATTTGTCTCGGGATTCCATCTCTCAATCAACGCCTGTAACATACCATGGTTACGTGCGATTCGTGAATAATAACGGATTCCACTTAACCCCAAACGATTTATCAATGTCCATTCCACTGGTGTTACATCCGCTCGGATTCGTGACAACAGCGCTGGCACACTATCATTCATCCTCAACCCTGCCTCTGCCTGCATACACCAAAACAACAAACAACCATTCAATCCGGCCGTGGTTTTTCAAACATTCTCGAAATTCCTCCAAGAATCCAGATCGGTATATATAACCGGATATCGCTCAAGAATCGATACCGGTTTTCCCTAACCGCTACCGGTCACAGTCAATTACATACACCTTCCCTAAAAACAACCACCTACAACAATAATTTGCTCGTTTATTCCTTTTTATACATACAAACATACCAAAACCCCGATTACCTACCCCGTAACACTTACCTCACCCGCAACCCTTGTTATCATGTTTTCTTTCTCATATCTACCCACCTACTCTCCCCATCTTATTCACAAACATGCAAAAGTCAAATCACAAACAAAACGTTACTCTTGGCTTTGCATGTAGCTTGAGGTGGCCCTTGTCTTCCCTCTTGTCCCTGCCTGCTGGATGTTTCTCCTCGTCCTGCCATTATTACCACCTTTTTCAAACCTGCCTTTCTGTCTTCTGAATCTCAGATCACAATCACCTTCCCTGTCTCTTTTCTCCTTATCACTCAAATTTCTCATGCAATTACCTGTCTCAGTCGTCAAAAAGCGTCGCGTTCCCATATTTAACTTCTTGCATGGCTCTCAAAATTAGAACTTAAGTTGCCACCCTAGCTTTTTTTTTATTTTTAGAAAAGCTCATACCTAAATAACCGTATCGGTCATCTAACCGATATCGGTCTCTACCTACCGACGCCGTTACGTAACCGATATCGGTTATACACTGCCTTTTTGAAACATGGTTTTTCTTCATTTTTACTTAAATTTTTGTCGCGCCCGCCTCTTTTCCCCGCATCACAACACCATTATCCATATTTCTTCATCCACCACACATATCATTACAATGTCCATAACATCATCTATTTTACAAAAACAAACAAACCATCAACTAAGGATATCAACAAATTATCAATCTATACATCATTTGATCCAACTCATCGAATACATATACAACAATGTCACAAAACCAGCCCTAAAACATGCAACATTTCATCATATAACATGTCATCCATATATACGTGCAAAAGACATCACATCATCCATATATCAACATGTCAATTAAACTCATCATACATTCTATATCACAAACCATCGACAAATACTTAAAACATTTTTAAACACTACATGTGGATCAAAACATCATCTCTATATATATATACAAGTTTCAAATATACAATGTGCCTCGACGGGGCCTCTCGTGATCTCATCATACAACTAAGCCGCACGCAGCCGCAATAACTATCCAAAATCTCGACTTCGCTCGCAGTTTGGTCCCATATCAAAATATACTCGCTCGCAGGCCGGTATCAATCAGACAACCCATATTCGGCTCGCAGCCGCAGATATAATGAATAAATGAATCCATACATGAATAAATGATGGCACACGCAGCCTCTATCAACACAACCGGTTCGCAGACCGGTGCCCATGTCCCTATACAAAAACTATGTGGGGATCCTCGCCTCTCCCCACCACCTCGCACCTCTCCCTCGCTGGTCCTCGTGGTGCCTCTCGCCTCCTACCTCAGTAATCGGACACGCCACGTGGCTGCACTCCTCGTGATCTCTGACTATGGGAGGTCTCCGCTCTGAGCTGCATAAGGCTGATACTCAACTCCGGTACCATCAAGAATATCCTGATAGTATCGGGCCTCCGCTCTAACCTCCATATAGCGCCCTGAGCCACCAAGGAGCTGGGCTGGTCCTCTGCACTCTACTACTAAGTACCCCAGTGCTCGTGGTGGTGCAGCCGGCACGGCCTCGTGCTGCGCGGTGGTGGTTCGTACTGTGCTCGGCCGGGCTGCGCCACATGCTGGTGGTGGTGCTCAGGTGGCCGTGCTGCCAAGCTGCACTGCTACTTCACTGCACTTTGCACTGTGGCGTGGCTGTGGTGGTGGTGCTGCCTGTGCTCTATACTCGAGCTCAAGCAATCGCCTCGTAAGACCCCTATTCGTGCTCTTGCAGCAGCAGCAGCCAAGCTGCCCCTGTAAGAGCTGCACCTGACCCCTAAGCTGATCTCTCTTCGCCACCGCATGCCCAAGTCTGGCTGCAAAGGGCTGTGCTACCCTCGCTGCTCTCTGACCAGCCCACCAAACCCTGTATGCTCCCGTGCACCCAGCATCATCTATGCCATCATCTGCTGCTCTCTCTGCAACCCAATCTGGATCCAAGGGCTGTGGTGCAGGCAGTGGGGCCTCTACATCATCCCTCCTGTACTGAGGGAAGGGAGGTGGCTCGTCCTGTCGCAGCCCCATCTGCCGGCGTACCCTCTCTAGGGGTATCCTCTCGTACTCTCCTGGCCTCCGTCCTGCTATCCAGAATGTATACTGGATCAGACGCAACTGTAAGCGGGCTCCTCCGTGAGGGTGATGACCTCTGTAAGGTCTCCATACAATATCTACCACTGTCAGGCCCTCTAATACATGCCTGTAATAGGTGACATCCCGCCCTGCAAGCACTGCTCGTGGCTGCCCCACGACCCCCAACCACCTCTGAAAGCCGTACCTGTATATGACCTGTGGCCCTGGCTGCTGCGGTAACCCTACTGGCCTGATGCATATGATGTGCTCATATGCCCAACAGTGAAGTAAAAATGTCGAACAGATACCGAATCGCCTCATCCGGCGATAACCCCAGAGCTCTCTGTATAACTGCACCAGATATACTGGTGCCCAAGCATAACAGGTATGCTCCTCCACCATCTCATGAAGCACCCCCATCAATGCCCGTGGAAAGCGGCCTCCCTCTGAGTCCGGGAGGGCGAAGCAGGTGATCCCAATCATCATCAAGATGAGCAACCGTGTCTCGTGTCGATGCGCACAGGTACATGTCACTATACCTAATGCTCACGCACAGTGATAGGTAAGTAGCGCGGCTGCATCTCCAAAAACCTGTAATATGCTGTCCATGGCAGTCTCTGAATCTACCTGGAAGACTGCCTCTCCCTCGATAGGTAGTCGAAGGATGCGATACACATCCTCCAACGTGATAGTCATCTCCCCAGTCGGGAGATGGAACACATTGGTCGCCGGATCCCATCTCTCGATGAGGGCGACCATCAGGCTGTGATCTCTCTCTATCGCTCTATACCTCTGGACTCCACCGAGTCCCACCTCACGCATGATCGCCCAGTGAGCTGCGGATATGTGTGGCCGCATCCGCACCAACAGCGGGGGCATCCTATCCCGCATCGTCAACTGCTGACGTGCCTGCAAAACCAACCCACATCTTTAGACCTACTTTTTATCACAACATCTACTTTATCCTCTAAACCCCCTTTTATCCCCCCAACCACACCCCGACTCTCTACCACCCCACCCAAAACCCAAACCCACTCACCCAAAACCCAACCCAAACCCACCCAACACCCGAAACCCAACCCAACCCAACCCAACCCACCCACCCACCCACCCAACCCAACACCCATAACCCACCCCGGTCCCCTCCCACCGACGCCGGCCAACCACCAACCGGCATCGGTAACCCACAACCCACCGCCTAAAAATTGCGACCGATGCCGGCGCTAGTGACCGGGTATCGGCCATCGAAATTTGCGCGTCGAACCACGACGCCGCTACCCCGCCGCTACCCTTTCTTCTTTTTCCTATTTCTACCTCTCTACCTACCCAAACACCCCAAAACCTACCCATCATGCCGCTTGGCCTCTTTCACCTATCTACCCTCTCCCTTTTTTAAATCATTTCCCTTTATTCATTATTTTCTACAAAACATTATATTCCTACCCAAATCCCAAAAACAACATAATGCAATAAAATGCACAAAATAAAGAGTTCCGAGTTACCCGTGACGACGACACACGCTCGTGGTGGTGGGATAGGTGGTGGTGGTCCAACTGGTCCAGCCTCTCCTACTCCTCCCCGCTGTGCCATAGCTCCACTTCGATCTGCTTGGGTCCCCGCCAATCAATCTGCCTCCTCCTCACACGGGCCCGCAAACAACTCACTCCTCCAAAAAATAGCTCCACCTCACTCAATAAACCTCCAATCTCAACTCTCCATGTCGACAAGTCAATTTGGTTTTCAAAATAACAAAGTGACAATGACAAGCCGTATTTTTCTTTTTATAGGTTTTTTCGCCCTTAACCGATATCGGTTTCATTTTGCCCTAATGAACCGGTATCGGTCCCTTAACCGATATCGGTCATGTGGAATCGACATCGGTTTGTCTTCCAACTTTCCCCCAATTTTATTTTTTGCCCCTATTTACCATTTGCCCCTTTTTAACCACATATCGCCTATATCCACCCTTGCTGAAACACCATTTGTTTACCTATTTGGCCCGACCCAAGGCCTCGCCCTACCTATTTGGCCCGACCCAAGGCCTCAACCTACCTATTTGCCCGACCCCAGGCCTCCCCTACCTATTTGGCCCGACCTAAGGCCGCAACCTACCTATTTGGCCCGACCCAAGGCCTCACCCTACCTATTCGGCCCGACCCAAGGCCTCAACCTACCTATTCGGCCCGACCCAAGGCCTCAACCTACCTATTTGGCCCGACCCAAGGCCTCAACCTACCTATTTGGCCCGACCCAAGGCCTCAACCTACCTATTTGGCCCGACCCAAGGCCTCGCCCTACCTATTCGGCCCGACCCAAGGCCTTAACCTACCCATTTGGCCCGACCCAAGGCCTCGCCTAACCTATTTGGCCCGACCCTAGGCCTCACCCTACCCATCCGAACCGACCCAAAGCCGCCACCCAACAACTTGGCCCGACCAAAGGCCTCACCCTACCCATCCGGCCCGACACAAGGCCGCACCCCAACTTGGCCCGACCCACGACCGTATCACTTCAATACCATACTCACAATCAACATTTTATTTTTATCCATCCATCATGTACCTTTTGTTCAATCGAGCTCACCTGTTCGTGTTTTAGCATGATTAGGGTCCTTGACTTGATCTGTCGACCAACTTTGCCTAGACCTAGACCGTGACGTTTATCTCAACCAAACCAACCATTTGGTACTGCCGAACATGCCTAAACATTCCTGTACCTTACCTGTTATATACCTTGGAGCTACTTCCTATGCCTTGATACCGTGATTATATCACCCTTGTTTGGATAAACTATCGACCTTTGCCTATACATCACGGTTTGCTCACAAATCATGTACCCTAGTCGTACTTATTGCATTTCAACATGCGTCTGCTTCCTCGACCTACCCCACCACCTTACCATCCTCTCTACAACATGTACCCTTTATCAACCCTATCCCCGATTTCCTGCTCACTCAATCTGTGATAGATTTGAGGGGATTACCTATATCCTTAACATGAGAAACCACTTCATATTATTGTCCAGCCTTTACGTAACAAGCTACATGACAATAAGGGGCTAATGTAGACACCAAATTCGTGTCTTACGACCCTCAGACCCGCATCCCATTTCGCAACCTAACCTCATTACCTAAACCTTACACAATTATTTATTAATTACCTTGTAATTGATAAATCCCCATCACCTCACCTCGCCACCTCATTTTACCACCTCATCATGACCTAGCCCTAATCCTAAACTAACCTAATTAAAACCTAAAACTTGGTCTACACCTACACCCATAACTAATGACCCCTTTCTCGCACCCAAAACCGACCTTCTAGTCACTTGACCAAGCCCGCAGCTGATCTCTCGGGAGAAAAGCAGGGAAGGTGGGTGATTTTACTAAAAATAGCCTACTTTTTCCTTACCGATGCCGGTTCCTACTCGACCGCCGTCGGTTACGCAACCGCCATCGGTTCCCTGTAAATGGGCTCCCCAAACCAAAACAACGGATCGAATTTCATTTTGGAGATCAGTCGAAGGATTTCTGGATCAACAGAGATTATTGGGAGCGAGGAACAGAGTCCAGATCTTCACTTGACCAAGCAGAGACGAGTGGAAATACTAGAAGTGTTTACAGCAAAGGAGATCAGCTTGCATCTTGGTCAAAACCAGTAAGTCACATCTTGCATGTCCTCTGTTATAACATTTCTTATGTTTCTTGAATCTCAGTCCTCCTAAATCCGTTTCTGAGTCCACTACCCAACGTGCTATCAGATCTAATCATTTATTCTTTTACCTCTCATCATCTCATTTCCTAATATCATCCATAAACCAGCCTTACAAACACCATAGCTACCAAGAAGATCCTATAACCCACCGGTATCGGTTATCAGTAACCGGCATCGGTTATCAGTAACCGCATCGGTTCCTCTGATCAAAACCAGAAAAACAGCCTTTTCCCTACCCAGTTCAACGAAACAACTTAATTGATATTTTACAGTCTTTTGTGTTAATTCATATTAGCAGGGAAACTGACCACCTTCAAAGGAAGTTTTATATTTCCCAGGCCCAAGGCGCTTCCTCATTTATTGTTTAATCAAAATCTTGTGGTCTTGTGTTCTTATTTGGCAGTAGTCCTTCCAAGACAAAAAGGAGTTCTTCGCAGTCAGTCTGATCTTTCTCTACGGTACGCGCACACCATCTCGACATTCTACAGGTATTCCTCCTAACCCTAACCTTATCTCTGCTTCTAAAAGGAACAAAACATTTCCGAGTGAAACAATAAACATTCACTATGAAGGACCACATTGACACTTGGCATGCGATTTACTCTTGGAAAAGTCATGATGGTGAGCATTTCCGAGTGAAACAATAAACATTCACCTATTTAAGGACCACATCATGATCCCATTTAAAGAATTTCTCGAGGGTGAAAGAGGAGAGAAGGGAGGTAAAATGAAGAGGAATGTGATAGAGAAATGGGTGCTCGGGAGAAAGAGGGAGGCAACGAACTGTTGTAGGAATGTTAGGTTGTACTAGGTTTAAATTTTAGGGCATTAGGGGACTATATGGAATGGCATTCAGTATTTGCATTGGGGCTAAGGGTCTATACATGGGTTGTAATGGGAAAGACAAGATAGGATTCCCGATTAGAAAATTTTTTAGGGTTGGATCTCGGCTATTTGATATATATGGTCTGAGATAACCTCTTTGAATGTAATGTGGCTATTGGAAATGTTTTAAATCAATATAAATCTATATATATAATCAATATATATATATATATGGGTCACTTTTGTACATTTTGTTTATGGGTGTAAACCCTTCTTACATTTAGCATGACATAACTTAGATTTGGTTTCTTGTGCTTTACACAATGTTTATCTACCTTTTCTGATGCTTGGGTGTGTGTATCTCATAGTTTATGTTTTTCTTTTAAAGGTGCATGTATTTTTGTCTTTGTAAATAACCCTATTAATGGTGAAACCTTGTCACAAAGCTCATATAAAAGAGGCTCAATGCCTGTGCGTGTTTTAGGTGAACACCCGATGCTCGGGCTGGGTGATAGTCCGGTGTGCTTGGGATTAGAAAGAAGTAATTAGGGTAACAAAAATGACTACATGATCCATGGTTAACACCCACACCTTTCCTCTCGGAAAATGAGGATCATAAGGAGGGATCTTATGGAACTAGTAGAATTCATCAATTCCATGTAGCTTGAATTTCTTCAGGGAAGAAAACCAAAGGATACATAAGAGGAGGAGACTCTCCTTTTGAGTGAGTAAACTCACATAAAAGGATAAGAGAATTCATTGAAATACTGAATGGGCCTTGGGTGGGAGTCCAAGAGCTGTTAAATATGGGCATATCATAGGATTTAGTGGGAGATATCTAGTTCATTTTCAGCGTAGTGTACAAAGACATGTTTATCCAACACATGGACATGATGATAAAACATGCTCCAGTGTTTCAAGATAAATCCATGTCTTCAAAACAATGACTATTATATTTTATCTTTATAAATAAATCTGTAATATATATATGCTTTCAAGGAAGTGGCCCCTAAAATGTAACCCTATTTTGTTATGAGAATATTGTTGAATAATTTATCACAGTTGTAGTAGCATTTGATTGATGTATTTTTTAGTTTTGTTTAGATTTCATCACATATATGAGGAGACATGTTTGGGAAAAATTAAGCTAACTACATATATAAAATATAAGAAATGATATTTTAGAAATTTGGAAGTTACATATTTCAACCGTCATGTATATTCAAAAATTACTAAGCTTTATGAAAAGGGAACTTGCTGCAAAATATATTGAAATGGACATCATTGCATTCAATGATCAAATTTGAAGGGCTCCTCATACTTTAATTTGATTGGCT